>CM042437.1:3017175-3082175 GCA_023631565.1 Gymnocephalus cernua | reverse complement strand
TACATACACATGTATGTGTGTGTTTGTGTATGTGCGTGTGTGTGTGTGTGTGCGTGTGTGTGCCTGCGTGCGTGTGTGTGTGTGTGTGTATGGCGTGTGTGTGTGTCGGTGTTTGTGTGTGTGTGTGTGTATGGCGTGTGTGTGTGTCGGTGTGTGTGTGCGTGTGTGTGCCTGCGTGCGTGTGTATGGCGTGTGTGTGTGTCGGTGTTTGTGTGTGTGTGTGTGTATGGCGTGTGTGTGTGTCGGTGTGTGTGTGTTGATATTTTAATTTGTACCACGTTTTATGTATATAGAGCTACATACACATGCATGTGTGTGTTTGTGTGTGTGTGTGTGTGTGTGTTTGTGTGCGTGCGTGCGTGCGTGCGTGCGTGCGTGCGTGCGTGCGTGCGTGCGTGTGTGTGTGCGTGCGTGTGTGTGTGTCTGTGTGTGTGTGTGTGTGTGTGTATGGCGTGTGTGTGTGTCGGTGTGTGTGTCAGTGTGTGTCGGTGTGTGTGTGTTGATTTTTTAATTTGTACCACGTTTTATGTATATAGAGCTACATACACATGTATGTGTGTGTTTGTGTATGTGCGTGTGTGTGTGTGTGTGCGTGTGTGTGCCTGTGTGCGTGTGTGTGTGTGTTTCTGATGTGCTGCTCCAGCCCCAGCAGCAGGAATGTAGAGTAACTGATAACTCGGTTAATGTTTCCCCGACCGTTTGTCCACTCTCACAGGAAGCTCCTCACTCCACCTACCGCACCGTGCGACCAAAATGCCCTTGTCGGCATGGCAACCGCCACCCTGGACGACCTGCAGCAGATCATGCCGGTACGTGTCTCAGCGTGGTTTGAAAATCTCCCCCGTGATTCAGGATGAGCTACGAGCTTAAAGTGACGACAGACTGACGTTCAGGAATCAGCAGCCTGTTGCTTGTTGATGCGTCTTTTATGACATTAAAACACCAACATTTGAAGAAAAGAACCAAAAACCACCCACTGCCTGTTGCTTTGTAGGTGTATGTCAAGCTGAGTTGTGTTAAAGACCTTGTGTTACATTAAACCATATAGGTGTAGACTTTCGGGGGACATGCAGGGGAGATAATATATAAAGATATATATCAAAAATAACCGTTCAGGGGGCTCAAAACATATTTATATACCCTTCTTATGGTTGAACTTCTCCAAAAGTTGAATCCATTTCAACTTTCTTACAGTATTGAAGGAAAAAAATTAAATAAAAAATGAATATTCAAATCCCAAAATTGAAAATGGAACACCTACCCAGCTAACAAATATCCGTATAGTCGGACATTCGGATCCAGCCCTACTTCTTACCGCTAAATATATGTTATATATATATATATATATATATATATATATATATATATATATATATATATACATATATATATATATATATATATATATATATATATATATATATATATATATATATATATATATATATGTTTTCCAACGATTTCAGACACAGGAAATGAAGTTTTTGACTGTAGGTGTAATTTACAGGGGGGGATGGGCGGGTTACAACCCCCCCAATATTCCAAATATTTTGCTTTTTCAGAATTATTTTTCTTTTCAATGTTTTGCTGCTTTTTTCAACGTTGTTTTTGGACAATTTCTTCTACTTTTTTTTTTTTTTTTTTTTTTTTTGGAGTTTATTTTTTGGGGATATTTTTAGGCCTTTATTTCCGCAGGACAGATGAAGATATGACAGATGAGATGAGAATGACATGCAGCAAAGGGCCGCAGGTCGGAGTCAAACCCGCGGCCGCCGCGCCGAGGAGCAGCCCTCTACGCATGTGCGCCCGCTCCACCAACCGAGCAACCCGGCCACAACTTTTTATTTAACGTTTTTGTTGCTTTCTTCAAGGTGTTTTTGGACAATTCTTTCAACGTTTTTGTCGCTTTTTGCAATGTATTTTAGGACAATATTTTCAAGGTGTTTTTGTCCATTCTTTTCAACGAGTTTTTGGACAATTTTTGGACGTTTTTCTCACTTTTTCCTACAATATTTTTGTCGCTTTTTATAAAAAATACATGCATACATGTCCCGGGACCTACCTCCCTAAATAGTCTCTAATAGATCTCAACCCCCCCCCAATGTTGAAACCAAAATGCCCTTGTGTTTGACGCTCAAAAGATCAAGGCCCCTGTTATAATGTGCCCCCCCCCCCATGTTGAAACTAAACCTACGTCTTTGCATTAAACTAGAAAAGTTCAATCTGTTTCCTCTTGTCATCTGACCCTACAAAGTAAATTGAGTTGATCTTGTGATTCTGCGTGTTGTCACTAGAGGGAGCCAGAGTTAAACATCTGATCTCTGTGTGTTCACTTCGACCCCCCCCCCCCCCCCCCCCACTCCTAATCCCTCAAAGCGTGGTCTTTGTGAAGTCTAAATTTAACTTCATGTGCTGCTGTCGGATTGACTTTCAGTCTCCCCCCAGATTATATACTTAATATAATGTAGCCTTGGTAACTTTGTGTCAAAACCCATTCATGCATTTTGTCTACTGCTCCAAGTTATATATTTAACATGCAGTAGTTTTCAACTGTACCTGCATTTACAATAATATGCATTTTATTTTTGAGTTTTTGAGATAATATTCAACGTATTTGATTGTCTTTTATCTATAGTTAGAGTGCTCAGGGCTGCGTACAGAATTCAATACTTTTAAGGCACCGACCAGATTGCAGAAAGTGTATCGAGTATCAAAAAATGCCTCGTCATGCAATACCCAAAGTTAATACCCTAAGGAGTAACTCTCATCAGCGTCAGAGAGCCAATCAGCACGCAGCATGCTTCTACCAAGATCTACCAATGTCTCTGATTGGCTGTCTAACGTCACATGTCGTAGAGGCACGCAGGAAAAACTCACATAGAAATATCTGTGTATTAACAGTTTTATATCTGTATATTTTAACATACATTTTTTACATTTCAAATTGCATACTTTGTGCTTCGAAGTCCTCATTGTCGCCGTCATAAAAATGTCATAAAAAGCGACAAAGTTTTTGCCCCTTTTTTGGACATTTTGGGCGTTTTTGTGTTTGTTTTTTACCTTTTTGTTGCTTTTTTTATTTTATAGCTATTTTGAAAGTTATGTAGACATACTTCCAGACTTTTACTTAAGTAACATTTTCAATGCAGGACTTTTGCTTGTAACAGAGTATTTCTTACAGTGTGGTATTAGTACTTTTACTTAAGTAAAGGATCGCTCGGTTACGTTGTAACCTTGGTTCTCTGAGTGAAGAGATCGGAGCTCGGAGACGGTTCCGATCGTACTGTCAGTGATTCCACGCCTGCACGGGTGCCGGTGTGTCTAAAAGAAGTATCCGCGTACATGATCTTAGGGGGATCATCACCGTACATATGGAGTATGTAACGGTGGACAGACAGAGTCTCGATACGATAGAGAACTGAGTACTTCTTCCACAGCTGGCGGCAGGGGTCCGACAGTTTAATCTGCATCGTGTCTGCTCATTTTTTTTCAGAATCTGAAGCAGAATACTTTATCGATCCCCTCAGGGAAAGTGTTCAGTGCAGTTTCTTACAGTCAGATTCACGGTAAAAGTAAGAGAGTAAGAGTAAAAGAGCGAGTCAATGAGTGTATAAAGTAACATAAAGTAAAGTTGAGAGGAAAAGTGAAGTAGCAGCAGCGTAAGATCAGAGTCAAAGCTGTCACTTTGCAACAGAGAAACTCTTGTGACCGACGGAACAAGTCAGCTGTGTTGAGCCAAAGATCCAGAACATTCACTCAAAGTTAGTCCTCAAGTTTCACACCAAAAAACCGTCCTGAAGGTTGAGAACTCGGGAACGCACTAGGACACAAGAGCACGCACACACACACACACACACACACACACACACACACACACACACACACACACACACACACACACACACACACACACACACACACATACACTGCGGTGCCAGAACGGGCCGCGTGGTTACATAACAGCAGAATATCAGATACCAGGCCTGCAGTTGGTGTCCGGCCATAACTCTAGTGACCTCAGACGAGCTTAATATTCAAACGTTATTTAGCAAATAAGAGAATCTGAACATTAAGTGGAAATTATGGACTCTTGATCACCACAAAAACCTTTCAGCTATTCACTGGTCTTGAAAACGGATGGATATATTTCACTTAAACGGACAAAGACGGTACGTGTCTCGTTCAGCGTCTCCGTAAGCAGCCGTGCGACGCATTCTGGTAAGCGCCGCGGCTGCTTTCGATAGACGGCCGCGTCCAGTTTCCCGCTCCTCATTTGCATAAAGTTGAATCCAGTCTGCTTTATGCACATCAGGTGTGTCCAGCTTGACTTGCAAGCTCTGGAAAATCTTTTTTAAACTGACCGTTCCATCCATCCATCCATCGTCGTCCGCTTATCCGTGGTCGGGTCGCGGGGGGCAGCAGCTCCAGCAGGGGACCCCAAACTTCCCTTTCCCGAGCCACATTAACCAGCTCTGACTGGGGGATCCCGAGGCGTTCCCAGGCCAGGTTGGAGATGTAATCCCTCCACCTAGTCCTGGGTCTTCCCCGAGGCCTCCTCCCAGCTGGACGTGCCTGGAACACCTCCCTAGGGAGGCGCCCAGGGGGCATCCTTACCAGATGCCAGAACCACCTCAACTGGCTCCTTTCGACGCGAAGGAGCAGCGGCTCTACTCCGAGCTCCTCACGGATGACTGAGCTTCTCACCCTATCTCTAAGGGAGTCGCCAGCCACCCTCCTGAGGAAACCCATTTCGGCCGCTTGTACCCTGGATCCCGTTCTTTAGGTCATGACCCAACCTTCATGACCATAGGTGAGGGTAGGAACGAGAACTGACCGGTAGATCGAGAGCTTTGCCTTCTGGCTCAGCTCTCTTTTCATCACAACGGACCGTTGTTGAACTAAAATCAGCTTGCAGCTTCAGCAGCTGCAGGTCGTTCCTCGCATCAGAAACACATTTCGGTGAACTGTCTTCATAAAAATAAGAGAACGTTTTCCAAGCGAGCCGCCGTGTTGGTCTGTTTTGAAATCCGGGAGCAGACAGCCCCACGAGTGAAGTGTTCGTCCAATCGGGTGCAGCCATCGCGGTTGAAGGAGGGTGGAGCCTGTTTTCATTGCTTTTCAGTAATCACTTTGATAACCGCTAGTGGCGAGCCGATCGAGCGTACGATGCTGAGATGCGGGATGAACATCCCATAATGAATCAATGAATCCCCTTCTAAGAGAATTCATTGATTTTAATTCTCTCAGTTTATTTGGGACTGAACCAGTGTCCTCTGACTCCCATCACTGTATGTTGTTGATCCAGAAGATCGCTCCTGATCCTGAACTCTTGTTGCCGCAAGGGGGGTCAGCCTGCCTCCACTGAGCGAAGCCGCTATGGCGCCATTTTGATGCTAACAAGCCATCACCCGCCGTTAGCATCCCATTGACTTCCATTCATTGTGGCGTCACTTTGACAGCTAATAACTTTACATCTGAAGCGTTTAAAGACTTCATTTGTCCGTTGTTTATTTCTAAAGAAACACGACAATGTATAAAAGGCTCCGTTACCTTGTACCTCACGTTATGGCTCCGTAGCAGACGTTTTTATAAAAATAGGCTAACGGTTGCATCATAACCACGAGACTTACTGTCTCATAGTAGAGGAATTACCGTACAGTACAGGAGAAGCTCGCAGGAAGTTTGGACTTACATCAGCTGTTTAGTTTAATTACTAATGTTAACTATCATTTTAGTTAGCAGTAATTAGCCTGTGCCTATGTTATCTCCTTACATATACCTACGCTCTCCGTCTCTGATAGATTGGGAATGATTGAGATTTCTCTTGGCACAGCTACCAGAAGACTTACAACGTTCAGACACGTTGCTCACGTCACATCTACGTCATCAAGCTCAGTTTGAGGCTGCGCAGTAACGCTCAGCCATCACCGGGAAAGTTCTTCTAATAGACTTCACTGGTCTCCGTCCAGAGCGACGGGATCAGTTGGTCCATTTCTTTAACTGTCTGTGTGTCTATGTGCAGGAGCTGGCTCACGGTTTGGGAGAGCTGCTGAGCTACGAGGGAAACGTAGAGGAAGACTTCTACCTCACCTTCCAGGTATCAACACACAGTTCCACCCAACGGATGCCCCTGTGGGAAATGTTGGCTCTTTGTAAAAAAATGATTTGACCATTTAAAAAAAAAATGATTTTCTTCTGTTAGATGCATTTTTTCTCGTTTTAGGTGCATAAAACTACAAAAATGGCCAAAAAACAGTATGTTTTTGTCGTCTCATCAGGGTATCAGTTTTGCATCACCATTATACTTCATACGCTGTTGAACTTATCGGCAATTTATTTGCCCGGTTTTGATTTCCATTTTACTATCGCAGTTAAAAATGATGTTAAAACGTCTGAGTACAAATAAAACTTCAAGTGACTCTTAAAAGTCAGGACACACACACACACAGACACACACACACACACAGACACACACACACACACAGACACACACACACACGCACACAGACACACACACACACACACACACACAAGCACACAGACACACACGCACAAACACACACACACACACACACACACACACACACACACACACACAGACGGCTGTGACTGCTGTCACTGCTGTGTGATTTTAATAAAGTGTATTCAGTCCCACTGATGTCACACAGCAAATGAGTTAAAATGTCAAAGCTATAACTGGTTATTTTATGTAAACATTGGCTGCACACTGTCTCACTTGCAAAAAAATATCAAGTTTAATAGCAGGCAACGTTTCGGTACTAGATCATCTTCAGGCAAACACGTATTTAAAATGTTTTATTAAAATGTATTTCATCATCAAAATATAGGTTTGGGTAAACATGAACATTTTGGTTCCAAATATTACACATACTCGCACAAAATAATTGATAGGAAAAAATAACCAGAATGTGTTCAATATGTTTGTAGCTCCTACAGTACCAAAAACGGACACACACACACACACAGACAGACACACACACACACAGACACACACACACACACACACACACACAGACACACACACACACACACACACACACACACACACACACACACACTGCGGTGCCAGAACGGGCCGCGTGGTTACATAACAGCAGAATATCAGATACGAGGCCTGCAGTTGGTGTCCGGCCATAACTCTAGTGACCTCAGACGAGCCGAGTTGCCCGCTCCTCATTTGCATAAAGTTGAATCCAGTTTACTTTATGCAAATCAGGTGTGTCAGGACAAAAAGTAAAGAAGCACTGCAGAGTGAATTCACAGCAAAGAAAGAGGCCCAAAGACTTCCTGGTGAGATTCCTGGCTTGCATGATTTCATAATCCCCGCATTTTTGTTGCAAAAAAGTCACATATATCTCAGCAGAAAGATGAAAAATGTTGTTTACTTCACACAAGAGCAGCCATTTCCCCTGTTGCCATGGGAACGTTATGAAGTGACGTCATTTCGCCTAGTGAGAACACTGTGTTGGGGGGGGAATCACTTTGTTTTCTCTTTTTCATCAAACCGCAATTTTTGCAAGTTCCCGCAAGTTCATTGCATAAAATTGCATAAATATCCCGCATATTCCATCGCGTTTTTTAAGAAAACGTGCCGCATAATCAAGGATTTTTGCCCTCAACAATCACAGAAATACTCTGTGTTTTTCTGGAGGGACTGATTATCAGCTACAGACCAGTGCACGGATGTTGACCAACTACTTGACTTTAACTTCCTGAAACTAGGGCCGGGGATTGTAAAAAAAAAAAAGCCGATAGCGGTACCATCACTGATTTCGATACTTGTTCCTAATACGTTAGCCCCTTTTCCTGCATGCCTCTACAACATATAACATTAGGCAGCCAATCAGAGACATTATTAGATCTTGGTAGAAGCATGCTGCGTGCTCATTGGCTCTCTGACACTGACGATTCCTTAAGGTAGAGAAATTGGAAATTGAATGACGAGGCGTGTTTTGATCCTCGATATTTTAAAAGGCAATCCGGTCGGTGCCTAAAAAGTATTGAATTCTGTACCCAGCCCTACCTGGAACTGAAAACAAATGATTATTATCTGTGTTTCATTACCCATTAAGTATTTCCCCACAGACTTCAGTGTTATTGCATTACAAGTAATTTAAGGCAGCTTCAAAATCGTGCCACCGTGGTCCACGGCGATCCTTTAAAACATCACTGTGAGTTCGACTTAGCATGACATCAGCATGTTTTATGAATCAGCGTGTCAGACCGCGGCTGCTCCCTGCCGCCGATTGTAGTACCCAGATACATAAAGGCATACTTTGTGATGCAGCTGGAGTTCTATATAAAGCTGGAACATACTGTATGTGAGAAGAAACATGATGTATACGGCTGAGTGCAGGTCTTATCTGAACCCACAGTGTGAGCTGTATGCAGGTCTCAGTCACACCACTGACCTGCATCTCTCTCTGTCATCTGTCATATGTCTCCCACTCACTGTGGATCCCCGTATTCTCCCGCATGTTTGTTCATCAATTTGTGTCTCGTTTACTGTATATATTTATACATATTTCATATTTATACCCCTCTAAGTTTGCACTGCTGTACTTGCAAAACCCCTCACTGACTAAATGCATTCCCTATAACCCCGTCAACCCTAACCTCCATCTAATTCTAACTATAAACCCAAATTTTATTTATATACCACATACCAGCGGTGATTCTAGGACCAAAGATTTAGGGGTGCCTAGCGTAATTAACGTACATTTTTTAAAATGTTATTCCAACTGTTACTGTGGGAAATGAAGTCATATCACTTTGACCTTGGCTTTAAATGATGGTCGGGTAACTCCTCGTTTCCACCGACTGCGGAACGTCTCCGCTGCGTGTCGGCTCCGTGCGCCGCCGTCCGTCATTACCCACCGCGTCAGGATTTGTTGCGGAACGGCTGCGGCCATGACTGACAGCTGAAGTCACTCGGACCCACGAGATCTAGCGAATTCACGTATGATCGCGCGATATAACAGGATGTAGTTTCTATAAGCAGAACCACAAAACCAACAACAGTTGACTTCAGCCCTGTCTCTCCACCCATGACGCCGTTTTCAAGGTGTAGTGAAGGGAAATATGATCCGCCGTGAGCACGGTGTATTTTATTTTGAAAATTAACCGGATGATTTATTTCGTTTCTGAGCTCGACTTCCTGTCCCGCACTATCTGCCCTGTGCTGAATTGCTGCGGAGCTAGAAATAGATAGAAATAGAAGTTCTGCTTATCTGATCCGGAGGGCTGCGATCGTCGGAGCTGGGACGGAGTCGGGACGCAGCCGTTCCGCAGTCGGTGGAAATACACACATTGACTAGAATGGAAACCGATTGACTCCACCGCAGACGTTCCGCAGTCGGTGGAAATTAGCAGTTAAGGTTAGGGTCCATCCGTGAAGAGAACCCCATCTCCAAAGTGCCAGACGGCATCGAATGTGAGCATTTTCCCACTCAAGTCGGTTACGACGACGAACTGCAGTCAGAGAGAGAGAGAGAGAGAGAGAGGGAGGGAGGGAGGGAGGGAGGGATGAACCCTGACCCAAACACCAGATACTGACTGGTTTTCGGACCCCCCAATACAGTAAAACTGCACATTTTAAAGTGGCCTTTTATTGTGGCCAGCCTAAGGCACACCTGTGCAATAATCACGCTGTCTAATCAGCATCTTGATAGGCCACACCTGTGAGGTGGATGGATTTTCTTGTGCTCACTAGCACAGATTTAGAGAGATTTGTGAACAACATTTGAGAGAAATAATCCTTTTATGTACGTAGAAAAAGTCTGAGATCTTTGAGTTCAGCTCATGAAAAATGGGGGCAAAAACAAAAGCGTTTATAATGTTGTTCAGTGTATTATACTGTTCTGTGCATTCAGTACCTGTTCCTGATAGTCATTTGCTGTGTCATTTTTTTTGTGCTGTATCATTTTCAAGTGTCCTTGTCCAATACACTGAACCTTGCATGGCAGACTGCTGCCATTAGTGTGTGAGTGTGTGAATGAGAGGCAAAGTGTTCTGCAATATAAATGGAGCCCTTCACCATTTTGCGAGACAATGAAAGGGTTTGGGAGTCCTTTATCGCCTATGTGACATTCTCTGTGTTTGTGTGTGTGTGTGTGTGATTGTTTCAGGTGTTCCAGGAGGAAATGGGCGTGGTCAAATCCCACAACCTGAAGCCCGGAGGAGACAAAATCCCCGTCACCAAGCAGAACAGAAAGGGTGAGTCACCGCAGTTTCTCTACTTTAGCAGTGAATTCAATTTCAATTTAATTTGTAAAGGACAATGTGCAATTAAAACATGCATTGCACCAGAGTTAGCCTTAGGCTAATTTACATCTGTAGTCCCACATGACATGAATGACTCAGCAGTTCATCAGTCGTGCTCGCTGACACACAGACCTCCTTCATACCTGCATGACGCGTCAACACAATCTAAAAAAAGATGTATTGCCAGGTAGTAGTACTTATTAGGTATTTGCTTTGGGGTGATGGTGCATACATAAACCCAAATGTAAACATTAATATGAAATAAACAAACAATAAATACAGAAACAAATATAACTATATGACATTAAAGCTTTAGTGCGTAACTTTTTGATATTAATAAACGTCCGTTACATTCAAGCCATTGCCAAATGAGTTGTTACAAAGCTAATTAAGACTCTCAGCTCCACACAACTCTCTCTGGATCTCTCAGTGTGACTGTGTTCACAAGATTGTGGCGTCCGGTGACTTTCCCGCTCAGAAACTCGAGTGAAGATAATGACCTCTTCTGAAGAGTCCATCATGTTTTTTTAATCCTCCGTGGCTACTAGCAACTGTGTGGCGCGATCACGGAATAATTCATAATTTATACTCTTTATCGATCCCCAATGGGGAAATTACATTTTACACTGTTGTTATTACACACTACACACATACCTGAAACATACACACACACACACACACACACACACACACACACACACACACTCAGGTCCTTTACATGCACTAATGGAGAGACATCAGAATGCTGGACTCAATGATGATTACAATATACAATACAGAAGCACCCACCATTGCTTTACTGAGTTTAATACAAAGCACTTTGGTGCAACATGCATCGGGTACAGACAGTGAAAACATCACCGCACTACAAAGGAAGCTGCTGTAGTGTGTGTGAAGATTGTAATACACACAGAGACTGTTGTGTCATCACACAACCCTGGCTCAGCCAAGGGGGCGAGCTTCTCTCCACAGAGCGAAGCCGCTATGGCGCCATTTTGATGCTAATAAGCCATCACCCGCCGTTAGCATCCCATTGATTTCCATTCATTGTGGCGTCACTTTGACAGCCAATAACTTTACATCTGAAGCGTACCTCACGTTATGGCTCCGTAGCAGACGTTTTTATAAAAATAGGCTAACGATTGTGTCATAACCACGAGACTTACTGTCTCATAGTAGAGGAATTACCGTACAGTACAGGAGAAGCTCGCAGGCAGTTTGGACTTACATCAGCTGTTTAGTTTAATTACTAATGTTAACTAGCATTTTAGTTAGCAGTAATTAGCCTGTGCCTATGTTATCTCCTTACATATACCTACGCTCTCCGTCTCTGATAGATTGGGAATGATTGAGATTTCTCTTGGCACAGCTACCAGAAGACTTACAACGTTCAGACACGTTGCTCACGTCACATCTACGTCATCAAGCTCAGTTTGAGGCTGCGCAGTAACGCTCAGCCATCACCGGGAAAGTGCTTCTAATAGACTTTCACTAGTCTCCGTCAAAAACAACGGCGTCACTTAGTCTATTTCTTTAACTGTCTATGGGCTCAGCTCAAACGCTTCTTTGTTCTTTTTAAGACATTTAACGTCAGCTTTATTTCTCTTATGAAGCCTCATTTTCCATCGAGCAGCTCGTGTTGCCATCCAGGTTCAGCTCTGTGCCAGTGTCCGTCCCCCCCCCCCCCCCACTCCATGTGTTGAATGGAAGGGCCAAGACTGGAGGGTGAACGGGGAAAAGTGTGTAATGGAATATTGAAAATCACAATGTTGTTTCTTCACTCTCCACAGAGTATGTCCAGCTGTACGTTGACTTCCTGCTGAACAAATCCATTTATAAACAGTTTGCTGCCTTCTACCACGGCTTCCACAGTGTGTGTGCCTCTGATGCACTCATGGTGAGTCCGCTGTGTGTGTGTGTGTGTGTGTGTGTGTGTGTGTGTGTGTGTGTGTGTGTGTGTGTGTGTGTGTGTGTGTGTGTGTGTGTGTGTGTGTGACTTGCTTGTTGCACAAATATAACATGCACACTTCCCATCAGTCAGAGCTTGCAGTTTCTCTTAATGTTGCGGTCTTTTCAAACAAGCATGTTAGTGTAGGTCAATGGCATGCACGATTTGCTGGCGTTGCATAGCATTTTATAGGCAAATTGAATGGCATCCATTAAGCAGTGAGCTCCCATTCTCTCTCTCTCACTCGCACACACACACACACACACACACACACACACACACACACGTTGTACGTAGAGCAACAACAGCTTGGTTGTATGTGGCCTGTAATGTAACGTAATCACGGTTTCTTTGTTCAGCCGCAATTAATTGCTAACATTAGTTAATGTCTTAAGGAATATGACTGTAGATGGTAATTGTTAATTTTGTTCATGTGCCGAATTGTAAATATGTAAGTAATTATTGGTCAGACTGTTGGGCTAAAGCTATGCTAGTTGGTGGCACTTGAAACGGCCCATTTGTGTGACGTCCTGTTGTGTTCTTGAACCCCCCCCCCAACATATATATTATATATATATATAATATATATTTAGTTTACCACACCAACGTACTCTCGACTTTACCAAACCAAACACGCTGAAGAACATGAGGGAGGAAATGCTGAAGTGTGGTCACTCACCTCAGACTCACCATGATTTTGCTGCTCTGAACACAGATATTCTTCCTCTCTCGTGTGTTGATCTGTGAACATGGAGAAACTACAAAAACCTACATTGGTTCAGTCTACGACTATTTCTTTGTATTTGTTTCATCCTCAATTATTTTAATTCTTAACTAATCTACACCTGCTGCACTCTGAACTAATTTCCTCAACACATCATTCCCAGTGCATCAGATGTTATCAACCCTCTCTTTACTTACTTACTTACTTCCTGTCAGTATGCACAAACATTTTATCAATTTAAAGAAGAACAGACATCATGGCTCACTCTGCAGAAATGACTCAGCAGACTCTCTCTCTGTGCTGAACCAAAACACACCTGCTGAATGATTTCAGCGACCTTCCTCACGCTTGTTTCAAGATAAACTGCGAATGTTAACTTCCCGGAACATCAATTTTAGTAGAGTTTATCACTTCATGTGCAGTAACAGAGAACACGTTTTATATGTTGAGTGTTGTGTTTTAGTTGGAAGTGACAGATAACATGAGAATGTGGTTCCAAAGCACCCCCACAGCCCTATCAGATGAACTTACCTACCCCGTCATCGATTCCCAGTGTATGGTCCAAATGGATAACACTATGTTATCTATGTTAATTCTCTCATACAATTGAATTGTCAATCTTAAGTTAGGCTACTACTACTTGTAGTAAACAACAATCGTAGTAGAGTAAATCACTCCCTGTGCACTAACAGAGAACACATTTCATACGTTGAGTCTTTATTTGTATTATTTTTAATTAACCTTTCATTTTACCAGGAAATAATCCCATTCAGATTCAGAATAGAGTCCTGGCCAAGACGGCAGTATAATAGTTCCATATTAAAATATACAGTAAAAGAAACGACAACATAAAACAATCCAATCCACCTTTATTTATAAAGCACCTTAAAAACAACACTGTTGACCAAAGTGCTGAACACAGTCTATTAATAAACAATAACATACAACACAAAATAATAAAACAAAAACAAATAAATGCAACAATACAAAACTCAAAGTCAACCCTCAAACTGAGTTAAAAGCCGAGATTTAGACGAGATGAGACTCAGTCAGTCTGATGTGTAAAGGCAGCTCGCTCCAGAGTCTCGGAGCTGCCACGGCACACGCCCGGTCACCTCTGGATATACGTTTAGAAAAGAAAAGAAAAGAATTTTTAAATCAGTGCGAAAGTGCACAGGGAGCCAGTGGAGGGATTGTAGGATGAGTGTAATATGATCAAATCTTCGAGACAGAAAAAACAAACAAACAAAAAAAGACAGTTGGCAATTTAACATCATCTCAGCATAATCACCAGCAGCGCTCAGTAACAGCACATGTGTATTTAGTACTCAAATAGTCCTTTATCCTAATGGTAGGTAGTCTAATTTAAGCTGATTCTGCAGTTTATTCCAGCGTGAGGGTGCAACAACTTTAAAGGCCTTTTCACCGAAGACAGTTGGCATTCGGGGGGAATGTCATACGTGATTTGCCCAAATGATCGAAGATTACACTTCCTGGTGGTGACTTTAGGAGTCAGGAGAGAACACAAGTACAGAGGCAGTTTACACAGTATGAACTTATAAAGAAAAAATATACCAATGCTCCAACACTCTCATACAAGATACAGTGATGAGTAGGAAAAACTAGAATTAGTTACAAATCGCAGTGCTGCATGGTTGTTGTGTTTTAGTTGGAAGTGACACATGACATCGGAATGTGAATCACATTTTTGAATCGTTCCTTCACCTCCTCCATCACAGACTTTTGCCCAAAAATGGAGCTCAGGCAGCACATTCTGTTTGTCTTCGTCCTTGGCTAAATGGTGGCTCTCTCTGATAAAGAGCTGCTGACTCATACTGCAGTTTGTTGAACTCTGAGGACCCTGAAAGGGTCAAAGGCCCCTAAGGGACCCAAATATAGACCTACACAGTAGGCCAACATGCATCCCACCTGCAAATGTAATGTCTATCTATGCGGGGGGCCGCATTTTTAAAAATACGCCGCACTTTCGCCGCATAAATTGCCGATTTCCACGCAAAATTTTTCATTGCAAAAAAGTCACATATATCTCAGCAGGAAGTTGAAAAATATTGCGTTTACTTCACACAAGAGCAGCCATTTTCCCCTGTTGCCATGGGAACGTTATGAAGTGACGTAATTTCACCTAGTGAGAACACGGTGTTTGGGGAATCACTTTATTTTCTCTTTTCCATCAAACCGCACTTTTTGCAAGTTCCCGCAATTTTTGCAAGTTCCCGCAATTTTTGCAAGTTCCTGCAATTTTTGCAAGTTCCCGCAATTTCAAATTGCAGAAGGATTTTTGCCCGCAACTATCACAAAAAAACTGCGTTTTTCTGGAGGGACTTTTTCTAGGCATTCTGGTCTTACAGGGAGGTGTGTTCAGGTGCATTCTGGGCGTGCTGGTCTTACAGGGAGGTGTGTTCAGGTGCATTCTGGGCGTGCTGGTCTTACAGGGAGGTGTGTTCAGGTGCATTCTGGACATGCTGGTCTTACAGGGAGGTGTGTTCAGGTGCATTCTGGCCGTGCTGGTCTTACAGGGAGGTGTGTTCAGGTGCATTCTGGGTGTATTGCTATCTTGAGGCAGCAGGAAGTGATGGCACCATTGACCAACAAAAACCTGGTCTAAAGTCACTAACGCAGCATTTCATTGTTATTTTAACAGCACATTAGTAACATGCTCCGAGGCTCGTGCACAGCACGTGCACACTATGCTTGTTACACACACAAGGACGCACAGCAGCACACACACATGCAGAAGATCACTAATAAACATATTAGGGTGTAAATCCTCCATCATAACAGCAATGCTCCAAGGTCCAAACGCGCCTGGCTTTTAAAGGGAATGGGAGATGACTCTCTGATTGGTTGATTGCATGTTACGCCCAAAACACACCTCTGATTAATGAAGACACTAAGAACAACCCTTTAGAACCAGGCGCCCGGCACACGGACACTTTTATCCGCTATCAAACTAGCAAAAGTGGATTTGGACAGGCCCTAAACACACCTGCACCAGGCGCTTCACGCCGTGCGCTTAGATCGTTAAAATAAGGTCCTCTGTGTTTGACCTTAGAACAGTTGGACTCCAGTTTATCAGCTGAGAGCCTGAATCTGGGTCAGAGAAGAGAAAGGCTGATCTAAACCGTTGAGACTCAGCTGGGCACATAATAACCAACCTGCTTTTTGACTCCTTTTCATCCTACAGTTTGAAAAAACAGCTTTCCTATATCATGTTTGAATTGAAAATTGATCTCTGTGGCTCTGTAATTAGCCTCCCTGTTGTCCTTGGGTCAAATCTGAACCATTTGTAAAGTTTCTATAGCATCAACTTGGGTTTCTTTTAACCAAAGTGCCCAAATATAACATGAATGGTTCCAAAAAATTAAATACTTTCAAAACAGTAACGATATACTTAGTCAAAATAATCCATAATTTCCATTTTTGGGGGGTATAATTTCATAGATAAACAAGATTTTTTGACCATGATTTCCAAACAAGAAGTGTAAAACTAGTGACAAGTTGGAATGAAGTTGGCTAAGAAGATGTAGGCCTAACACAGATTTGGGAGATAAGCAGGTGAACCAGACGGAGGATAAGGGTTAAGGACAAATCACACACACACCTGCAATAACGGCTGTGAAAAAATAATTCCGTGTGCAGTAACATGTCACTTTGTGTGTGCAATAACATAATGTGAAAAACCTCAATATCTCAGTGTATGTTTCTGGTGCACTTTTGCAATTATAATTTAATTTATCTTACAGCTGCTTTCGCTCTTTAATATCGTTCTTCTACTTTATATATATATATATATAGCTTCATATTGTAATGTATTATTATATTTTTTGTAGAGCTGACTCTAAGAGTACCTGTGCAAATGGCAATTCAAATCTCTTCTACCCAATAACACCTACATTACATTACATTACATTACATGTCATTTAGCTGAAGCTTTTATCCAAAGTGACTTACAAATAAGTGCTTTCAACTGTGAAGGTATAAGCTCCAGACAACAAGTAGTAAGTGCAAGTACATTATCTTTAAATAAGTAAAGCTACAAAGAGACATGTGAAAGTGCAAGTACATTATAGCTTTAAATAAGTAAAGCTACATATCCTAAACGTTTCTCAAGAGTTAGCTCGTTGTTTTGGGGGCCTATTAAAAAATCTCCATACTGAACAAGCTCTGCTGTATATACTGTATAAATATCACACATTAACTCAAAGTACAGCTACCTATTTACAGTATATTTGCATCAAAGTGCATTCAAAGTTCAACTTGTGGGGCAAACTTCTGCTTCTTTACGTTACGTCCTTCTGTTTTTTATTCTGCATGTTTCTGTCTGACTCTTCTGTTTGCATGCGATCACTCAGTCACGTCCACAATGTCTGACGTCTCAGGATGTGTGTGTGTGCATGTGGGAGTGTGTGTGTGTGTGTGTGCATGTGTGTGTGTGTGTGTGTTTGTGTGTGCATGTGGGAGTGTGTGTGTGTGTGTGTGCATGTGTATGTGTGTGTGTTTGTGTGTGCACGTGTGTGCATGTGTGTGTGTGTGTGTGTGTGTGTGTGTGTGTGTATGTGGGTGTGTCAGTTTTAAGTTCTGCTACCTGCAGAGTCAGATTCCTCCTGTGTAAGATATCAAGTTGGCTCACGGAATCTAAAATGTAGTTTCCCTTTTGCCTGGTTGTAAACAACAGACTGTCCCCACTTGAACTTGTGTTTGGCAGTTTGACTCTTTATCTGTGATCAGCTGCTGTGACGCGGCAGGACTTCCTGTTTCCTCTCTTAGTCTACTGGTTGTGTTGCTCTTGCATGACGGGCAACGGCTGTCGTGTTTTTGTGGAAGTTCTGCGGAAAGTCGGATGTTGCGTCCGCCCAGCTGTTTTCAGAAACGCTCGGTCACGGCTGTATCTCTGGGGGTCAGAGGTTCAGATCCTGCTGAGACTTCCAACACATGTTTATTCTATGTTGCATTACGCATGTTACATTATATTGTGTAACGTTTTTGTTATGTTTTGTCACTGTTATGTGAGATAATGACAACACTGATTGTATATCGCTGTGCGTAAAAGAAATGTGAACGATTGATTTTCATTTTTGATTAATCTGTGCATTATTTCCTTGATTAATGGATTAGTTGTTTGGTTTATAAATTGTCAGAAAAGGTTGCAAAATGAGGATCAGTGTTTCTCAAAAAGTCCAAGATGACGTCCTCAAATGTCTTGTTTTGTCCACAACTCAAAGATCTTCAGTTGACTGTCACAGAGGAGAGAAGAAACTAGAACATATTCACATTTAATAAGCTGACATCAGAGAAGTTTTACCTTTTTTATCATAAGAAAAATGACAAACTGATTAATCGATTATCAAAATAGTTGGGGATTAATTTAATAGTTGGCAACTAATTGAATTATCTTTGCAGCTTTACGCTTGGCTGGTTTATAAGTTGTAAAAAAAAGATATTAATTAGATTTTTTTTGACAGGGGTGGTTCTGGGGGTGGGGGCAAGGGTGGCCAGTGCCCTTGTAATATTAAGGCTCAACCCCCCCCCCCCCTGGCTCCCCTAACTGTGGCAAATATTTTCATACATTATTATAGGACTGGGCGATATGGAGAAAATCAAATATCACGATATTTTTGACCGAATACCTCGATATTGATACCAGAACGATATTGTAGTGTTGACTATTGGTGCTTTCACAAAATATTTACACAGTGAGATTTTTGATAAATAATCATCAGTAATGTGGATATAATGACTAAGTGGGGAAAAGGCAAATAATAGAACATTTACAACAGTCTGGTGAGTTCAGAAAAGTCCATCACTTTACTGTAATGCAGCCTTTACAACCAGGGAAAGACACTTATTACTAGGGCCGTCCTCGACTAAAGAAATTCTTAGTCGACTAACACTTCCATGATTTTGCCGACTAATGGATTAGTTGATGTAATCGACAGAGCTGTGCTCTTTGAGAGCTGGTTAAGACTAGAAAAGCTCAATATAAATGTAGTTAATTAACCATCTGTAAAACTGAGTTTCTCTGAAATTAATCCTGCAAAAGCACCACTTTAAATCTCGTGTTCACCAGAAATGTTCTCATAAGTTGCTTGGAAATGAGTAATTAAGCATGAATAAGCATAAAAAATGACTTATCGACTAAAGAAATCTTAGTCGACTAAGACCAAAACCACCGATTAGTCGACTAATCGACTAAGAGGGGGTGGCCCTACTTATTACTATATTATGATATCCAAAATCTAAGACGATATCTAGTCTCATATCACGATATTGATATATTGCCCAGCTCTACATTTTTAACCCCACCTTCATACCCCAGAGGGGGTTATTATTCATGTGCAGTGATAAATAAAATGTGGGTTAACACTGAATGAGTATTCTTGTGTTTATTGTTATATGTATATTAAATCTATTGTAGAACCACACAGATACGCAGTTAGTTAATCTGCATTACTCATGTGCCATTGTGCCAGTAGTGTGTGTTTCTGATGTGTGTCTTGTTTCAGCTGCTGCGGCCGGAGGAGGTGGAGATGCTGGTGTGCGGGAGTCCAGAGCTCGACATGAGCGCTCTGCAGAAAGCTGCTCAGTATGAAGGATACAGCAAGACCGAGACCACCGTCCGGTAAGAGGCCTGCACTTCCTGTTTACTGGCACCACACATACCAATCACCTCACATTCCCTTTTGATACACTCCCATAGGCCTACACACATTGGATACACTGATCACTGTGTGTGGAAGAAGTTGTGTCGCTGTGTGCAGCTGTGTGTCTGATTATTATGAATAGAAAATATGATTTTAAACAAAGTATGCAAATCGTCATGTTGGTGATGCTCAGCTCCCTTGTCTTTCATTGGTGCTTGGGACTGGAAAGTCAAATTGCGGCCCATTTGCTTCTTCTCAGCCCGACCAGAGCTGATGTGTTCACGTGAAAGTCAGTGATGACTGATTAAAGGTTTTACAGTGTGTTTAGCCTGCAAGGCATTCATTTTGGAACAGGAAGTAACTCTCTATCTCTCTCACACACGCACACAGACACACACACCCAGACACACACACACACACACACAGACAGGCAGACAAACACACAGACACACACACAGACACACACACAGATGTCCTTCAGTCCGAGCCAATACTTGTCAGCATCAGATAATGTAACTCAGCATGGTGCTGACAGCTGCAGGACTGTTACACAACTTCAATACTGTCTGTCTGTTTGTGTGTGTGTGTGTGTGTGTGTGTGTGTGTGTGTGTGTGTGTGTGTGTGTGTGTGTGTGTGTGTTTGTCTGCCTGTCTGTGTGTGTGTGTGTGTGTGTGTTTGTCTGCCTGTGTGTGTGTGTGTGTGTGTGTGTGTGTGTGTGTGTGTGTGTGTGTGTGTGTGTGTGTCTGTGTGTGTCTGTGTCTCTGTGTGTGTGTGTGTGTGTGTGTGTGTTTGTCTGCCTGTCTGTGTGTGTGTGTGTGTGTGTGTCTGTGTGTGTGTGTGTGTGTGTGTTTGTCTGCCTGTCTCTGTGTGTGTGTGTGTGTGTGTGTGTGTGTCTGTGTGTGTCTGTGTGTGTGTGTGTGTGTATGTCTGTGTGTGTGTGTGTGTGTTTGTCTGCCTGTGTGTGTGTGTGTGTGTGTGTGTGTGTGTGTGTGTGTGTGTGTGTGTGTGTGTGTGTGTGTGTGTGTGTGTGTGTGTGTGTGTGTGTCTGTGTGTGTGTGTGTGTGTGTGTGTGTGTGTGTGTTTGTCTGCCTGTCTGTGTGTGTGTGTGTGTGTGTGTGTGTCTGTGTGTGTGTATGTCTGTGTGTGTGTGTGTGTGTGTGTGTGTGTGTGTGTGTGTATGTCTGTGTGTGTGTGTGTGTGTGTGTTTGTCTGCCTGTGTGTGTGTGTGTGTGTGTGTGTGTGTGTCTGTGTGTGTGTGTGTGTGTGTGTGTGTGTGTGTGTGTGTGTGTTTGTCTGCCTGTCTGTGTGTGTGTGTGTGTGTGTGTGTGTATGTCTGTGTGTGTGTGTGTGTGTGTGTGTGTTTGTCTGCCTGCCTGTGTGTGTGTGTGTGTGTGTGTGTGTGTGTGTGTGTGTGTGTGTCTGTTTCATAGTCTATACTTTTAGAAACTCTTTTAATGAAAACTAGACCTGCAAAGATTAGTTATCAACTATTACAATAATCGCCAACTATACTACCGAATAATCAGTTTGAGTAATTGGGGAATGAATTAATTAATTAATGGGGAAAAAAAGACAAAATTCTCTGACTCCAGCATGTTAAATGTGAATATTTTCTAGTTTTTTCACTCCTCTGCAGGGCGATTCTAGGATCAGACCCTTAATGTGACATGTGACACGGATACAGTGCATGAAGACTGTGCACAGTCACTCCCTGCAGCTCTCATCCTCGTCACACTGAGGCCTCTTTTGCAGCAAATGTGATACATATACAGTTAATATGTGTGTGTGTGTGTGTATGTGTTGCACCAGGTGTTTCTGGGACGTGGTGTTGGCCTTCCCTCTGGAGCTACAGAAGAAGCTGCTCCACTTCGCCACAGGAAGCGACCGCGTCCCCGTCGGAGGAATGGCCGACCTCAACTTCAAAATCTCCAAGATCGACGTTCCAACTGACTGGTAGGTTCCAGAAAAACTGAGAGAAACTCTTCTGACCACTTTGTACATTAACACACAGTACATGTACATGGCGGCCTCTAGCTCTCCCAGTAGAGCCTGCGCCCCGTGTAGGCCGAGTCCTTTGCAACGGCGCAGGTTCGAGTCCGACCTGCGGCCCTTTGGTGCTTGTCATCCGCCAGGTGTTGGGGGAATCACTTTTTTTCTCTTTTTCATCAAACTGCAGTTTTTGCAAGTTCCCGCAATTTTTGCAAGTTCCCGCAATTTCATCGCATAAAATTTCACAAATATCCCGCATATTCCATCGCATTTTTACCCACAACAATCACAAAAAAACTCAGTTTTTTTCTGGAGGGACTGAGTTATGACGGGAGAAAAGTGACCAAGTATTAGAGCGCCAAGTTCCTCGTAAGGAGGCCGACGTTTACCCAGGAGACTGGGGTTCATGTCCCGTGTGAAAATAAAAGTAAACAAAGAGTAAACCGAGTCGCGTCACATTCAGCGTCACATGCGTAACCTTCAGGAAGTTAACTTAACTAAGTAGTTTTTGGTGCCTAAACCCAACCAAACTACGACCGTTTGACGTTAACAACGTGTTTAACACCGCGGCGGTCTCTGGTTTAAATATGAGGACAGAAAATGTTCCCGTGGAACTTATTAGTTCGACGAATGAACAACTTACAGTGTTTAGCATGAGGGAATAGGAATAGAGGAATAAGCAAAAACATCTTAATTAAAAAAATAGGAAAAATCCAACCTTTAAGGACACCAATTTTCTTTGTAAAAGAATAATGTATCGTAAATAAATAAATGTTCTTCCTTAAAATGCAGGGGGCATCAGTCAGTACACCCCTATGTTAAATTCCCATAGAGGCAACAGGCAGATTTTTATTATTAAAGGCCAGTTATTACATGGATCCAGGATACTATGCATCCTGATAAAGTTCCCCACATCATCACATACCCTTCACCATACCTACAGATTGGCATAAAATCATCTCTCAATGCAAATCAAACCAGCTGTTAGGCTAACCGACATAAAACCATGCCAGTCTGTAGGTCTGGTGAAGGGTATGTGATGATGTGGGGCTATTTTTTTATTCCTCTTTTTATTCAACCTTAGCCTGGGTGCATTCACTTATGCTAAGCGCTGTATATCGTCTTATGGTGTGGAGGACTTGTTGGGCTTTTTTTTTTTTATTAGACGTGGTTAACACAAATTGTCACAGCTAAATCTTTAAAGACGTATCAAAGTTGTGATTTGCATAACTAATGTTTCTACCCCCCCCCCCCACCCCCCACCCCCTCTCTCTCTTTGTGTCTTTGCAGGTTGCCGATCTCTCACACCTGTTTTAATCAGATCTGTCTCCCTATGTATCGCACCAGGAAGGAGCTCAAACACAAACTCACCATCGCCATCTCCAACGCTGAGGGCTTCGGCCTTGAGTGACCAGCCTGCACGCACACACACACACACACACACACACACACACACACACACACACACTCACTCTCTCTCTCTCTCTCTCCCTCTTTCTCTGTCACGACTGCCACAGTGCACATTATGTGGTTGTGGATCAGACTGTAGATAAGTGCTTTCTAATGTCAACCAATGTCATCATGGACTCTAATGCAGTTTGTTTTGTTATTTGGGTTTTGGACTCATCAGCTTGTCGATGTAGAACTTCATTTTTTTTTAATTTGCAGCAGATAAGATGAGAGCTTCCCCCTCGCAGCAGCTACAGAGGAATATTTTTATTTGCACAACATCTGTGTCTTCGCTCTGTTAAAAGACAACCCTGGTGATGACCATTATATTTTGGATGTCACTTCAAAGAAGTTAACTTATATTGTCATCCTTCGAGAAACTTTACTGCTCAAATGAATTTCATAAACGAAGTTTTTAAATATTTCTGGTCCCATACCATTGAAATCATACCAACCAATATTCTCAGAAACCTTGTATCACCAAAACCATAAACGTATAATAGAGTGCTGCTTTGCTCAGGTAATTGCTATTGTCAATATGACTATTTATTAAGCAGATTGCTAGATATTCGCCATGGATGTACTAAATACGTAAATACGGCGTTCATGGCGGAGCCCTGTTCATTCCTATGAGAGTTGTTCAGTGGCGCATTCGCCAAAAACAGTTTCTAAGCTTCCGGGTTAACCTCCGTGATATGTGGCCCGCTGAATATGCGCAGTAGTGTTTCTCCGTGCGTGTCGTAACTCTGTCTGACGAATCCACCATTAGCTTAGCCTAGCACAGATCCTGGAGGTAACTGGTTCCATCTAGCCTAGCTTAGCACAGATCCTGGAGGTAACTGGTTCCATCTAGCCTAGCTTAGCACAGATCCTGGAGGTAACTGGTTCCATCTAGCCTAGCTTAGCACAGATCCTGGAGGTAACCGGCTCCATCTAGCCTAGCTTAGCACAGATCCTGGAGGTAACCGGCTCCATCTAGCCTAGCTTAGCACAGATCCTGGAGGTAACCGGCTCCATCTAGCCTAGCTTAGCACAGATCCTGGAGCTGGTCTTTAGGAACTATATTCTCAGAAAGGGAAGCAGTGCTACTTGCATATCACTCCGCTTCGCCTTTCTGAGAATATAGTTCCCAGTTTATATACGGTTAGAAGATGGCTGTGTCTCATGTCACCTTGTTATTTGTACACGCTGTGACTATACAAATCACAACATGTAAATAGGAACATGTTGGCGTTATTTTGTCACTTACTCGGAGCAGTAGGCTAGTTGGAGCCGGTTACCTCCAGGATCTGTGCTAAGCTAGGCTAGATGGAGCCGGTTACCTCCAGGATCTGTGCTAAGCTAGGCTAGATGGAGCCAGTTACCTCCAGGATCTGTGCTAAGCTAGGCTAGATGGAACCAGTTACCTCCAGGATCTGTGCTAAGCTAGGCTAGATGGAGCCGGTTACCTCCAGGATCTGTGCTAAGCTAGGCTAGATGGAGCCAGTTACCTCCAGGATCTGTGCTAAGCTAGGCTAGATGGAGCCGGTTACCTCCAGGATCTGCGCTAAGCTAGGCTAGATGGAGCCGGTTACCTCCAGGATCTGCGCTAGCCTAAGCTAACAGTAGAGCCGTCAGACAGAGTTACGACACGCACGGAGATGAGAAGGGTATGTACGGACTTGTCAAACTGTCGGGGTTACGGTGAATAAGCTAATGTCCCAATAAGTCGCCGTGTTCCTTTAATGGTCGAGAATAAACTGAGAGCACGTCTGCATTCAGCCGGTTAAATTGAGTTGAACAGTTCAAAATTAAAATCCTCAAATTACATGGATTCAATAATCACACAATATTACATCCTTGTGTGTGAGGTACAGAAAAAATAGAGAAGGAAGTATTATGATAATATTCCAAAAATAAGATAAAACGGTGTCGGTACGTAAAAATACGCGAATATATTTCTGGAGGTCACTAAAGAATGGAGATGTATTGTGTTCATTTTGACTTTACTGCTCTGGTGACATTTGAAATATATTTTTATGAAGGCGTAGGCATGTTTTTGTATCATTTAGCTTTAGTTTGCAGCACACTGTCAGCATGTCAAGCTTTGCTGTGAGACGGATGCTATCATGTGTCGTGAGATTTAGATTTTGTCTCGTGAAGTTTTGTTTTTGTTGTTTTTTGACATTGCTGCCTGTTTTAATGAATACAAAGGCTGCAGCAGATTTTTTGGTTTATTTTGTTTTAAATGTTGTAATATCACGGTACAGTTGAACCAGAGCTGTTGATTGACAGTTCAGTGTGTTTTGTTTGTTTGTTCTGGATGTCCTGTTCTGTTGTTGACATATAGGTGAATAGTCAGACTAGTTATTTGGGTATTTAGATGTTTCCAACAAGTCCTCCAAACCATAATACAGTATAGAGACAGAGCACATTTAAGTCCCGCCCCCAACGGAGGGGAAAAGAACTAGCTGCTCTCCATTGATATGTGTTGCGTGATGCTTTCCTCCTCGTCCCTTTCGTCTGCTAGTAAACAACAGAAGAATGCTTAAAATATTCACATTCATATTCACTACCAACAATGTAAAGAACCCATGACTTAAAGGTATAGTGGAGGATTTTCTTTTTTCGGGTGGATCATCAAGACTATTGGTCCTCCTAGTTGTCAATCATTCTGGTGATATGTTTACGTAAGGCCGCCGTACGTGCCGTGACAGGTCAGCGAGCAGACGGCCACGGCCTCTAGCACGGCCGCTGCCTCCCCCTCTCTCACGGCCGCCTTCTCCCCGCTCTCGGCTGGTGCTGGCTCTTGCGCCCCCGCCCCGCCCCGACCTCGTCGCCCTCGACCTCTAGGCGATGGATCTTGGTCGGGATGAACAGGGCACGGACTCGTAGTCAATATCAGATTCCACAAGACTCTCACCAGCAATAAAAACAACAACTTAGATGCTAGGCGATAGCTTGTTTGTTGGCCTGTAGCGTGCTAACGTTAGCTATAGAGATGCTTGTCCTAAATAGATTTCCACTTACCGGTGGCGAGTCTGACATAGTGGAAAAAGTGCAAATCTTCTTTTGGAAAGTCGGCTTGTAGAGCCATGCCGACAGCAACTTGTAAACAGAGCGTGCACGAGGAGAACTAGGCTCGTGCACGCTCTCTCGTGCACACGTTTAATAGGCGTTCCCTCTCGGGAGCAGGTAGGGTGTTGCGCGTGTGCATTTTTTTCAAAAAGTGGAGAGGGCGGTTCTTTTCTAAAATTCGGGAAAATCCTCCATTATACCTTTACGTTTTTATAAGCTGCCGAACCTAAAAACTGAGCTTTTATGAAGACAGACGCGATACAGACGGGAGGAATCAGCAGAGAGAACGGACAGACTGTGGGATCCTGACGCTAAGCTAACATTATGCCCGACGTTACGTGTGTTAGCCCAACTTAAAGACATATAGTCAAGCTAAAACTGACATTTGGATATTCGACTTGGCATCAAAATACTTACTGCAAACGTAACGTTGGACATAACGTTAGCTTAGTGTCTGGATCCCACGTTCTCTCTGCTGATTCCTCACATCTGTTTACACTTTTGTCTTCATAAAAGCTCAGCATTTTGGGTTACGGCTTATGAAAAACTTATGTTAAGTGCTTTGCATTGTTGGTAGTGAATATCACCACACAGCAGCTTTAAGGCATTTTTCTGTTGTTTGCTAGCAGAAGAAATTGACGAGGAGGAAAACTTTACGCAATACAAGTCAATGGAGAGATGGGTATGACACAGTGCGTCTCTATAGGTCATTTATTTCTACCCACTAATTAGGGCTGCACAATTAATCGCAATTTTATCGAAATGGACTAGTGCAATATCCAAATCGCGCAATATTTGTTAAAGGCAAAATATTTGTCAAACCATTCTGAATGAAGTATTGTGGCGCTGCAGAGACGTCCCGGCCTGCAAATCGTGTCCTACAGACTAAAGAACAAATCTTTGTTTGGTACAGATCCTGATCCTAATAATTTCTTCTCATTTTTATAATTTTCAATGATACCGAAATGATCATTCCCTCTAATATCGTGAATCATATCGCAATTGCAATATCAGTGGAAAATAATCGCAATTAGCGTTTTCTGCCCTTATATCTTAACCAGAGAACGTAACGGTCGCGGTTTTAAACACGTCGCTAACGTTGTGAAACGGACACAGTTTGGTTAGGTTTAGGCACAAAATCTACCTGGTTAAGTATAGAAAAACAATGTTGATTTGGGTTAAAATCAGACGCTACTTTACTTCCGGTTATGCACATTACGCTGAATGTGACGGAAAAAAAGTAGACATATGTACAGAAAAAGTGTTTCTGGTAAACGCTGCCTTTGTCAAGGTTGAAAGGAGTAACAAAGTTTGCCGTGTGTACGGTCTACGGTTGGGACAGCAGCCTCCGTGTTGTTTTATTTTGATCCTCATAAGTAAACAACACAATGCGATTGGTTGACGTCTTCATTCGCAGTGCGAAAGCTCAGGAAAATGGACCTTATTTCGAAAAAAAAAATACGTCTCTTTATTGCCGTGTAATATTTGCGTTCTGTGTGAAAGTAGTCATGACTAAAACAACAGTTCAAAAAGTATGTTGACAAAAAGCATCCCCAGTGTGTAAAGGCCTTCATACTTCTTCACCTTCTTTTTGCTGTTTGAACAAACGACCTATGTGGGCGTTTTTTGGGGAAGACAGTCTGGATGTTTCAGTGATTGTGGCTCGCTCTGCTTCTGGCAGTGTTGTGGTCAAGACCACCTGAACCGAGACCACATCATCACCCAGACCAAAAGTGTATCGAGACCGAGACGAGACCGAAACTTTGGGGGGTTGAGACCGAGCCAAGACCAAGACCAAGGCAGGGCGAGTCCGAGATGAGACCAAGACTTTTAGGGGTTGAGACCAGTGCGAGTCCCGCACTGCATGACACGATAAATGTGGAAAAATGCTAACCATAGGCGCTCCTCAAAGTGGTCTGAAAGATCCACATTCCCATGTCCTATATAGCAGACTGATCTCAATACGTGGCATATGTGTGACACGCCAATTCGTACGCCATTTTGCCGTGTTATCAAGACGCATAATCGCTTTTTAGTGTGTTTATCAGCGCCATTTGGCCTCCATTGGCTTACATTACCTTGTGATTGCGTGTCAATTTACGCCAAGTTCTCCTGAGAAAATGACGTAGCATTGGCCCAATCCCAAAGTCCGGACTCACAGACTCACGGACTTTGGTGCGCGTTCTCGCGAAATCCGTAAGGGCTCAGGGTCGTCCCAATGTCGAATTTCAAAGGGCGTGAGGGTTTGAGTACACACTTACCGAGCCCTTTCCGTGAGTCTGCATCGATGCAGACTTCACCAAAGGGAATTACCCACAGTTCAAAGTGTTGTGACGTTTACCGCTGAGACGATAGGGAAATCCGGAAATAACAAAGGTAAACAACAGCACGACCACGGGAACGGACCGGACCTGTTGTCCAGATGTAAAACAAGAGTTTGAAAAAATGTGGAGTCAGGCAGCCGTCTCCTGAGCCACGGCCGCGTGGAAAGCAACAAACTTAAAATGAAAATTCCCGGCAAGTGTCAGCAACATGTTTGTTATTAAACGTCGCACAGGTAACATGTGATCTCGTGAAGTGCTGTCCCGATCCCAATCTACCTATCTGAGACCATGTGGCCTCACACACTCACTCACTTAGCACCTGAGATCAGTTCAGTCTGTGAGTCTTTAGTCCTTAGTCCTCAGGGCTCACTTTGGGATTGGGCCATTAAGAGCGACTACGGTCGCGAGTAGTATGAAAGCCCGAAAATCTGCATGGGCAGGTTGGTTGGGGTGGAGGACGGGTCAAACAACACGGGAGACCGGGGGTCGTGTCACACGTGTCATGTTTCCTAAACCCAACCGTCTCGTTCTTCTTTTCCTAAACCCAACCGTCTCGTTCTTCTTTTCCTAAACCCAACCCGTCTGATGTATACAGAGTAGACATACACGCGGATAGCTCACAGTGCGTACAGATAACGTGTGTAAGTGGCCGTGTATGTTTACGCAAAGTCATGTTGCATATAGGGTTATAAGTCCTAAAGACCAAACTGGCAACATACCCATAGGTTTACCTAGCAGCAGTCAATCAGCTCTGATCTGGGTCACTCACTGAGCGTCTGGAAAAACCTCCTTATACAACGGACCCTTTCTATCAGTTAACGGCAACGGCAGGAGCCCGAAGCAGCTCTTCTCCAAGCATCTGTTTGAGAAGGACTTCACCCCACATTCACATCACGAGTCGGACTTATCGTAAAAAGAAACTGCTGACTGGGAAAAATGTCAGCGTCCATGTGCTGAATACAAAAAAAAGGACACATTGTATGGCTTTGAAATGGGAGATGATGTAGGAGGAACTCGTGCGTGGACACACGGGATAACGTGATGTCAGAAAAGTAGTTTTTGTGAGATGTGTGTTGTTTGTAAATGGGACCAAACTGTGTCAGGTCATACAGTGGGAAAGCAGAGTAAAGACCTGGTCAAAAATCTGTTTGAAAATAGTTCAAACTGATTCTAAGGAGTTGTTGAGATGTAATTATTTTAACTTGTCAGATGTTTGAAAAGTAGAGAAAGGTAATGTATTTTTGATGTGTTGTTTTTGTTGGTATTATTATTATTTAACAATTATGAAACCTTCAGGTTCATCAGTATCTGTTAAATGTTGTGTACACTTTTGTTGGGTTTTAACCTGAGTTGCAACAGTTTGTAATGCCTCTCTGTCCTTAGTTACCGTTACGTACTGTGCTTCTCTGCTGCCCAAGTCTTATATAATGTGCTGTTTGTACTGCTAACTGTATCTACAGTAAAAGCTGACGAGGGGTCCTCACTCTCTATAAAAAACTATTTGCTGACTGTGCTTGTCTTAACGTTCACACCGGCAGCTGCCTATTTCTCCGACGCTCCATTGTCCGGTCCCTCCAAAAAAACGTGATTATGCGATCGCATAATTCAATGCATAATCAGCCAAAGTCTGCATGTTTATGCGGGGGCCGCATTTTTTTCAAATACGCCGCACTTTCGCCGCATAAATTGCCGATTTCCGCGCAAAAAAGTCACATATATCTCAGCAGAAAGATGAAAAATGTTGCGTTTACTTCACACAAGAGCAGCCATTTTCCCCTGTTGCCATGGGAACGTTATGAAGTGATGTAATTTCGCCTACTGAGAACATGGTGTTGGGGGGGATCACTTTGTTTTCTCTTTTTCATCAAACTGCAGTTTTTGCAAGTTCCCGCAATTTCATTGCATCAAATGGCATAAATATTCCGCATATTCCATCGCATTTTTTTAAGAAAATGTGCCGCATAATCAAGGATTTTTGCCCGCAACAATCACAAAAAAACTGGCAATCGGCAAATATCTATTGTGTTTCCTCTATATTCATTCTGCAGTGTCGCCCTGCCGTTAGTCCATAAACGAGGCGACTGACTGTGGTTAGTTCTCGTCTGTGCTGTGTTATCAGTTTAGTGTCTTTTGAGTAGTTAGTTGATATAAATGCTGACACGTGACATGAGGGGCCGCGCGTTTGTGCGATGCCAATGTAACCCAGATTTTAAGGTTTGTGAGAGATGTCATTTGGGGGGGAGATTGCTTCCGGCGGGAAGCAGTCGCAAACTATACAGAGAAAAACTACAGAAGACAAAGACGCTGGAAGACTATTCTTGTTTTTCCCACATCACAAACTTTAGTAAATGCACCTTTTAAAACCTGAACTACAACAATGAGGAAGAGCAGGTAAGTTAACCCTTCCCTTGATTTCATGTTGTTCACAGAGGAGGAGAACCCGGAAATGAGGAGGGGGAAATGCGTGCCAAGCCACGGCCGAGCGGACCAATCGGGAGCGTGCCTATGTTCCCGCAGCCCTATGTTCCCACATTTCTAAGATTTCTTTCAAAAATTATGAAATTATGTTACCAAAGTTCCCACATTTCTAGGGTTAACCCTAACGCTGAACATAGGGCCTAATTTTAAGAAAAGTCTTAGAAATGTGGGAACATTGGGCTGAACCCGACCAATCACAGTTGTTACAGTCTACACGTCAGGCTCAGTAGGGTCCGTACGTACATACATATCGTCACCTTCCTAAAATAATGGCCTAAGTCATTTTTTGACAAAAATAATTATTTTTTTTGCCTAAATCATCTCCTCATGGTGCTGGCTACCTCTGGTAAAATGGCCTGCATCCTCAGTTGAACAGGTCATGTGATTCTTCACCTTTAGTATAATTGCCTATGTCAAATGTGTGACTTAGGCAGTTTAGTTTTTTTGTTTTTTTTGAAAAACCTGAAAAAATGACTTGACAAAAATGTTTTTTTTTGCCTAAATCATCTCCTCATGGTGCTGGCTGCCTCTGGTAAAATGGCCTACATCCTCAGTTGAACAGATCAGGTGATTCTTCACCTTTTGTATAACGGTCTATGTCAAGCGTGGGACTTATGCCGAAAAACCTGAAAAAATGACTTACGCCATTATTTCAGGAAGGGGACGATATGTACGTACGGACCTACACAAGTACCGAGGCCGTCGATTTAACGCAGGACCGTAAATTGGGCCTAAAGCAGCGAACTGAGGGAAAAACACTGACGTTTAACATTTTTCTATACCTCATAATGACAAAGAAAGAACAAGGATATCAGGATGTTTTTAGACACTTGAGGTCAGCTCAGGTGCGTCCCATTTCTCTTGATCGTCTTTGAGAAGTTTCTACACTTTGATGGGAGGCCACCTGTGCTAAATTCCACTGATTGGCCATGAGTTGGAAAGGCACGCACACACCTGTCTATATAAAGGTCTCACAGGTAAAACCATGAGGTGGAAGCAACCGCCTGCAAAGCTCAGAGGCAGGATTGTGGCAACGCACAGATCTGGGGAGGGTTAGTTACATTAAAGGATCTTAAGAACTCAGTGCCCTCCATAATTAGTACACAGAAGAAGTTTTTGGCTTATACGTTAGTTGCACGAAAGCCTGCTTTGAGATTTCTTTTCAAAATTCAATTTTATTTGTCATATCAAATCATAACAGGAGTCATCTCAGGACACTTTATAGATAGAGTAGGTCTAGACCACACACTATAATTTACAAAGACCCAACAATTTCAGTAAGAGCAAGCATTCAGTGCGACAAAATTAGGTCCTATATTTCCACATTTCCTTTTCCATAAATTTCTATCAGATTTTATCCCTCTTTCTCCCAATTTGGTAGCCAACTAGACCCGACCTATTGTCCAGTAGCAATGGACTACAGATGCAACTCTAACCCTACTCTGGATTTAAGTTGAACTGAGTAAAGTACCTTTTTTAATAAAATAATTGTCCAGAGAATACTTCAGTTTTTTTCTTTTTTAATTCTGGCAAAAAAAAGGTGACTTTTATGAGAAAAAAGTCAATAATTCTGTGTTTCCAGCTTGTTAAATGTGAATACTTTATAGTTTCTTCTCTCCTCTGGGACAGTAAACATATCTAAGAATATCTTTGAGTTGTGGACGAAACAAGACATTTGAGGACGTCATCTTGGGGCTTTTGGGAAACGCTGATCCTCATTTTTCACCATTTTCCAGTCCCTCCAGACAAACGTGATTATCAATCGCAGAATTCAATGCATAATCAGCCAAAGTCCGCATGTTCATGCGGGGGGGGCCGTGTTTTTTCAAATACGCCGCACACAACATGAGCACTTTAAAGAAATCAACACACACACCAATGCATAAGTATAAACTTCTGGCCACTTACGTAGGCTACGTCATTTCTTTTAACCCAAAGTTACGGCCCCCTAGCTGTACTGTCTTAACACACACACACACACACACACACACACACACATTCTGGGATTCTGTCTCCGTCACTGTAGAAACCAATTCATGCTCAGCATTTTCTCCCTGCCTGTCCGTCCCTCTGCGGCCGGGAGTTGCCCTACTTCAAAGCTGGGAATGAGCATGCTTATCTTTTCTTTAACAAACAGAAATATGTAGGCCATGGCCAGCGCCGCTTTGTCACTCAGTAACCCGCTGACAGTCCACCATTATGTTTTTTTTTTTTTTTAATAGGAGAGCAGACTGGCTGACTGAACAAATTTCACCCTATTAATTTTCACAAACAATCACACTGTAGTGCCAAGTGTTGGGGCAATGACCTTAAACTGGTCCTTTTTATTTAAGTGTATTTGTTGGTGTCGATTCAGGCCTTTAAAAATCTCTTCATCAAGTCAAATAAAGTTCATCCTCACATTGATCTGTAGTCTCGGTTAATGACACAAACTCATTCTTTAAGTCAAAGTCTCTTTGTTTTGTTTTTTGGGAGGTTTGCAGGGACAGTCTGTCCTGTAATGTCCCGCGGTGGATTGCAGACAGAAACTCTCACCTCCATGACACAGCAACATCATGATTACATCATTTCTTACAATATAGAATAGATAGAAAACGCTGTTTTTTTTTATGACCCAAACATCCAGCGCGCCCTCCTTCCACAGCGCTCTCATACAGCAGCAGTCAATGTGGTGCATACAGCAAAAACTGTGGAATACACACGAATTATAGTGCATTACTTTTCAGTCCCTCCAGAAAAACGCGATCATGCGATCGCAGAATTCAATGCATAATCAGCCAAAGTCCACATATTTATGCGGGGGCCGCATTTTTTCAAATACGCCGCACTTTTGCTGCATAAATTGCCGATTTGCGCGCAAAATATGCGGGGCTTGCATGATTTCATAATCCCCGCATTTTAGTTGCAAAAAAGTCACATATATCTCAGCAGGAAGCTGAAAAATGTTGCGTTTACTTCACACAAGAGCAGCCATTTTCCCCTGTTGCCATGGGAACGTTATGAAGTGACGTAATTTCACCGACTGAGAACACGGTGTTGGGGGAATCACTTTGTTTTCTCTTTTTCATCAAATCACAGTTTTTGCAAGTTCCCGCATTTTCATCGCATAAAATTGCATAAATATCTCGCATATTCCATCGCATTTTTTAAGAAAACGTGCCGCATAATCAAGGATTTTTGCCCGCAACAATCACAAAAAAACTCCGCGTTTTTTCTGGACGGACTGACTTTTCGTAGCGATATACGTACGAATGCTTCATGAGAACAGCCTGCACAGGGAGGAGGATCGAAGATTAGTTTGACAGAAATGTTGTTTTATTGATGTAATTTTACGGTTACTAAGAATTGAACTTGAGTAACTTTTTATAGTCTTTCTATGTCCACAGCGCTTTGTCAGCCCAGTATGGTCTGGCTTACCCGCCTATCTATTCTGAGATAGGGGAATAAAACGCTCTGGCTTGTTTGCTCGTCTTCTTCTTCTTCTTCGCGACGCTAAGCCCCAGATGGACTGTGATGGAGTACACAGTAACAGCCCTCTGCAGTAAGTTGGACTAACAATTAAGTCTTGTTCCTCTTGAAGTAGTCGTCCATATCTTAAGTTCTGGCAACACATAGTCTCTTAATATGACAATAGTCTTGTTATATTAGAGACAGTAGCAGTGCTGTCGAAACCATAAATCAACTGCAGAACCTAATAATAAGTTAAATTATTAATAAAAAAGACAGTAAATTATTCTTGTCATTCAAGTGTGTGTGTGTGTGTGTGTGTGTGTGTGTGTGTGTGTGTGTGTGTGTGTGTGATAAGGTTCATGGGTTGTTAACATTGGCGAGTCTCCAGCCGGGCTGAGATGATTATATATATATATATTTTTTTTTTTTTTTTTTTTGCTGAATTAATATACTATATTTAAATCATAATCATTTATATATTTGCACATAGTTGATATGCAGTATTTGTACCCTATGTCCAGTATTTTTAAGAGAAGATTGTTAGGTTTTATTATGCAAAAGTTAGTATTGGCGTGACATAAAGAGACTCGGCAGCCATATTGACTTGTTGCTTGTTGTCACTGGCAGAAATCTCAGACTGTTAAACATCAAACTGAATGTGACTTTAGCCCGAACCGACCCAGATGTTATGACATAGTTCTGCCTGTCCTGATCACGAAGGACAGGCAGGACCTGTTACTGTGCTGAGATAACATCCCTGATGATCAGCCAGCTACAACAGACCACTAACATGTTTCTCATCCCGTCTGACTCAGGTGTTGATCACAGCGGCAGGTAGACAGACAATGCAGGTGACTGAAACTGTAACTTTTGAATTTTCTTCATAGTGATGATTCAGTTTGGTCTTTACTGCGCTGCAGGTTTCATCACTTCCTGTAAAGGTAACCCGATCCTTGTCATGAGAGAGGAATAGGTGAAGATGGCCATCAGCTACGAATTATGGCTGGGGGGTCAGCCCAGTGTTCCCACAGCCCTATGTTCCCACAGCCCAATGTTCCCACAGCCCTATGTTCCCACAGCCCAGTGTTCCCACATCTCTATGTTCCCACAGCCCAGTGTTCCTACAGCTCTATGTTCCCACAGCTCTATGTTCCCACAGCCCTATGTTCCCACAGCTCTACGTTCCCACAGCCCTATGTTCCCACAGCCCTATGTTCCCACAGCCCTATGTTCCCACAGCCCTATGTTCCCACAGCTCTACGTTCCCACAGCTCTATGTTCCCACAGCTCTATGTTCCCACAGCCCTATGTTCCCACAGCTCTACGTTCCCACAGCCCTATGTTCCCACAGCCCTATGTTCCCACAGCCCTATGTTCCCACAGCCCTATGTTCCCACAGCTCTACGTTCCCACAGCCCTATGTTCCCACAGCTCTACGTTCCCACAGCCCTATGTTCCCACAGCCCTATGTTCCCACAGCCCTATGTTCCCACAGCCCTATGTTCCCACAGCTCTACGTTCCCACAGCCCTATGTTCCCACAGCCCTATGTTCCCACATTTCTAGGACATTTTCAAAATTAGGTCTTGTGTTCCTACATTTCCCTTCAATTAAAGCCCTATCCTCCCACAAGATTTTTTAGGGTTAGGGGGATGAAATCTGACAAATGTATGACACACACACACACACACACACACACACACACACACACACACACACACACACACACACACACACACACACACACACACACACACACACACACACACACACACACACACACACACACAATCTCCTTGTTGCAGTAAATGTTCCTCCTGCAGCCTGCTGTCCTCAGCTGACCCCTGAGACTACTCTCTGCAGTCGTGGCTCTGTTAAACAGGTGTGTCTAATACAAACTGTTAGTCACCTGCACTAAGGACACTGACTTTCATTGTGCATGAACAGTGTGACACACACACACACACACCGCTAAAGACTATTTATATAAGCATATACAGTAGATTGCCTTTTGCTATTTCTTCTAGGAGAGAATTTGAAGCCAAATAAGAATATTTAAACTATTTGTTGGGGGGAAGAAATACTTTTTAATATTCAACAAAATAACCTGAATACTTATGCTGTGATAGAACAGATACTCTTGAGATTTTTTAAAATTAAGTTTAGCCTAATGTGATTTTTTTTTTGTCATTCAAGTTAGTGTTAACACCGCTCACAAGTGCTTGTTTTGTTTTGCTTTTTAAAAAGTGAAAGTAAAAACAAACTAAATCCTTTCATATTTGTTCCCCACAGTCCTTTTCACTCCCTCATGATAGAATCTGACACACACACACACACACACACACACACACACACACACACACACACACACACACACACACACACACACACACACACACACAAACACAGCCCAACAAGCTGTTTCTGCTCCAGATGTAAAGAAGCGGTCTTTGTGTGCAGTAGACTCTCAGCCCGTCTGCGGTCTGGAGGAGAGTCACAGTTTGACTCAACAGATTTACAGACTTTACCGGCCTGGTTTTGGGGAGAAAAAATAATCGGCAGAGAGCCAGAACAGTTACACAAGCAGCTTTTTTAGCTTCGTCATTGCTTCCTCATCACACCGAAGAGTAGTGAGAGTAGTGCAAAAAAAAAAAAACGTGAGAAAAAAAACGTGAGAAAAAAAACGTGAGGGGGAAAAAAACGTGAGAAAAAAAACGTGAGGGGGAAAAAAACGTGAGAAAAAAAACGTGAGGGGGAAAAAAACGTGAGAAAAAAAACGTGAGGGGGAAAAAAACGTGAGAAAAAAAACGTGAGGGGGAAAAAAACGTGAGAAAAAAAACGTGAGGGGGAAAAAAAACGTGAGAAAAAAAAACGTGAGAAAAAAAAACGTGAGAAAAAAAAACGTGAGAAAAAAAAAACGTGAGGGGGAAAAAAAACGTGAGAAAAAAAAGTGTGAGGGGGAAAAAACGTGAAAAAAACGTGAGGGGAAAAATCTGAGGGGGGAAAAAACATGAGAAAAAAAAACACCTGAGGGGAAAAAAAGTGAGAAAAAACAAATGTGAAAACAAACGTGAGGGGGAAAAAAACATAAGACAAAAAAGTGCGGGAAAAAAGTGAGGAGAACAGTCTGAGGGGGGTGTCACTGCGCGATGTGAGTCTCAACGCGATCTGAGTCGCGTCGAGTTGCGCATGCTCAGATTTAAACAATTGACGGCATAACGACAACAACAGAAGATGGAAACAGCAATAATAGAAGATATAGAAGATGGAAATCATTTCAAAAACGTTTTAGTTATCAAATGCTATCTATGATTGTCTGATTGCTAACGTTAGCTCATAACACCATTCCAGTAACAGCCGTTGTGTTTGATTGCCAACTTGTAGCCAGCAGTGAACAAACTTGGTCATGTAGCTCCATTTTTACTGACTTATTTATTTTTTATTAACTGGCGTGAGGGATCATGCCGTGAGCATGTGATGCTTTACGCTAAATAATACATTACTGCCATTTCCATCTTCCATATCTTCTATTATTGCTGTTTCCATCTTCCGTTATTGTCGTTATGCCGTAAATTGTTTAAATCTGAGCATGCGCAACTCGACGCGACTCAGATCGCGTTGAGACTCACATCGCGCAGTGACAGGGGGGAAAAAACCTGAGGCGAAAAAAAATTTTTAAGAAAAAAAACATGAGGAAAAAAAAATAGCTCAGGGGAAAAAAACGTGAGGGGGGGGGAAATGTGATGAAAAAAGTGTGAGGGGGAAAAACGTGAAAAAAAACGTTAGGGGAAAAAATCTGAGGGGGAAAAACATGAGAAAAAAAACACCTGAGGGGAAAAACTTGTGAGGAGAAAAAAAAGTGACAAAAAAAACGTGAGGGGGGGGGGGGGGGGGGGGGAACGTAAGACAAAAGAAGTGCGGAAAAAAAGTGAGGAAAACAGTGTGAGGGGGGAAAAAACCTGAGGCGAAAAAAAAAAATGGAGGAAAAAAAAAACCTGAGGGGGAAAAAACGGTGAGAACACGTGAGGAAAAAGTGTGAGGTGAAAAAAAAACCGTGAAAACACGGTGTTGGCGGAATCACTTTGTTTTCTCTTTTTCATCAAACTGCAGTTTTTTGCAAGTTCCCGCAATTTCATCACATAAAACTGCATAAATATCCCACATATTCCATCGCATTTTTTAAGAAAACGTGCCGCATAATCAAGGATTTCTGCCCGCAACAATCTGACGATATGCTCAGATGTAAAATAAAACATATATTATTATACCACTGTCTCCAGTAATGATGTATTGATGTGACGCATGTAACAGCTTTAGTCAGGTAGCATGAAGGCCTCAGCTAGCTCATTATTCATGCTAAAATAGGTTAGTGTGCTCCGTCCTTTGCCAAGGCTCTCATTATGAAGCCCTGCCGACCCCCCCCCGTCTCTTTCAACATGAAAATAATCACCTCTTTGAGCAGATCTCTGCCACCGATGGAAACTGGAAAACATTTGAGGCAGAAGACAGAACCTGAGCTCTCCCCAAGCTCGTTTTCTCCTCCTTTAAACTCCTCTCTGTCTATCCTGTGTGTGTGTGTGTGTGTGTGTGTGTGTGTGTGTGTGTGTGTGCATATCTATATCCACAAGTGGATATTTTTAGTACATATCCATCCGACACCAGTGAAAAGTCATCTGACTAATTGCAATGCATGTAAACAACATTGAGCATATGCCAAATATCCAGAAGTAAACACAGTGGTGACAGGGCATGTGATGTAGAAGGATCTCTGCATGATGCAACATTTAGGTCCATGAACACACACTAATCATTCTTTGGAGGTTCTTCACTGCCAGTGACTACTCGTAAGTGGCATGAATGTCTGCAGTGTCAAAGTATTTTATATTAAAACGTGACAGCAGCCCAGAAGCCACTTCTCCAAAGTGAACTGAAGTGGTTTTAATTTGGTTGTTTTTGACTTCCTCTCCATTCAGTAACGCCGTCATAGTTTCCTTTCTTGTCGGAGCAAGAGGACGTGCTGTTGTAACGTTCACAAAGATCACTATGACATTTTAAACTTGCATCACTTCCCTTCACCTTCATCACTTCCCTTCACCTTCATCACTTCCATGTCACTTCAGAGAGAGAAAAAAAAACATTGCACTTCTTTGAGGGTTTTTCATTTCATTAGATTTGTTTTCTTTATATTTATCACATTTGTTATTCGAAATCAATGTTAATAGAGCTTCATTATAAAAACTTTTTTTTAAGCTAGTGTCCTTTAAGCAGGTTGGGTGCTACTTTACCGATTGCGAAGGTTAAAGGTGCCGTAGGTAGGATTGTGAAGATCCAGGACTTAGCCAAGAAATTTGAGCATTGACAACTTCTCAGTTTCCTAAGCCCCTCCCCCCACAAGGGAGAATGAATGCGTGTGCATGAGTAGTAACTGACACGTAGTTAGACTCCCCCACCTGGCCCTGATTGGTGCATCTGAACAGGAAGCGGTTGATTTTTCCAAATCCCACTCCAGGCTGTAGGTGGAGCCAGAGGAATGACCTGCTTCATGTAGTTCTACTGGAACATCGGGTCAGTTTCAGCAGATATATGACAGAAAGGTAGTCTTATAAGGCTTAACTACTGTACCTTTTTAAATAAAAATGTAATCCAATGCATTCAAAATACATTCCTCTTTGCCTTCAGGCCTAATTATAAAAAAAAATCTATGTCCTACATAATGTAGGACATGCAGACATGTGGGCATTCCCCCTTTCTGACAGTCGACATTCTGAGTTCCTCAACCTTTTAGAGACGACTCCTGGGGCATGCCGGGGGCTAAAATAAACCTCTGTACCCACAGATATCCATGGCATCACATGTATATTGACTCTCATTCTTCATCATTCTTATAACCATAGCCAAGATTTTCTATGGTTTAGTTCATTTACAATCTACTTTACAACCCTTTTACTATTTTCAAAGTGCGTTACAGAAACACTGACTTATATGTATGAATACACAAATAAAATAAAAATCCAAACTAATCTGGATATACATGTGGTGTTGAACATAATGTTAGCCTGACAAGCCAGACCCACATCCAGATGTTGGGTCAGACCCACATCCAGATGTTGGGTCTGGGAACTCCCCATTGGCAGGGCTCAATCCGAGGGGCGGGATAATTGGTTGTCTTTCAAACTCCCTCTGCATGCAATAGGTTAGCGCTACAACCAACCAGAGCAACGAAGAAGGTGACATCTTCCTTTTTTAAGAATAGGCTCGTTCGAGATGAGCCAGATCTGCGCAGAATCGATCCCCGGCGATTGGCGCCCGTTGCATGCCGGTTAGATTTGTGTCCGACTTGATCCCGACTTGCTCTGACGTCATGCATACGTAGCAACGATGACCTCACGAGAGCAAGGCGGCCGCAGGTTTGAGACGCAGGCGGCGCAGTTGCTTTTCACCGACTGCAAGACCCAGGCGGACACAAGGCATGCTGGGAAACGCCGGCCTCTCAGCTGATCTAACAGCTGATTGGTTCAGAATCGACAACATGATGACGTTTTATATAAACTTTTTTATTGATTTTGAATCGGAGGGATTTTAACTGCTGTGTGTCTGATTTAAAGGCTTATTCTGTACAGGACACATGCTGTGTGGCTGACAGTTATGTTTAGAAGTCAGAGAGACTAAATCTGATCAGATTACAGATCATCTACAGTCTGTTGTTATTAAAATCAGCACCAGATCACATGTAGAGCATGTTTACAGCTACTCTGTCATAATAAAAACAACTGGAGACTGTGTACAAGCTGATATATGGGTCTGATAACATTATATTAAATCAGAATCGGACCAGTGTTTCTGTGACTTCCTGTTCAGCCTGCAGGCTGCTGGATGCGGCTGGAAACTGTCCGACTTCACAGTGGATTTTCGTCACCGCCCCCCGCTGCTGCCGCCTGCTCTCGTCTACTTTACAGGCGAGGAGCAGTTCATCTTGAACGAGCCTAATGACTTCAGTGCCATTCTTTGTTCTTTTCTCAAAGAAAAGCTGAACTCCAAGTCTTCCAGAAGACCGCTGTTCACCAGCAGCAGCAGCAGCCATAAGCCCCGCCCACCAACTCTATACACGATGTGATTGGCCTGACTAGAGTTCGGTTTTTCCAGCTCGCAAGCCAACGGAGAGTTGATAGACGACCCTCGCTGCAAATTACATTTGCTGCCGCTAGGGTGCGTCTAGATTTCTAGGCTAACATAATGTAGCAGCAGAAATAGCATTTCAGAGCCACACAAGAACATACACAAAGTGTATTGTTTCTTTGTTGGACTTCAATTAAAAAAAAAGTGACCTCACTCGAGCAGTCCAGTCTTTTTTATTGTTTTAATATTTCCATCACTCCTCAGTGTTAGGTGTGACTTTTGAGGTTGTTTGTAGTTTGCTGCGGAAAGACGATGCAACAGGTGAAAGTCAAAGCCAAGCCAAGACCGCCGTTTAAGGTCACAACCTCAAGGCTGACGTTGTACTCTGCACCATCTCCATCATACTCAACATGGTTCTCTATTTTTCTGCATTTTTTTTAACCCCAGTCAGCAAGCGAAGGGAAAGAGTATTACCTCACAGATGTTTCATCTGTTTGTTTTTATTGGTTTTGAAATTTACAAAGCAAACACACCCAACGTGTGTACGTGCTCTTTCTCACATTACTCAATACCTGCCGATTAACTATTGCCAAACTAAACATCAAACAAGTTTGAGCAGATAAGCAGCATGAGTAATGATCAAATTAGGTGATACTTTGATACAAACCAAAGGAGCAGCCTGCACACAAACAGCTGATGGTCCTGCTGTCTGCCAAGAGTAGTTCTCTACATTTGCTATTTGGGGTGTTTAAATGCATTCATTCACCTTTAAGGTTCACAGGCTCTGAATGGGGTGATTGATGTTTTTACATGCTTCTACTTTGAATCTGTGAACCACAGAGCATCAAAATCAGTAACTAGAATGTTTTTTTTGAATAAATACGGATCTTTTTCACCGCAGACATTTTGACTTGTCATAGTAGGAAAAGCACAGCTGATATTGATAACCTTAACGATGGCTCAGTTCCATCAAGTGTCCCAGTAAGATATTTCAGTGAGTCAGCATGCACAACACCAGGGCCTCTCCTAAGTGGAATGCAGCCATCATTAATGGTTTTGAGGTCAAAGGACTCAGTGAAAAGAAATGTTTTGAGGTGCTTCTTCAACATGGACAGGGATGGGGCAGAGCGGACGTGGAGTGGTAGACTGTTCCAGAGTGTGGGAGCATTGGCAGAGAAAAAGTCCGCAACCTGGTGCGGGCAGTGTCCAGCAGGTCCTGGTCAGAGGACCGCAGGGAACGTGACTGAGTGTAGCGGTGGAGGAGATCTGTGAGGTATTGTGGTGAGAGTCCATGGAGAGATTTGTAGGTGAGCAGGAGGATCTTGTAGGTGATGCGTGACTTGACTGGCAACCAGCGGAGCTGTTGGAGGATGGGTGAGTGAAGGCCGGAGTCTTGAGATGTTGGAGGTGGTAGAAGGCGGACTTAGTGATGTTTTTGATGTGGGACCGGAAGGAGAGACTGGAGTCCAGGATGATGCCCAGGTTGCACACCTCAGGAGATGGGGGGGGACATGGAGCAGCCATCCACAACCAGGGCCAGGTCTCCAATTTTCCTGACCAGTGGTGCCGGGGCCACCACCATGAGTTCTGTCTGTCTTATTACTGTTGAGTTTGAGTAGGTTTGTGGTCATCCATGATTTGAGTTCCTGCAGGCAGTTGCCAAGTTCTGTGGGTGGGAGCTGGGAGGTGGGGTTGTGCTGATATAAAGTTGAGTGTCATCGGCGTAGCAGTGGACGTTGAGTCCATGTTTACGGATAATATGACCTAGGGGTATGTCACGGGGCGGAAGTTGATTTTATGTATAAGCATGCTTTTTATCTGAGATTTGCTGTTATCTTTTATTGCTTGTTGTGATTGCATGCTTTTATTTTGAAATATGGATCTGTGTTTTAAATGTTTTTACTTACCATGAGGTTGCAATCAAGCAGAAGGACTTACACCTGGGAGCAGCGACTGTTTTTAGATATAAAAAGGAGAAGAAACAAAGAAGGAAGGAGGAGGAAGCAGACGGCACCGCCGGACCGGAGTAGATGGCGGTGCCGAAATGCCTGCGCTTGGGGAAGTGTGGAAAAGTTGGTTAACGTGTGAGCCTACCTTCCAGAGCGTTCCTTTGGGCGTGCCGTGACAGATAAGAGGTTCACGGAGGAAAAGGAAGATGAGGCCCGGTTTGACTACGAGCCCTGGAGAGCGCAGGCTACAACGCTCCCCAGTCCCGCAACTAACCTCCCCCCCCTTAGGCCAGCCATCCCTCGTGTCGATGACAGTGGAGGATACTGCCGGGGGACGAAACATACGGAGGAGGCACACTGGAAGAGAGACGGCACGGCACGACAAAGACAACAAGAGAATCCCCAAAACACCGATCGCTAGCGGCAACAGTGGGAGAAGGTAAAACTTCTCCCTTCCGCGTAAGTCCTGTTCTAGGCCGGTGTTTTGGTTTTATAATAGTGTGCAAACGTGGGGCGGCTAAAAGAACATTTAACTGGCTTCAAGTTTCTCTCCTTACGGGCCAGCTGGAGAGAGAGAAGCCAGGCGAGTGGAAGCTTGCATGTGGACTGTTCTTAACCCCCCCCCCCTCCTGATGCGTCTCATCATTTTTAGCTTGGTTTTAGTCAGTTGTTTCAATATATTGTAATACATGAACGTTGTTTGTTTGTTTGTTACTGGGTTTTATTCACTGTTTTACATCACTGGTTTTAGCTGCTCTCCCCCGGATTTTAAAGAACCTGTTTTTAACCTTTTTAGCTGAAAGAGGTCCCAGGCCTCCATTAAACCGAGGTGGTGTCGTCGGCAACCAATTCTCAATTTTTAGCCAGCATTTCATTCTTCCCACCATTGACCTTTTTAGCTATCCAGCCCCTCGGCTTGGTTACAGTAGCATGTAGATGGTGAACAGTAGAGGCCCAAGCACAGGGGCCCTGGGGCACGCCATGGTTGGCAGGTGCTGGATCAGAGTTGGAGCCATTTAGGGTGATGACCGGAACCAGGACAGTGCTGTGCCACTGAGGCTGATGAGCTCAGAGAGGCGGTGGAGAAGGACGGTATGGGAAACTGTATGAAAAGCTGCAGAAAGGTCAAGAAGGATGAGGATGGGTATGGCGGCCATTGTCTGCAGCAAGCAGGAGGTCATTAGCGATTTTGATGAGGGCGGTCTCAGTGCTATGGTGGGTTCTGAAACCAGATTGGAGGGGGTCGAAGAGCTCATGGTGGGACATGTGATGTTGAAGCTCGGCAGCCACTGCTCTTTAAAGGATTTCACTGAGGAAAGGGAGGTTGGAGATTGGACAGTAGTTGTTGGGGTCCTCTGGGTCTAAGCCTGGCTTTTTGAGAGTGGGGATGACTGCCGCCATTTTAAAGCTGGATGGTACCACACCAAAGGCAAGAGAGTATAGTCGATGCTTCGATAGGAGGAGGATGATTTGACTGACAATCTCACAGTTGGATCTTCACAGAGGCGAAATGAGGATCATGCCATTTTGGCTGTATGGGGGTGCTCAATGTCAGATTTTACATAGAACTACTTGTTTTCTCCTGTTAATATACAGCATATTATGATATAAATATCAACATATAATGCTGTAAATGAAAATGTGCAAATAAAGTTTCACTTTCCATGATCTGTGAGATCTGTTAGAGGGGGGCCTCCAAATTCTTGTAAAGTTTTGAAAGATTTTTCAAAAAACATACAGCATACAACATTAACAAATATACATCCCCACTGCTTACTGGCCTGTAAGGTATAGTCACTGAGGCCATACACAGGTAGTTAGTCCTAACGATTCACTTTGCCACATGTATGTTTTAACATTAAAACATGATTTATAAAAGCATGCCAACAATTATTATTATTATTTGAATAGTTTAGTATTCTATGCGAAACAGATATGTATAAAGACTTTAGGCCACCCTACAGGTTATTGTAGGCCCAATTTAATATGCAACTAGATTTTATATTTGTGTATATGTATGGGGTCCCTGCTCCATCTCTATTTCAGTTAAGGGGTCCTTGGCTTAAAAAAACATCGAAGACCCCTGATATAAAGGGTTTATCTTCCCTGAGGTAGCCCGAGACTGTGAGATGAGTTAACTTGAATCACATCCTAGAAAAGGTGTGTGTGTGTGTGTGTGTGTGTGTGTGTGTGTGTGTGTGTGTGTGTGTGTGTGTGTGTGTGTGTGTGTGTGTGTTGTGCAAAGACTGCATTTCTTAGGTAACAGGCTGAGTCTTGTCTAACTGAACTTACAGTAATCAGATGTATTCGTCAGAATTTTAAAAGAAGGCGGCATAAAGGGCTGGCTTATTGTAAACCATCTAATCTTTTACTGTTCATCACTTTTGGCATTTTTTGGGGGGTTTTTTTGTTCACTATTTCAAAAACAGAGTGGTTGGAAAATGAGTTCAAAACCTGGAGCATTTTGGTTATGTTTGCTATAAAATGTACAGCTAATTTGACTAATACTAATGTGAACGTTGTTGGCCTTTTTGACAAAACTGATTCCTTATTAAATGTATTTTTCTATGCCACCTTAAATCAATAAAGTGACATGAAATAGAGATCCAGTAAGGGTCATACATTATTATAGATAATCTGGATCTCAACTGGCCCTGGGCCCGCCCTGTGACTGGCAGTGAACTGTGTCGTACAGGAAGTATTTCATGAATCACCTCCTGTGTGGTTACAACATCGTGACTGACAGGGTTGAGTTTCAACTGTAATCAATTGTGATTTCACACTGTGGGAGCTCTGCGTAATGACAATTGGATTCTTTTGTGTCACATCAGCACATTTAATGTTAAAGTTAGTGTGTGTTACTATGGACAGCCTGTTGTCAAGTCAGCTTTATTGTCAGATGTGCTATGCATGCATGACATACGGCACAAATGAAATTTCAGTCCTCTCTGTACGTTTGTAGGCACCTCTGTCTGTGGTGTAGACATTGTCCAGGACATTGATTCCTCTTGTTGGAAAGTTGATGTGTCCATGGAGCTCTTGGGGTTAGCGTGGTTGAAATCCCCAGCCAGGATGAGGAAGGCATCTGGGGGGGCTGTCTGCTGGTCACTGCTGCTGATGGAGTTCGTACAGTGCCTCGCTCCTGTTGTTGGAGCCAGGGGGGATGTATATTGCTACCAGCAATATGGAACTAAATGTAGCTCAGCGTAAATTCAGTCAGGGAGACGTCATTAATGTTACACACTCTCTTATGTCCTGTGTGCGGTATAACTTTGGATTTGGTGATCCATTTATTCACAGTTCTGTAAAACACATTTTCGCTGTGATGTTCTACTACGAGACGGAGATAAGAGTGAAGTTCTTGCATGGACCCAGTCTATTAGGGAACATCTGGGAACTATCTGGAAACATTGGGCTGTGGGAACATTGGGCTGTGGGAACAATGGGTTGACCCCGGTCACATGATGCCATTGTGGCAGAAAACGTTCTCAAGTTCAATTGTGTGGCTGGTTCAGATGAATTGTATTCACTGTGCAGTGGAGACAGAAGCTCACAAGAAGCTGTAGGATTCTCTCTGACCAGAATGACTTGATAGCCAGGGTTTTACAGGAAAGGACAGAATAAACAAAAGCTGAGAGACATTCAACTCAAAATTCTGTCTGAGTAGATTTGCAATGCTCAAAACTGTCTGCTTCAACTAATCAAAAGTGCCTTGATTAGCAAAGGTGTGAGTTTCTGTTGGAGCCGACCTAGGATATTTTTTTCTAATGAATCTGATTAACTTATATCATTTTCTAAATGTGCACATCACCTTTTTTGAATCAGAGGTTGACCTATTGTTACCTCTCTCTCTCTCTCTCTCTCCCTCTCTCTCTCTCTCTCCTCTGATCACAGCAGCACATCCAGGGTCAGCTGGGGACTATCTGGATGTCCTAAACTCTCTGAGATTTATCCTTTTGTTTCCAGTTTTTTTCACCCAGTACCTCTCTCTGTCCAAACTTTGATCTTTTCCCGCGCCTCTTTATCTAAAATGTCCCCAACTTACTTTTATTTTCTACCCCCCCAACACTCTCTCATCCCCCCTCCCTCCCCCTTGTCTCTGCAGTGTTATATACAGTATTTGGCCTTTACCCCACATGGCCTTTATTCCAGCTTACACATGTCACAGCGTCCATCAATATCTCACATCCAGCTGTCCTGAGCTGTCAGAACTCTTGCTACTCAGATGTGTCGCCTTGTGTTAATGCATTCAGTACATCTGAAGAGAAACATGTTGTGTCACAGCGTTTATTCCATGTACAAATTGCACGCACATTTGGCCATAGATTTTTCTGGTAATACAAAACACAGTTTGTGAAGAAAATATGACTTTGTATGACTATTTTTGTAGAAGAACTGCACAAAAAAAAGGTCTACAAATCTGCAGCTCTGATTAATATCGCCATGCTGGAGACGTTGAGCTACTCAAACTCAAGAATAGATCTCCACCGCAGCAATATCCAATGCTCACAAATCAACCAAAAGAAGCTAATGCTGGGGGCTGATTTCTGTGTTCTGCTTACTTCACGCAGACTGCAGTCTTTGGAATTATTCATGTAATTACGTTTACAAGCCTTGCTCTGTTTGCCCGGATATACGTGGTTGTCAGGGTTTCCCAGAGAAAGGTTGCTAAGCCCCGGTGGCATTTTTCGACGAGGGCCCCCGGCTGATGGTTGATGTAGAGCCCAATAGTGTCTGTGATAATAACAGGATTATGGATGACAAAATCTACCATTTTTCTGACGTTTTTTGTCTCTTTTTCGACAACTCTGGCGCTTATTTTCAATGTTTTTTTTTACGTTTAACACTTATTTTCACCAACTTATTACCAGTTTTACAATTATTTTTGGAATTCATGGTCAATAAACCTCATTTATAGGAAATTATACTTAATTCTTGAGTTTAAAAAAAGCAGAAATTATCAATTATTTAGACTCATGTTAAAGAAAGGATCACCACAGAAGGGTATATGTTAACGTTCAGTCGGGATACTAGTTTCCAAACTTTTAAAGCTGTAGGCGTAGTTTCTGTTGCACTCCATGAGGAATTCTAAGTAATGACAATAACAAAACTGGCGCGTCCACATGATACAAGCCTTCTGTGATCACGCATGGAATACACTGGGGGAAACACTGGTTGTGTGAGTCATGTTTCACGATTCTCTAGAAAAGGACTCGGCAAAGTTTGCATGACCCATAATCCCAGTGGACATAATTATGAAAACAGGTTAAAAAAAAATACTAGATCTGTTTTAGGTGCCTAATGGATTATGGGTCCTATCCTCGCACCCGGCGCAGCGCAGCTCAAAGACCGACGTAAGTGTCTCTGCTAGTTTAAGACCGACCCAGTTGTCAGTTTCCCGTCCAACGGCCACGTCGTTTAAATATCAAATGCACCTGCGCCCATCTGTGCACCCATGGGCGTGCTGGTCTTACATGGAGGTGTGTTCAGGTGCATTCTGGGCGTGCTGGTCTTACAGGGAGGTGTGTTCAGGTGCATTCTGGGCGTGCTGGTCTTACAGGGAGGTGTGTTCAGGGGCATTCTGGGCGTGCTGGTCTTACAGGGAGGTGTGTTCAGGTGCATTCTGGGCGTGCTGGTCTTACAGGGAGGTGTGTTCAGGTGCATTCTGGGCGTGCTGGTCTTACAGGGAGGTGTGTTCAGGGGCATTCTGGGCGTGTTGGTCTTACAGGGAGGTGTGTTCAGGTGCATTCTGGGCGTGCTGGTCTTACAGGGAGGTGTGTTCAGGTGCATTCTGGGCGTGCTGGTCTTACAGGGAGGTGTGTTCAGGGGCATTCTGGGCGTGCTGGTCTTACAGGGAGGTGTGTTCAGGTGCATTCTGGGCGTGCGGGTCTTACAGGGAGGTGTGTTCAGGTGCATTCTGGGCGTGCTGGTCTTACATGGAGGTGTGTTCAGGTGCATCCTGGGCGTGTTGGTCTTACATGGAGGTGTGTTCAGGTGCATTCTGGGCGTGCTGGTCTTACAGGGAGGTGTGTTCAGGTGCATTCTGGGCGTGCTGGTCTTACAGGGAGGTGTGTTCAGGGGCATTCTGGGCGTGCTGGTCTTACAGGGAGGTGTGTTCAGGTGCATTCTGGGCGTATTGCTATCTTGAGGCAGCAGGAAGTGATGGCACCATTGACCAACAAAAACCTGGTCTAAAGTCAATAACGCAGCATTTCATTGTTATTTTAACAGCACATTAGTAAAATGCTCCGAGGCTCGTGCACAGCACGTGCACACTATGCTTGTTACACACACAGGGACGCACAGCAGCACACACACATGCAGAAGATTACTAATAAACATATTAGGGTGTAAATCCTCCATCATAACAGCAATGCTCCAAGGTCCAAACGCGCCTGGCTTTTAAAGGGAATGGGAGACGACTCTCTGATTGGTTGATTGCATGTTACGCCCAAAACACACCTCTGATTAATGAAGACACTAAGAACAACCATTTAGAACCAGGCGCCCGGCACACGGACACTTTTTACCGCCGTCAAACTAGCAAAAGTGGATCTGGACACGCCCTAAACACACCTGCACCAGGCGCTTCACGCCGTGCACTTACATCGTTAACATAGGGCCCTTTATCACCCAGGCAACCTTTTAATCTATAAAACCAATTTTAGAAAGACACATGGCTGGCAAGTTGCATTTCCTTCCCTTATTTTACGGTTTACTGTCTCCATATCATCTCGATGTCATCTTGCCAGAGGTCTGAAAGGTTCACATGTATCTTGAAAAGGTTAAACTTATTTTCTTGGCTGAAACGGATAGAAACAGTTCCCTTCACAGTTGCTCTGCGTGGCTTCCTGTTACATTTCGTCCTGTTCTTGTGTGTCAGCACCGTGTTGTGTGACTTTCAACACCAAGTAATCAAGTCAACCTCATTCTGCACCTGCTGTGCCTCGCTGAATGGAAACCACAGCGCCGTGAATGCCCTCTATCCACATTTCAGTATATCTTATCTTACCCTAAATCAACCTGTCCTTCATGCTGTCCTGGTTGCAATAGGTTGGCAAATTTTGCAGATGCTGATATCACTTACAGCAAATCATGTGTTATTACCATATCACTTTTGCATAGCCTTCGTCTTACTTACACCTCACTTTGCAATGCCTACTTAATCTGCACTTTATGTAGCCTAATATAAACTGAACATATCAAGGAAATAAAAGTTATAACAGTCTTCACATCTAACTCCAGGTGAGAGAGCAAATATAAAGAGCATCACTAGAGGGTAGGGATGTCAATGATTAACCATTATAAACAATATTGGTAAAACAAAACAAAAAAAGTTATTAAACTCTGTGCATAATAAAAGAAAACTACGCTATACAATATAGTTCTTAACTGATATTTGCACTAGAAAGTTGTTTTGAGCTGCTCTTTTTTTATTAAAAAAATAAGGCCTTTAAAAGTCTTGTATTTCTTCAGAAAGTCTTAAATTTCCCAAAGTTATAAGTTATAACATTTGGGTTGTTCTTTCATAAGTTTCATTGTTTCGTCACAAAGCATGTATGTATTAAGTACTACGAGAAAATTAATTAGAGTTGTGCTCTAAGCGATGTGATGTGTCTTTTAGGCTACATTTTTGTATCACATGCAGCAAACATCTCCTCACTATCTGCTAGCTGCCTGTCCCCTGAACACACTGTAAAAAAACATCTCACTATCTGCTAGCTGCCTGTCCCCTGAACACACTGTAAAAAAACATCTCACTATCTGCTAGCTGCCTGTCCCCTGAACACACTGTAAAAAACATCTCCTCACTATCTGCTAGCTGCCTGTCCCCTGAACACACTGTAAAAAACATCTCCTCACTATCTGCTAGCTGCCTGTCCCCTGAACACACTGTAAAAAACATCTCCTCACTATCTGCTAGCTGCCTGTCCCCTGAACACACTGTAAAAAACATCTCCTCACTATCTGCTAGCTGCCTGTCCCCTGACCACACTGTAAAAAACATCTCCTCACTATCTGCTAGCTGCCTGTCCCCTGAACACACTGTAAAAAACATCTCCTCACTATCTGCTAGCTGCCTGTCCCCTGAACACACTGTAAAAAACATCTCCTCACTATCTGCTAGCTGCCTGTCCCCTGAACACACTGTAAAAAACATCTCCTCACTATCTGCTAGCAGCCTGTCCCCTGAACACACTGTAAAAAACTTCTCCTCACTATCTGCTAGCTGCCTGTCCCCTGAACACACTGTAAAAAACATCTCCTCACTATCTGCTAGCTGCCTGTCCCCTGAACACACTGTAAAAAAACATCTCACTATCTGCTAGCTGCCTGTCCCCTGAACACACTGTAAAAAACATCTCCTCACTATCTGCTAGCTGCCTTTCCCCTGAACACACTGTAAAAAAACATCTCCTCTCTATCCGCTAGCTGCCTGTCCCCTGAACACACTGTAAAAAACATCTCCTCACTATCTGCTAGCTGCCTGTCCCCTGAACACACTGTAAAAAACATCTCCTCACTATCTGCTAGCTGCCTGTCCCCTGAACACACTGTAAAAAAACATCTCACTATCTGCTAGCTGCCTGTCCCCTGAACACACTGTAAAAAACATCTCCTCACTATCTGCTAGCTGCCTGTCCCCTGAACACACTGTAAAAAACATCTCACTATCTGCTAGCTGCCTGTCCCCTGAACACACTGTAAAAAACATCTCCTCACTATCTGCTAGCTGCCTGTCCCCTGAACACACTGTAAAAAACATCTCCTCACTATCTGCTAGCTGCCTGTCCCCTGAACACACTGTAAAAAACATCTCCTCACTATCTGCTAGCTGCCTGTCCCCTGAACACACTGTAAAAAACATCTCCTCACTATCTGCTAGCAGCCTGTCCCCTGAACACACTGTAAAAAAACATCTCACTATCTGCTAGCTGCCTGTCCCCTGAACACACTGTAAAAAACATCTCCTCACTATCTGCTAGCTGCCTGTCCCCTGAACACACTGTAAAAAAACATCTCACTATCTGCTAGCTGCCTGTCCCCTGAACACACTGTAAAAAACATCTCCTCACTATCTGCTAGCTGCCTTTCCCCTGAACACACTGTAAAAAAACATCTCCTCTCTATCCGCTAGCTGCCTGTCCCCTGAACACACTGTAAAAAACATCTCCTCACTATCTGCTAGCTGCCTGTCCCCTGAACACACTGTAAAAAACATCTCCTCACTATCTGCTAGCTGCCTGTCCCCTGAACACACTGTAAAAAAACATCTCACTATCTGCTAGCTGCCTGTCCCCTGAACACACTGTAAAAAACATCTCCTCACTATCTGCTAGCTGCCTGTCCCCTGAACACACTGTAAAAAACATCTCACTATCTGCTAGCTGCCTGTCCCCTGAACACACTGTAAAAAACATCTCCTCACTATCTGCTAGCTGCCTGTCCCCTGAACACACTGTAAAAAACATCTCCTCACTATCTGCTAGCTGCCTGTCCCCTGAACACACTGTAAAAAAACATCTCACTATCTGCTAGCTGCCTGTCCCCTGAACACACTGTAAAAAACATCTCCTCACTATCTGCTAGCTGCCTTTCCCCTGAACACACTGTAAAAAAACATCTCCTCACTATCCGCTAGCTGCCTGTCCCCTGAACACACTGTAAAAAAACATCTCCTCACTATCCGCTAGCTGCCTGTCCCCTGAACACACTGTAAAAAAACATCTCCTCACTATCCGCTAGCTGCCTGTCCCCTGAACACACTGTAAGAAATCGGGGTCTCTGTAGACAACCCAGGCTCCCCAAACGCCAACAAAAACAAACTGCGCCAACCTGCACCACCAAAAAACGGATGCTGAGGAGGTGAAACGGAGGCTGGCGAATTATAGCTCAGGTGCATTCTGGGCGTGCTGATCTTACAGGGAGGTGTATTCAGGTGCATTCTGGGCGTATTGCTATCTTGAGGCAGTGGGAAGTGATCGCACCATTGACCAACAAAAACCTGGTCTAAAGTCATATACAGCAAATATCTCCTCACTATCTGCTAGCTGCCTGTCCCCTGAACACACTGTAAAAAAACATCTCCTCACTATCTGCTAGCTGCCTGTCCCCTGAACACACTGTAAAAAACATCTCCTCACTAGCTGCCTGTCCCCTGAACACACTGTAAAAAACATCTCACTATCTGCTAGCTGCCTGTCCCCTGAACACACTGTAAAAAAACATCTCCTCACTATCTGCTAGCTGCCTGTCCCCTGAACACACTGTAAAAAAACATCTCCTCACTATCCGCTAGCTGCCTGTCCCCTGAACACACTGTAAAAAAACATCTCCTCACTATCCGCTAGCTGCCTGTCCCCTGAACACACTGTAAGAAATCGGGGTCTCTGTAGACAACCCAGGCTCCCCAAACGCCAACAAAAACAAACTGCGCCAACCTGCACCACCAAAAAACGGATGCTGAGGAGGTGAAACGGAGGCTGGCGAATTATAGCTCAGGTGCATTCTGGGCGTGCTGATCTTACAGGGAGGTGTATTCAGGTGCATTCTGGGCGTATTGCTATCTTGAGGCAGTGGGAAGTGATCGCACCATTGACCAACAAAAACCTGGTCTAAAGTCATATACAGCAAATATCTCCTCACTATCTGCTAGCTGCCTGTCCCCTGAACACACTGTAAAAAAACATCTCCTCACTATCTGCTAGCTGCCTGTCCCCTGAACACACTGTAAAAAACATCTCCTCACTAGCTGCCTGTCCCCTGAACACACTGTAAAAAACATCTCACTATCTGCTAGCTGCCTGTCCCCTGAACACACTGTAAAAAAACATCTCCTCACTATCTGCTAGCTGCCTGTCCCCTGAACACACTGTAAAAAAACATCTCCTCACTATCCGCTAGCTGCCTGTCCCCTGAACACACTGTAAAAAACGGATGCTGAGGAGGTGAAACGGAGGCTGGCGAATTATAGCTCAACTACACACAGAGGATACCAGGATGACAAACAGCTGACAACATTGCAGGTGGCAGCTGTGGAGACAGCTCAGAAATACACACCACGAACCGCTGTGGAGCGTCTGCATGTGTCCGCGACAATGCACGGAACATCGTGGCTGCACGACGCGTACAAGTGTGCAGCTGTCCACGGAAAGTATGTCCAAGCCTCCCGGATAGGTGAACTGGGAGTCCTTTGCTTGCTTGTTGGTTAACCGTTAATGATCAGTTAACAAAGGTCGGAAATAAAACTTTAAATTAGCATTCCTATTAGAGGGGTTACTCTGCCAACATGCCTCCCAGCAGCCTCATTAGTTCAGTCCAAAGTCAAAGCGACCTCTAAATCTCCCGGTCCTTCACTCTGCCTTATTTGGCATGTGACCTTTGAAATTATTATTTTTATTTATTTATTTCAGCAACAAAGTTTTTTTTTGTGTGTGTGTGTGTTCCTATGTTTTCCACTGTTTGATTGGTAGGCGTGCGTAGAGTCTATTAATGCGCGTGTGTGTGTGTGTGTGTGCGCGTGTGTCTGTGAGTGAGTGTGTGTGTGTGTGTGTGTGTGTCTGTGAGTGTGTGTGTGTGTGAGTGTGTGTGTGTGTGTGAGGCTTTTGCTCTCTTTGTCTCCTCTCTGTCTATTCACAACAACTCGCATCTCACATGGATTCCGGTTCTTTCCGGCTCTCCTCGTCACGTTTGTCTGACAGCAGACAACACAAGACCCCATTAACATTCCCCCCCCCCCTCCCCTCCCACCTCCCCCCAGAGCTGCCCGTCCTGCATATGCATCACTGGTGCTAATGGATGCTTTATTTATTTCCTATCCCCGATGGCACGTACGGCAGTCCGAGGCTATTGAATGATTTGTCTGTCCATTCCAGCATTTATTTTAGTTTGGTTTCCAGCCGGCTGCAGCCTTGTGAGCCTTTAGTAGTAATATTCAGTAAAGGTTGCTGTTGACCCAAAGAAACAAACATTTAATCTGTCGATTAATCCGTTCATTATTTTCTGCATGAATGGATTAGTTTGGTCTATAAAATGTCAGACGGTGAACAATGTGGGTCAGAGTTTCCCAAAAAGCCCCAAAATGATGTCCTCCAATGTATTGTTTTTGTCCACAACTCAAAGATATTCAGTTTACTGTCCCAGAGGAGAAGAAGAGACTAGAAAATAGTCACATTTAACAAGCTGACATCAGAATTTTTCTGTTATGTTCGTGAGAAATAACTCACACCGATTAATCGTTTATCAAGTAATTTATTAGTTGACAACTAATCGATTAATCAATTCATCTTTGAAGCTCTAAATGTATTTAATCGACCATAACAATTTATCTTAGGGGGTCCCTTGGACAAAATCCGATAATCGGTCTGTGACAAACTGTGAACGCCGGCTATATTATGATACTCTACATGGAAAATGCTTGTTTCTTGACACTCGGGGCTCAGTCTGGATTTAAACGAGGACTAGTTGAGGTCAGGGCTCTGAAAGGCTCTTTATGTCTTTGTCACCTCTCTCTGCTCTCCAACTCTCCTTACATTTCCTCCCCCTCCCGGCCTCCTCTCCCCTCAGCCTTCACCACCCTTCCATCACCTCCCCCTCTCCAGCTGATCACGCTCCCACAGCGTGGACCCGCCATGGCGGCAGGGCATCGTGTTACAGCACGCTGCTGCAGGCAAACCCCCTCAGCCTGTGTTGGCATGCTAAACTCTGATCGATCCGGGAAACATCCTCCGAGCTAGAACCCGACGATCGAATTATGCTTCTTCTTTTTTAAGCAAAATTCACTCAACAGACCAAGTGTGGCTTTTTGACGCAATGGGAGTGAGAATGCGTTGTTTGGTTTGAAAATAAATGCCAATAAACCAGAGCACGTTTTTCTCCCATACCACGATGCTGCGTGGACTAGCCGGACCTTCCTCCGCAGCGCTGTGGAGGAAGGTCTGGCGATGCGAGACTAGCTTTCAGTAGATCCTGAGAGTGTTGGCCAAGTGTCCTTGTCTATGTTTGAATGGCACATTCTTTTGAGGTGTGTGTGAGGAATGAGGCGCAAACATTGACAAGAAGCAGTCAGTGCACACACACATCAACTTAACAGAGCATCTCACAGTTTAGAGACCGCACCAGCACAACTCCATACTGTAGATAACATGACATGAGAACAAACTCTGAAATACAGATTGCCTTTGTAAAAAGAAAACATATGTATGTATGTATGTATGTATCTATGTATGTATGGTCTTCCTAACAGTTAAAAAAGACAGCTTTTTAGACTAATTTGTCTAACACGGTCTACAAAGTGTCTCAAACTTAAAAAATGTAAAAAACAAAAATACCAGAACCTCAACTTGTACAGAATTGCAGTTAATATACTTGGTTACTTACCATTTAAATGTGTTTTAACCTTCTAAAAATGGCCGATTCATAAATTCCCTGTACTATGGCATTTTTCATCAGATTGCCTCATTTTTTTTTTTTTTTTTAACACATAACATTCATTGTGAGTGATTTCTTTTCAACTTGGTCACACTTCTTTTGTTTACGCCATAGGAAATGAATGGGAAAGAGTATAATTTTCATCCAGGAGATGTATCTCCATACACACACTCCTACAACTTCCCTGTGCTTGTGTGCCCATTCTACACATGAATCATACTTACCTCATGAGAGCTTAGAGTAAATTATGGGAGCCCAGTGTTTTCTTGAACTAATGTACTTCTCCCCCCAAACCACACCTGCCAAACAAATCAATATTGGGTAAATTATAGGAACCCATCTCTTTCACATACTCCTTCTACTACTCCTCTTCACATGTCCTTCATACGTGTGAACCACCAATGTTTGCACACACATGCATGCATGCACACATAGAAACACACACACACACACACACACACACAGAAACAGACACACACGTTGTAGATGTTAATGTTCTAATAAGGTATAATAAATGTTCTATTAAAAATACTTTTTGTCATTTTTATTGGTATGTATGTTTAAATAAAGGCAGTTAAAACAGGAAGTTAAGGGGGGTAGCAAGGAACAGTGTTTAAAGGTTAAAGCTGGGGGCATGTTGTAAATTTACTGTCTTATCAGTTTAACCTCATTCCTGCGGCTTGTGTCGGAGCAAAGTGACGGCCGTAGACAGAAGTGACTTTTGGACCCTTTAAAGTGGGTGTTTAACCATAGCTGCGCTCTAATTATCATCATGAATAAGTTGACCTACAACAGGTTAGACTTTAAATATTCTATTTAGTTATGATTTAGAGAAGTCTTTGCAGCTGTGGAATGATCTTTTTATCTTAACACCTCCACCCATTTTCTGTCAGAGCTTCCTTATCTCCTGTAGACAGTCTCTTTAGCCACACTGTGACCAAAAATAGATCAAGAGTCTGCAGCCATGCATGCAGTTCTGTGAGGCTGCTGAACTGAATGCTAAGGCAAGCATGCTACTGTAACGTACTTGATGATGGTGCTGGATAAAAAGTCAGGAGCCAATGTTATTAAACCCAGTTCAGACCAAAGATGCGCTACGAGACAGGGAGAAGTTGCAGCAGTCTGAACCAGCCGACGCAAACCAGCTGATGCCGTCGCTGTGACTCAGCTGGTCGCGTCTCCAGAGGCTGGTTTTAGAACGTAAGGGACGTCACCTGTTACGACAGCCAATAGAAAAGTCAGAGGATCGAGTCTCCAGAGGCTGGTTTTACAACGTAAGAGACGTCACCTGTTTCAACAGCCAATAGAAAAGTCAGCTGGTGGAGTCTCCAGAGGCTGGTTTCAGAATGTAGGAGAAGTCTCCTGTTTCAACAGCCAATAGAAGTCAAAGGATTGAGTCTCCAGAGGCTGGTTTTACAACATAAGAGACGTCTCCTGTTTCAACAGCCAATAGAAGTCAGAGGATTGAGTCTCCAGAGGCTGGTTTTACAACGTAAGAGACGTTTCCTGTTTCAATAGCCAATAGAAGTCAGAGGATTGAGTCTCCAGAGGCTGGTTTTACAACGTAAGAGACATCTCCTGTTTCAACAGCCAATAGAGAAGTCAGCTGGTGGAGTCTCCAGAGGCTGGTTTTACAACGTAAGACACATGTCCTGTTTCAACAGCCAATAGAGAAGTCAGAGGATTGAGTCTCCAAAGGCTGGTTTCAGAACATAATTACATTACATTTAGCTGACGCTTTTATCCAAAGCGACTTACAATTGCTATATATATCAGAGGTCGCACGCCTCTGGAGCAACTAGGGGTTAAGTGTCTTGCTCAGGGACACATTGGTTGAGGGATCATGGTGGGAATTGAACCCAGGTCTCCCACACCAAAGGCATGTGTTCTAACCACTGCGCCATCACCACCCAACATAAGAGATGTCACCTGTTTCAACAGCCAATAGAAAAGTCAGCTGGCCGAGTCTCCAGAGGCTGGTTTCAGAATGTAAGAGACGTCTCCTGTTTCAACAGCCAATAGAAAAGTCAGCTGGTGTAGTCTCCAGAGGCTGGTTTCAGAATGTAAGAGACGTCTCCTGTTTCAACAGCCAATAGAAAAGTCAGCTGGTGTAGTCTCCAGAGGCTGGTTTTTGAATGTAAGAGACGTCTCCTGTTTCAACAGCCAATAGAAAAGTCAGCTGGTGGAGTCTCCAGAGACTGGTTTCAGAACGTAAGAGACGTCTCCTGTTTCAACAGCCAATAGAGAAGTCAGCTGGACGAGTCTCCAGAGGCTGGTTTTAGAACGTAAGAGACATTTCCTGTTTCAACAGCCAATAGAAGTCAGAGGATCGAGTCTCCAGAGGCTGGTTTTACAACATAAGAGACGTCAGCTGGTGGAGTCTCCAGAGGCTGGTTTTACAACATAAGAGACGTCAGCTGGTGGAGTCTCCAGAGGCTGGTTTTAGAATGTAAGAGACGTCTCCTGTTACAACAGGCAATAGAGAAGTCAGCTGGTAAATTTGATCTAAAAACTATAGAAATAAAAATCAAAATGGAAGAGTTTTTTTTTTTAGATGGAGGCTTAACGAGCTCCAGCGAGCATGGTAATGCAAGCTAGCGAGCTAGAGAGTGACTGACGAGAGAGAGCGCCCAGCGGCGTTAGGACAATGCAGTGAATCATCACTAGAAATGCAACTGTAGCAAGCATCTGACTGTCACTTACGTTATCCACGTTCATATTTGGACACAACAAATGATATTTTCCAGCTTCAAAAAAGTCTGAAAGTCGGACGTTATAGAACGGAAGTAAAACGAGTCGTTTCTATGCAGATGATACACCGTTTCCTCTCGTTGCAACTGGCAGGTTTCAGAACGCTGTAGAGCGGCGCGTTGCAAGTTTTAACAGGACTCTTTGGTTACCACGGATATCTGTGTTAAATGTCATGGCAATTCATCTGATAATTTTTGAGACATTTCACTGAAAGGCAAAAACCTTGTGGTGGTCCAAGAGTCGCCTACGTTGCTGAGATATTTTAGTCTGAACGAGCTTCATCGTGTTATGTTATATTATTATTGAGCTTAGCGTGGACTGGTTTGATACTTTGATACTGAAGAGTAACGGCTATCGCTTCACTTATTTTACGAGCTGGGTGTGAGAGCGGGTTGGTTGTGCTGGTCCACGACTGTTTCCCCATGCGACCAATCCAGAGCTTCGTAGCCAGGGTGAAGAATCGTGATGTAGTCTTCCTTCAGCAGAGTCAGAATATATTCCGACCAAAGTGACACAAATATTAAGTGTGATACGCGATATGTCAGTCAATACTAACCACAGATCCCAACCAGAAATTGGCTTACACTGAACACAATGTCGGACTGAAGTTCAGTCAGGTTATTGGGCTTCTTCTTCTCAGCCATTGGTTGCCATCTATTTAACTTGCAGGGACTTGAAATGTGGTTGTGATAGACTGGATATTTAAATCCTGCTTTCGCTTTTGCTTTTGGAGAAAGGTCAGAGTTATTGTCAAGTTTATTTGATTTGATTTTAGTTCAGCATGGAAAAAGGCAGATATGGTTCTTGATGTGTGGTGTAGCTGGGAAAGAGGCTTTACTCTGCTTTGTTTACTTTTAGGTGCACGCACGCACGCATGCACGCAATTCTGCCACAGACGAATGTGATCTTCTGCTTTTTGAGTTATACATTTTTTATGCCGTTTCTGACCTTTGAAACATGAGACAGAATCATCGCTCAGACACAAACATACACTCTGTCGCACAAGATTGTCACATAACACACACACACACACACAGGAACAACTCTTGTTTAAGGTAAAACATGCTTCGGTTTATAACCTGAGCAGTCTTCATTGTTTATCATCAAACAGCAACAACTGGACAGATCTGCTGTGAGCAGAAGGATGAAGAGGAATCCTCACCCTCCTCACCTCTCTATGGATTTTTCCAACAGATCAGTGTAATTCAATAATGCAGTGTTAACCACACACCTGACCTCTGACCTCTGACCCCAGCCTTCAGACTGATCCGTTCTAATGACAGGTGGAGTTACCTCCTCATATGCTGTACAGCAGGCACACACATAGATATGTGTATACATCATACAACATTTACACTTACAGCAATACAAAGACATACAACTATACACTTACATTATGTTTAAATTCCTATATTCAGGTCTCCTCCCTTCTGTATTGGTCAAGTATTGTTTGCTGAGGCAAAGACGGGAAAATAACAAAGAGGAAGTTTGTTTTAATTCTGCAATTAATTATGTTAATGTCTCTGTTTTTGAATTATGTCATGACAACTGAACATATGTGTGACTCATTGGCTGACAGGCCACCTCAGACACAGTTAAGATCAGTGCTCGAGGTACGTTAATTTGCAGGTCGTCAACCAACAACCTGGTGCTTCAGGCTCTGTGAGGCCGGCTGCACACTGGCTGCGTGGCGTGAGCCTGTCAGCTGCGTGGCGTGAGCCTGTCAGCTGCGTGGCGTGAGCCTGTCAGCTGCGTGGCGTGAGCCTGTCAGCTGCGTGGCATGTCTGTTTTTGTTTTGGTTCCCATGTTAACAGGTTAGAGCTTGCACGCTGCCAGCGTGACAGGCACGTCTCGAGCCGCACCGAAAATGCGTCCATGCTAGAAATAGGACCGTGACAAAATGTCGGAAAAAGCTTCAAAAACGTCGGGGGAAAAACAAAACAAAAAAACATCAAAAAGCGTAGAAAAAAAAGTGTAAAATGTTATTTATTAATGTATCTTTAAAAAGGAAAATAGTCTAATATTGTCGTTTCAGCATTCAGAGATGTTCTTATGGAACTTTTAACGAGTAACTTAAAAGGTGACTTGGATTTGTTCCAAAAGACTTTTGAGAACAACTGTGATAAGGGGTCCGTAGAGTAAGGACAATAATCAGTCCCTCCAGATTGGGATTGTTGCGGGTAAAAATCCTTGATTATGCGGCACGTTTTCTAAGAAAATGCGATGGAATATGCGGGATATTTATGCCATTTTATGCGATAAAATTGCAGGAACTTGCAAAAACTGCGGTTTGATGAAACAGAGAAAACAAAGTGATTCCCCAACACCGTGTTCTCACTAGGGGAAATTACATCACTTCATACCGTTACCATGGCAACAGGGGAAAATGGCTGCTCTTGTGTGAAGTAAACGCAACATTTTTCAACTTTCTGCTGAGATATATGACTTTTTCATGCAAGCCCCGCGTATTTTGCGCAGAAATCTGCAATTTATGTGGCGAAAGTGCGGCGTATTTGAATAAATGCGGCCCCCGCAACAATATGTGGAGTTTTGGCTGATTATGCATTGAATTATGCGATCGCATAATCACGTTTTTCTGGAGGCAGTGAATAATACAGTTTTTTATGAGACTGTGCCATTCTTCATCCCCATCTCCTCTATTATCGTTGCAGAAAACATTTGGACATTTATTCAATAGAAATGTATTGACATTGCATGATACAGTAGTATGGATTTACAACACGTCATTATTATTTTAAGTTTATTATTGAAAGGTATGCATGCACATTTCTGCTTTTGTTCCGTCTTTCTTGTTTCTTCCTTTGCAGAAGCAGAAGCAGCGGGCCGATGCATGTCTCCCAGGCAGCCTGTCTCTGTTTATTCCACCTTTTATAAAGTGCTGCTGACGTCAGGTCTTGGAGCAGTGAGCTTTATTAAACACAGGGTGCCATTACACATTGTTTTGTTACTGCATTATATAACTGAACTTTAATAAAGACGCTCTTTGAGGAGCAGCTTGCTACTGGGCAACAATCATGCACTCTGCTTTTCATCTGGTGCACAAATAGACGGAGCTAAAAGGTTCCTGTAGACTATCTGATGTGGTTGTTGATAAGGGAGGGGACTCTGTGCGCCATAAACGCATGACAGCATATCTACAGTTGCTGCAGCAAACAAAGTTAGTTCTGTGGAACAAAGAAGTTGGTTTTGGTGCTCGGGCCTGAATCAAATACACTATATATATATATATATATATATATATATATATATATATACAGTTAAACAGTTATACAGTTAAACCTCTAAAAACATGTGCCGTGTTCTCAATCAGTTTTTCTTTTCTGCAGAATATTTAGTAGAGCAGGGCTAATCTGGGAGCTGATGCAGCACTTTGTACCCAAATTTGGTGTCGTGGTTGAGGCCACAACCTACTTGCAGCCCTGCTAACCCGACCCTGAAACCTGTTACACGAACTCCTCTGTCCTTCTGCCCTCCAAATAGTGCACGACTCTCCCAAAAGCTAAAGATTTCAAACGTGTTGCATTTCCATAAATCAGAAATCGGTTCCCAGAGGTTGTTCAGGCCCTGGTGTGTGAAGCTCAGCCCCAGAAACACCCTGCAGGTTATGGGACGGAGCCAGCAGTGACGGCATAGAAACAGGAAGGTATTTGTTGTTGCTTGCTGTTTTTATTACAGCAAAATAGTCCAACCTGAGCACCATAGACACACACGGCTCGATTTGTGCATGGCTGGTTGAGTACATAAGTTTTTTTGCTTTGTGTCACAGTAGAGAGTTTTTTCAGACATACTTCTGAATGAGCATTTCTACTTTATATACTTGGAGACTGAAACTTTATAGTGACATCACACCATTAAATCTCTTCATTAGCAGCTCTTTTAGATTCAACACCCTGGGATTTATCAACGACAACCTTTACACAAACAACTAATGGCCATATTGCTGTGTAATCATGGTCCCCAGGCGATAACTCCTATAGTTATGAGAAATGAATGCGTTTTAAGTTTACTTTGCGTTTTTAGTTTTGTTTTCTGACTTTTTTAAGTGTGGCATCAGGTCAACCTTACAAGAAGGAATTGAAATGTGATGGTAGATTTCCATGACATGATGCTTTTCTGTCAATAGTCCTGTTCCCCAGAGGATCAACCTTGTGCATTTCATCATGATGAACCCATTACGCTGGGGTAGAAAATACATGACAGATGACACTGACGATCGGATATTAATCCAAAATATTCTCCACCAATCAAAACTGTGAGCATCGAAAAGTTTGTCCATTTACTGTAAAACACTAGCCTGGACGCCAGCTGAACTTAGCCCCGCCCACAACATCTTTTGAGGTCGGGAAGTTGGGTCTGGACTTGATCCGTTGTGGAGAAACTATGCTCCAACCAGACGGACCAATCAGATTGCCAGGGGGCGGGCTTTAAACGATGATGGACAGATGATCAACAGTAACGTAATCAACCACGTCACCAAAGAGCGCTCGGGTTGAATTCGTTTACAACAAAGATGGCTGCCATCGCGTCTGTTATAGAAGATATCGACAGCGCATTAGTTTTAAAAGAGGAACAGAGAACCGCGATCACGTATGTACACACATCGCCACACCTGTACGCACGACATGGAAACTCTGCCTCTGCCTCTGCTCCGTCGAAGCCTTTGACTTGCAGCTTCTGTGACGTCTGTCTCCATTGCTCTGATTGGTTGCAGGTCTATCCGTTGCTCTGATTGGTTGCAGGTCTATCCGTTGCTCTGATTGGTTGCAGGTCTATCCGTTGCTCTGATTGGTTGCAGGTCTATCCGTTGCTCTGATTGGTTGCAGGTCTATCAGTTGCTCTGATTGGTTGCAGGTCTATCAGTTGCTCTGATTGGTTGCAGGTCTATCCGTTGCTCTGATTGGTTGCAGGTCTATCCGTTGCTCTGATTGGTTGCAGGTCTATCAGTTGCTCTGATTGGTTGCAGGTCTATCAGTTGCTCTGATTGGTTGCAGGTCTATCCGTTGCTCTGATTGGTTGCAGGTCTATCAGTTGCTCTGATTGGTTGCAGGTCTATCCGTTGCTCTGATTGGTTGTAGGTCTCTCTGTTGCTCTGATTGGTTGTAGGTCTATCCGTTGCTCTGATTGGTTGCAGGTCTATCCGTTGCTCTGATTGGTTGCAGGTCTATCCGTTGCTCTGATTGGTTGTAGGTCTATCCGTTGCTCTGATTGGTTGTAGGTCTATCCGTTGCTCTGATTGGTTGCAGGTCTATCCGTTGCTCTGATTGGTTGCAGGTCTATCCGTTGCTCTGATTGGTTGCAGGTCTATCCGTTGCTCTGATTGGTTGCAGGTCTATCTGTTGCTCTGATTGGTTGCAGGTCTATCCGTTG
>CM042437.1:2969675-3012175 GCA_023631565.1 Gymnocephalus cernua | reverse complement strand
CGCCCAGAATGCACCTGAACACACCTCCCTGTAAGACCAGCACGCCCAGAATGCACCTGAACACACCTCCCTGTAAGACCAGCACACCCAGAATGCACCTGAACACACCTCCCTGTAAGACCAGATAAGTGCAGGTGCATTTGCCATTTAAACAACACGGCACTGGACGGGAAACTGACAACTGCGTCGGTCTTAAACTAGCAGAGACACTTGTGTTGGGCTCTATATCCACAAAGACATTACTTGTGTAAAGTTCAGTTCTTACTATCACTGGTTATAGGGTAAAATATCACTATGAGCCATGAAATTGTTACGTCACAACACTGTTAACTGCTTTAAGTAAAGATTGGCAATATACTGTATAAGAGAAATACCCAGAACAGCAATATAAGCCTGTACTTTAAGAGTTAAGTGTGATAAGGCAGCAAGTTTCAGGCTCCCAAAGTTCATCCTGGTTCAGCCTGGTTCAGCCTGCGGTCCTTCCTTTGTGCATGCCAAGGAAAGGGAGTGAGCATTCTTCCTGCTGAACACAAATCCAATATGGAGAGCAGCGTGGGCAATTGAAATCAGTCTGAAAAAAAAAACTGCTGCAGGCAATTCTTCTGCTTTCATCCTCATTCAGTGTGTACAATGAAGGAAGGGTTTTGCATTATTTTTGATAAGATTACAGTGAAATTATGTTTTCAGCTGTGGAGTTTGGAGTCTATGTAGTTTGAGGTTTAATGATTGGTTTAAGGATCTTGCAAATGAAGGGGAATTTTTGCAAGTCATGAATTCTCAATGCATGAGGTAGATTGTGTGCTCAGAATGGATTTGCATGTAGACTTGAGTATTTGAGAGAGATGTGTGAGACTTTTCTCATATAAACTCTGGACAATGTCCGATGAATCAGGTGCAGACATAGAAATGTAGCACTCAACAGAGATTGTCCGTGACTGATGCGTTCTAACTTCCTGGAAATATTCCGTTTGGTTCAGGCGAGGGTAGAGCGTGCAGGAGGCGGGACCAAAACGTTTTCATTTTCCAATTCGCCTTTCGCGTCTTTCAGGGTCAGATACTGACGCGAATATCACCCTTAAGCGTCTGTATGGAACGCACCGGACATAGCTCTTGACAGCGGCGCTGTAAGATGATGTACGACAACGGTAGCGAGTAGCATGACAGGCCGAGCAGACCCAGGAGTACCCGACGTACATGTTGTAACCAAGGGGTCAGGCTTCTCTCCTCAGAGTGAAGCCTCCTATGGCGCCATTTTGATGCTAATAAGCCATCACCCCCCGTTAGCATCCCATTCACTGCCATTCATTTTGGCGTCACTTTGACAGCCAATAACTTTACATCTGAAGCGTTTAAAGACTATTTTTGACCGTTGTTTATTTCTAAAGAAACACGACAACGTATAAAAGGCTCCGTTACCTTGTACCTCACGTTATGGCTCCGTAGCAGACGTTTTTATAAAAACAGGCTAACGGTTGGGACATAACCACGAGACTTACTGTCTCATAGTAGAGGAATTACCGTACAGTACAGGAGAAGCTCGCAGGCAGTTTGGACTTACATCAGCTGTTTAGTTTAATTACTAATGTTAACTAGCATTTTAGTGATCAATAATCAGCCTGTGCCTATGTTATCTCCTTACATATACCTACGCTCTCCGTCTCTGATAGATTGGGAATGATTGAGATTTCTCTTGGCACAGCTACCAGAAGACTTACAACGTTCAGACACGTTGTTTGAGGCTGCGCAGTAACGCTCAGCCATCACCGGGGAAGTGACTTCTAATAGACTTCACTGGTCTCCGTCAAAAACAGCGGGATCGCTGTGTCCATTTTATATACTGTCTATGGTTGTAACCCCACCCACGATCTTTCCCTAACCCTAACTAAGTGGTTTAACCCTGCATGTTGAAAAATGGCCGTCAAAAATGACGGCAGAGGCAAATGAGCGTTGGTTTTCGACGTGCCATTCCTTGAATTCTTTGTTGTTGTTATTTATGTATGATTTATTTATGGAAATTTCAATACAAGAGTATATGTACAGGAGTTCTCACAGATATGAAGTGAGAGGATTACAGTACAAAGCATGGGGCAGCCAAATGGTGAAGATACACAAGACCCCCCCCCCCCCTCCTCTTTCCCAAATCAAACCGACAACTAAGGCAAACTTATACAAAGACCCAAAAAAAAAACCAGAATAGACCAATTAGATCAGGCCGTTGAATGCTTACAATGGCAAATAATGCTGTAGGTGAACTCTCACACCTTTGGACTTTGTACTAGAGATAACCCAGTCATCCAGTCACAGGTCCCTAAAACTGCAATGGCTGGGAACTTCAGCATAATGTATATTTGTATTTATCTGTATTTATTATAACCATGAATAACTTTTTATATGTTGCTGCATATAAGTCTCTAAAAGTTGTGTTTTATATTTGAACTCATTTTTATTAATTTACAAATTAGGAAGGCATTGTAGAAGATTACATCATAATAATTATATAACATAATATAATTAATAATTTCCCCCCTGGGATCTTTAAAGTATTTCTGATTCTGATGTAGTATTGATTGATTTTCTTGATCACTGTGAGTGATCCGATAGGTCGGCTCCAACAGAAACTCACATCCTCGCTAATCAAGGCACTTTTGATTAGTTCAAGCAGACAGTTATTGAGTTTATGCAAATTTACTCAGACAAACTTGGGACTTGAATGTCTTCTCAGCTTTTGTTTATTCCAGGGCTCTTTTTTTTAAGCCAAGGACCCCTGAACTGAGAGGGAGACGGATCAGGGACCCCCCTTACTGCATATATTGTATAAAATTAGGTTGCATGGCCTACAATAACACGTGAGTGGCATAAAGACTTTACATATACATATTTACTGCAAAAAATACAATGCCAAAAAACGGTTGGCATGACTTTATATATCATGTTTTATTGTTAAATGTGGCACAGTAACGTTATCTGTGGATGACTCAGCCTATCATCAGAGAGTTTTTTCACATATAGACTGATTTATATTTGCTTATAATAATAGGTCGGATTCATGTTAAGACATTTTAGTTTTTTTTTGAAACTTTAAAAAAAGTTTACAGTAATTTGGTGGCCCCCCTCTGCAGTAACTCTGAGGACCCCCTGATGAAGATCTCTGGTTTATTCTGTTGTTTCCTGTAACTTTGTATAAAACCCTGACCAGAAGACTCATTCTGGTGAGAGAACCCCCCCCCCCCCCCACCCCCTCCCAAAAAAAAAAATGCAAGTGAGAAATGTCCATCGAGCTGAAAAAATATATTTTTTTTTTGTTTTTAAATCACTGTGGTTGTGACTTGTATTTTATTATGTATGTATTAAATATTATTGAATATTTACGGTAGGTTGTTCTTGATGTTTTCTTCATCATCAACTATCTAAATGCAATGACATTGCAAAAGCATACTGTACAAAAAAACTATCAAGACATTCATAACAAAAGGGTCAAGAGTCATGAATATTTTAGCACAAATATAGAAATTTATTTCTGAAAGGAAAATACATGATCCACATCTTCAAGTGAAACACAATGCACAGGCCTCTCTTTCACAGTGAGAAAAAAAAAACAAAGAAAAATCTCCCTTCCAGCCACACACACACACTGTCCACTCATCACAGACTAAAAACACCTTTCTCAACATACGGTAGCCACCGAAATTTCCAAACGTCTTCCTTTTTACTAGACAATCACGTGCAGCTCAGTTGCTCAACAAACACACCTTAATATTACATCATTCAAACATCTTTCATCAGACACGTGCAATTTTCACAGAGGGAAAGAAAGAATGGGCTGCATGACTTAAAAATGAAAAAAGGCCACTTTTAATCATGTTAAATTACTTTCTCATTTGAGGGTGCAAAAGTGTAGTGTGCAATGAATCAGCTGTGTTTCCTTTAGTAGAGAAGCATTTTGTCGCCATGCACTCCCCAGTACTTTCCCTTCAACATGAAGGACTTAATCAGCTCCACTTTCCACTTCTTCAGTTTACAGACATCACATTGAGAGAGACAGTGCATATTTAACCAATACATCAGGCCCTTAAAGGGGGCTCAGCATTTGTTGTGGGCTGTACAACTTGTCTGTATTTTAGTGGGCAGGCACTCGGAGAAGGCACATTCATATTTTACATGAGAGGAATATGTGAAAGAAGATAGATTTTTTCCCATTTATCCCTTATCCTCCAACCACAGACCATTAGGTCTCTCGGACCACATGACCACGTTACTGCAAGAAGCAGGTCAGTTGAGGAACATTAAAGTTATATTTCTCACTGGTTTGTACACTTCCTCTGCTAAAAAAAAGGTTGTTTGCTTAATTTCATTTTGTGGCTGAGAGCCAGTCTAAGCTCAGACCCGCAGCTGGATTTACACTGAATGCCGTGTCAGTGTCTTATCTTAGTCCAATGTCATTTTCAGCAAACACCCCGATGTGTTCACCAGTAAGGCACAGCGTTATCAATCTGACCCCAGCTCTGCCAGCCAGGAAAGAGTCCGCTGGACATGCGTGGGCTGCCAAACTGATCAAACTCCATCTCCAGCACCTTCACGCCCCCATTTTTGTGCTCTGAAGGCCTTTTCTGCTCAACAGAAGTCGAAGGCGACCGAATGTTCAGGTCCTCTCCGTTCCAGCCGGTGTGCTTGAGAACGTAGTTCTTGCCGTCGTTATTGTCCCAGAAGGTCTGGCCCTGGGCTTTGAAGCAGATGCAGAACTCCACACTATTCTGTGGGGGGATGTAGACGGGTAGCTCCGCGACGAACGCAAAGGTGTCGGTATCCTGGCAGCTGTAGACGTTGTTCATGAAGGTGCACTCGATGTCAACGAAGCTTGCCCACGAGTCGAAGGTGGCGTGCAACTGCACCGACTTCTCAAACCCCATGTTCCGGACCTTAATGGTGCCGGTTAGGGAGCGCTCCTGCAGCGAGCAGTTCTCCAAGCAGACAGAGTTCTGAATCAGGCGGTTCCGGAAGTCCAGGTAGTCGGCCGAAGGCTGTTTAAAGTCCAGCTCCAGGTTGCGCACCGAGCTGACCTTTAGGTCCTTCGTGGCCGTCTCCAGGTCTGACATGTCAAACTGCAGCTCCTCGCTGATTCCACTGCAACGCCTGTTTTGATATGGCTCATCGTCGAACTTGGAGAAGACGTGGATGGCGGTGAGTGACATGCCCCTCGTGTCTGCGAACACCACCTTCTTTTTGCCGGCCTTGCTGTTGTTCCAGCCCGTGCAGCCGTCATCGTCCACTGCTCTCTGCTGGTTGCTGAGGCAGGGCCGCAGGGGTTTGTAGAGCTGCTGGTTGTGGCTCCGCCTGGTCAACTGGCTGGCCTGGTTCTTCTTGGTCCTCTGCAGCTCGTCGTAGGAGCTGAGGAAACCTCGGAGAGGAGGCGGAGAGTGGCTGATGTAGAATCGCATAGCCACGTCCATTGGCATGACTGGGCCAGGCATTGCAGACGGACTGAAAGACCTGAGCACACTGAGGCAGCGAGGGAGAGGGGGACAGAAAAGGGAGTTGGTGTAGGAGGGAGGGAGGGAGCGAGGGAGACGGAAATAGAGAGGGAGAGATTAGAACAGTGGCTTCACTTTTCTACCTTTACAAAAGTTCTGGCATGATGTAACTTGTCACTTCCGCAATCAGCAATATGGCAATACTTTGCCATTTCTGTTTCTGCAATAAAGTCCTCCATTTCAAAAAATAATGCTTCTGCTTTTACATTAAGCAGATACAATCTAAAAAATGCTTCAAATGTAAATCATGCAAACACAAAAACTGATACAGACGTTCAATCTCGTCTACAATTCAGCATGAAATGCATCACTTTTGAAAACCAAGAGATCTCTCTGATCCTTACCTTGTAGCACTCATGGAATAAAGGAATAAAACAGTTCCAAGGTGAGAAGAGCTTTTTAACAGTTGTCAGTCCTTTTGACGTCTATCTTTTCTAAAAGTTCATGCTGTCCTCACTCATCCTTTTTCTTCCTCCTCTCTCTTGCTCTTGCTGCCTTACAGTGCCGAGGGTTGCTCAGCACTCAGGGATTTTAACTGCCCCATAGAGACAATTTGCATATGCTGTCATATGGTTCTTTACACAGCCAATGGAAAGTTAGTGGAGTTGTTCGCCAACCAATCAGCAGAAAGTAGGCCTGGCTGCCGGCCAGCTGATAGGGGAGTGTCCTCATGGTTGGGATGCCTCAGGCGGTTGCCTCAGCTGCTATTTGAGCAACGTGATAGACCCCTGCTGGTGTTGGGGGTGATCTTCACATAACTCACTGCAGAATGGCACTTCATGACTGTGAGTCCCACACCATATCACAGCAGGATTATTTCTGTCCCACTCACTTTTAGGAAGAGTGTAGCCCATTAAAAAGATGATTAAACATGTTCTTAAAAGAGTTCCTGAAACTTAGTTTTGCTTATATGATGGCGTTTAAATACAGAAACATTTTAAAGGGATTCTTTCCATTTTATACCCAAAGAATATAGATACAAATGCAGTTTACTTAAATCTATTTTAGAAAATAATGCTCTGTAAGCCATGGACTGACGTTGTGTTCTTTTCATAGTCTGAAAAAAAATGCCTTAAACTTGTATTTTATCTCATTTCCAGTAGGGGGCGACTCCACTGGTTGCAGAAAGAAGCTGGCTTGCACACAAGTCTATGAGAAAATTCATTTCTTTAACCCTCGTGTTTTCAAATCTCTATTTTCATAGAATTTTGGGTTTAGTATTCAATTTTATAGCATTATCATGACTAACTTTTGACAGATCTGTGATTATCCATTACTTTCATTCCTCTGATCTTAAACATTAGTCCAAATCATTCATCATTTCTGCTTTTTTCTTACACAAAGAATTGAAAATTACATATAAATGCAGTTTATTGACCATGAATTCCCAAACAAATAAGTGTCGAGTGTTGAATAAACTGGTGTTAATGGAAAAAAGTGCCAAAAACTTTGAAATAAGTTACAAAAACGCAAGTATAACGTGGGGAAAAAGCAACATAAACATAAAAGAGTGTCTAAAAGAGTGTTAATTATGACCCGGGAGGACAACACAAGGGTTAAACATTTTCATAATGAGTTTATGGCCTCAATCGCTATAGTTTCAAGTCTTTGTCAATGCAGCATGATGTTTATTTTGTAAATGATGGTCCCATTTATTGTAAAATAGACGATAAAGCAGGGGATGCATTAGGACCTGTCGATCAGGACACAGGCCTTGCAGTGCTAACCATGCTAACACTGTGGACATTAAAATAAACCTGACCTTGTTTTTGGGTGTTGATCTTAAACTTTGACCCTCTCACTGTGTGTTTTCCCTTTTTCAAAGTTAATTGGTACATGTTGGTCGCCTTTGTTCCAGTGTCCGATAGCACCCTGTCAACCAAGGCTAGCTAGCTAGTGCTAGCGGGCCTCCACATGCAGAGGATCAGTCCTCGATGCAGCGGCTCAAGGGTTCGAGTCCAACCTGCGGCCATTTGCTGCATGTCTTCCCCCTCTCTCCCCCCCTTTCCTGTCTACAGCTGTCCTGTCTATTAAAGGCTAAAATCGCCCCAAAAATTATAAAAAAAAAAAACACATGGATGTTTTAGGGATGTTCAGTTAAACATATTCATAACCAAACATAAAAAACTTTACATTTAAGAAATAAAAGGTTGTGGACTCCTTCTCTGTGTTGACAGAGATGCTATTTTTAAACTGTATTTGCTTCATTGATTTTGAGCGTAGGGTTAAACATTATCCTCAAAACAACATGGAGCATAGTCAACTTTATTTGGAGAATAGAGGGATCAGGGACTGACCTAAATGGGTGAACTTAACTTTCTACTTAATACTTAATAACGTAGTTTGTGCACCAGAACACAACTCATTCTGTCACACACTGACATCTCAGTTGACGGTAATCCTTACCAACTTTTTTTGATCATTTAGTAACAAAGCTAAGAGTTAAAAGCCATGTTTGGGCCCCATACAGACAAAAAAACATGAACAAAGTGTTGGAATTTATAGTTCTGTGATGAATCTACGGTCGGACCCTATGCCGAAGTATGATGTACACCTCCCAAGATGCATTTAACCACACGTCGCAGCGACACAGACCGCAAACAATTGGGATAGTTCCGCTTGTGCTTGGCTTGGTATCGTCGCATTTCCCTCTACTCATTTCCAAATTCGTCCATGTTTCTCCGTCTCCACCGCCAGAGTCGGTACTCGCTCCGGAGCTAACACCCGTCACTTGCTCTAGCACACCCCCCCCCCCCACACACACACACACACACATACATACCGGCTCTGCTGTTCTTTTAAAGATATATACGCTAGATCGACGCACACCAGCGCACAAGTATAAACCTCACAAGGGCGTAGGCCACTTGTTGCCATGTCACTTCTCCGACGCTCCATTGTTACGACCTCGCAATAATAGGGTTAAAAAAGCATTAAAAAAAGTCGAAGAAAGAGCCAAAAACCTGCAAAAAAACACCAAGAAGAACATTTCAAAAAGCATTGGAAAAAGGGCAAAAAGTGCTGAAAACAACAATGAATATCCGTAGGGTTGGGCATCGTTTGGGTTTTTTCCGATACCGGTGATAAATTGGTACTTTTAAAATGGTGCCGGTGCCTAAACGGTGCCTGAACCGATACTTTTTAAGAAAGTTTAAAAAAAAGAAGAAGAAACAAGAAGGATAGGCCGACTAAACAACACACTTTACGCTGTTTAACGTCACCTGTCGGCATGGTAACTGTGTTTAATCACGCTGCTAGCTAACGCTAGGCTAACGTTACCTGCTGTCGAGTGTAGCGTAAAGTCAGGCACTGACATTTTCGTTCTTATTCGGTATCGTTACCACCGTTTACCGAGTTTCGGTACCCAACCCTACTCAATAACCTACAGCCCACTAGTCCGACGTCCACCAGCGGTATTAAGAATCCCACTATGGCCACGCCAAGACCCGCCCTTCAATAGCATTCATTGGCCAGGCGTCCATGCTTACGCAAGGTAACATAACCCCATTTGTTCAGGTCCTATCCCCCGACCAATCGGCTATCCTAACCTTAACCACTGGAGGTCAAATGCCTAACCCCAACCAATCGAGCTGCTTCGTACGGCGTGGCCATAGTGGGATTTGTGACATCGCTGGTGAACGTCGGACTAGTGGGCTGTAGGACCAAAGGGGATTTTTCGGGTTATTGAGAGGTCGGAAAAAATGGAGCGTTGGAGAAATGAATCCCCGGCCACTTCGGTGTAGGCTCTGCGTAAGAGCCTACGTATAAATCAGTGTAGAGGCTGACTCTGTTGTCCTTTGTGCTCAAACAGGTCTAATACAAAATGCTCACGTTAAAGTCCGACATCTAGTTGATGTGTATTCTGTCCCATCCCATTCACCTCTATCTGCAGCCCCATTCAGCTGCAGAAGAAGTCCCTGATTGGCCAAGTCGTTGTGTTTCAAGATTTTCTTTCCTTATTTAAATCCGAACTCATATTGATTTGAAGGTCTTGGATTTAAATGGTCTTGGATTTAAATGGTCTTGGATTTGAGTTTTCTTTGAATTACAGGCAGAGACAGGCAGCTTTTTTTGGTATTTTTAACTCTCCAGGTGAGAGGGCATCTGTTGTTGTGCTGATATGTTCCCCCCCTCTCTGCAAGGCCTCCGCGTCCCTCTGGATCATCGGCAGGGAGACTTTAGACTCAAAGTACCAAACATGCCTCACATGGTGATGAAGACAACATATATTATCCACAGCCTGGCCAACATGGCCTCACAATTGCATCATGAACGTGTTTCTTCATGTAGCAGCATGTACAACAGAGTAAACTCAACAGTGATGAACACATGTTGTTAAAGGCACTAAAGGTAAACAATAAAACATTTAAATTTGGTAAATATAGTTTATAAAGAGACCTTACTTCACAGTTTCCATCAAGGAACTACAGAATTTCATATCAATCTTGAATATTCAAAACATTATTCAAATATCATCTGACCATTGCCTGTATATCATTTACAACTTTTACTCCTACATCTAGCAAGAAGTTTATGTTTCATGTTTTGCTTTTGGCTGACATTTTGTGTACATATCGTCTCTGCATTGATCAGTTGTTGACCTTGGTGGTGGGGCCAGTGTGGGGTTTCCAATGCTGGGTATTTACTGTCATGTCATGTTCACATGATCATGCCAAAGTTAGAAGTCTGGGATTTAACCCTTGTGTGTTGTTCGGATCTGTGGGACCCGTTCTCCATCCTTGCTAAAAGAAGAATTATGCTATTATGCTATGAGACTAATGTTGTCTTTCTGCACCTGCAATTCACACACAAAGCTACAAAATTGTTACATTTCAAGCACTTTCACCTGTTCTGATTAAGTTCTAAGAAGATCAAATATCTTGTTTATATTTTTGTTACCTTTTTTATAATTGAATTTCCTTGTTTTGTCACAAAAACTAAAATGATCATATGATCGTGAATGGGATCTCACAGGGGTAAATGGCAAATATGAACCATAAATGGTGTATATATATCATTGGTAATTGAGCTAAAATAAACAACTGTTAATTGTTTTTTTCCATAAATTGTTATGGCTGTATTGATTTCAAAGTCTAATAATGTGGTGGGTCCACCAGACCCGGGAACATTGGCAGTGTAACAAAGATATGAACACCACACAAAGGTTAGAGCCAAGGTTCACACTGAGGTAACGTACGTGCAAGTTGGGGTGACCTTAAAGTTTAAATCAAATTATGAAAAGGCAGACGATGACAATACGTGGGTAGAGCGGGTGTAGGTTCCTTTCACTCAGAATATGTTGCCTCACAGCCTGTTAGTTTTTTGTGGTCGTGGCTATTTATCAGAAACAGTGATCTTCCTTCCATTTTTTGTAGGTGCTGCACCTTAGACGAATGAATGTAACTAAAAGACTGTTCTCAGATCTAATGACTGTAGTTGGACTTCTTTAGCAACATTTTAGACACATATGGTGATAATAACGGCCCAAAGTTATGTGAAAAAGAGACGCAAAACTACCACAAAGACACACAAACCGACTACAAAGAGACAAAACCAGAGACAAAATCCCACAAAGAGACACAAAATGTACGAGGAAATGTCTTTTTTTTGATTGAAAAACGTAACATATTCTTGAGGGAGAACCTCTAAAGCCCCCGCCAAATACACGTCTTCCATAAAATGAGGGGAAAGACTGCATATATAGGCCTTAGTGGTCCCCTAATACTGTATCTAAAGTCTCTTTTATATAGACCTTAGTGGTCCCCTAATACTGTATCTAAAGTCTCTTTTATATAGACCTTAGTGGTCCCCTAATACTGTATCTAAAGTCTCTTTTATATAGACCTTAGTGGTCCACTAATACTGTATCTGAAGTCTCTTTTATATAGGCCTTAGTGGTCCCCTAATACTGTATCTGAAGTCTCTTTTATATAGACCTTAGTGGTCCCCTAATACTGTATCTGAAGTCTCTTTTATATAGGCCTTAGTGGTCCCTAATACTGTATCTGAAGTCTCTTTTATATAGACCTTAGTGGTCCCCTAATACTGTATCTAAAGTCTCTTTTATATAGGCCTCAGTGGTCCCCTAATACTGTATCTGAAGTCTCTTTTATATAGACCTTAGTGGTCCCCTAATACTGTATCTGAAATCTCTTTTATATAGACCTTAGTGGTCCCCTAATACTGTATCTGAAGTCTCTTTTATATAGACCTTAGTGGTCCCCTAATACTGTATCTGAAGTCTCTTTTATATAGACCTTAGTGGTCCCCTAATACTGTATCTGAAGTCTCTTTTATATAGACCTTAGTGGTCCCCTAATACTGTATCTGAAGTCTCTTTTATATAGACCTTAGTGGTCCCCTAATACTGTATCTGAAGTCTCTTTTATATAGACCTTAGTGGTCCCCTAATACTGTATCTGAAGTCTCTTTTATATAGACCTTAGTGGTCCCCTAATACTGTATCTGAAGTCTCTTTTATATAGGCCTCAGTGGTCCCCTAATACTGTATCTGAGGTCTCTTTTATATAGACCTTAGTGGTCCCCTAATACTGTATCTGAAGTCTCTTTTATATAGACCTTAGTGGTCCCCTAATACTGTATCTGAAATCTCTTTTATATAGACCTTAGTGGTCCCCTAATACTGTATCTAAAGTCTCTTTTATATAGACCTTAGTGGTCTCCTAATACTGTATCTGAAGTATCTTTTATATAGACCTTAGTGGTCCCCTAATACTGTATCTGAAGTCTCTTTTATATAGACCTTAGTGGTCCCCTAATACTGTATCTGAAGTCTCTTTTATATAGACCTTAGTGGTCCCCTAATACTGTATCTGAAGTCTCTTTTATATAGGCCTCAGTGGTCCCCTAATACTGTATCTGAAGTCTCTTTTATATAGACCTTAGTGGTCCCCTAATACTGTATCTGAAGTCTCTTTTATATAGACCTCAGTGGTCCCCTAATACTGTATCTGAAGTCTCTTTTATATAGACCTTAGTGGTCCCCTAATACTGTATCTGAAGTCTCTTTTATATAGGCCTCAGTGGTCCCCTAATACTGTATCTGAAGTCTCTTTTATATAGACCTTAGTGGTCCCCTAATACTGTATCTGAAGTCTCTTTTATATAGACCTCAGTGGTCCCCTAATACTGTATCTGAAGTCTCTTTTATATAGACCTCAGTGGTCCCCTAATACTGTATCTGAAATCTCTTTTATATAGACCTTAGTGGTCCCCTAATACTGTATCTGAAGTCTCTTTTATATAGACCTTAGTGGTCCCCTAATACTGTATCTGAAGTCTCTTTTATATAGAACTTAGTGGTCCCCTAATACTGTATCTGAAGTCTCTTTTATATAGACCTTAGTGGTCCCCTAATACTGTATCTGAAGTCTCTTTTATATAGACCTTAGTGGTCCCCTAATACTGTATCTGAAGTCTCTTTTATATAGACCTTAGTGGTCCCCTAATACTGTATCTGAAGTCTCTTTTATATAGACCTTAGTGGTCCCCTAATACTGTATCTGAAGTCTCTTTTATATAGGCCTCAGTGGCCCCCTAATACTGTATCTGAAGTCTCTTTTATATAGACCTTAGTGGTCCCCTAATACTGTATCTGAAGTCTCTTTTATATAGACCTCAGTGGTCCCCTAATACTGTATCTGAAGTCTCTTTTATATAGACCTTAGTGGTCCCCTAATACTGTATCTGAAGTCTCTTTTATATAGGCCTCAGTGGTCCCCTAATACTGTATCTGAAGTCTCTTTTATATAGACCTTAGTGGTCCCCTAATACTGTATCTGAAGTCTCTTTTATATAGACCTCAGTGGTCCTCTAATACTGTATCTGAAGTCTCTTTTATATAGGCCTTAGTGGTCTCCTAATACTGTATCTGAAGTCTCTTTTATATAGACCTTAGTGGTCCCCTAATACTGTATCTGAAGTCTCTTTTATATAGACCTCAGTGGTCCCCTAATACTGTATCTGAAATCTCTTTTATATAGACCTTAGTGGTCCCCTAATACTGTATCTGAAGTCTCTTTTATATAGACCTTAGTGGTCCCCTAATACTGTATCTGAAGTCTCTTTTATATAGACCTTAGTGGTCCCCTAATACTGTATCTGAAGTCTCTTTTATATAGACCTTAGTGGTCCCCTAATACTGTATCTGAAGTCTCTTTTATATAGTCTATAGACTCTGTCTGTCTCTCTCTCCCTCCCTGTCTCTCCTCTCTCCCTCCCTCTGTCTCTCCTCACTCCCTCCCTCTGTCTCTCCTCTCCCTCCCTCTGTCTCTCCTCTCCCTCCCTCTGTCTCTCCTCTCCCTCCCTCTGTCTCTCCTCTCTCCCTCCCTGTCTCTCCTCACTCCCTCCCTCCATCTCTCCTCTCTCCCTCCCTCTCTCCCTCTCCTCTCTCCCTCCCTCCGTCTCTCCTCTCTCCCTCCCTCCGTCTCTCCTCTCTCCTCTCTCCCTCCCTCCGTCTCTCCTCTCTCCCTCCCTCCGTCTCTCCTCTCTCCCTCCCTCTGTCTCTCCTCTCTCTCTCCCTCCCTCCGTCCGTCTCTCCTCTCTCTCTCCCTCTGTCTCTTCTCTCTCCCTCCCTCTGTCTCTCCCTCCCTCTGTCTCTCCTCTCTCCCTTCCTCTGTCTCTTCTCTCTCCCTCCCTCTGTCTCTCCTCTCTCTCTCCCTCCCTCCGTCTCTCCTCTCTCCCTCCCTGTCTCTCCTCACTCCCTCCCTCCATCTCTCCTCTCTCCCTCCCTCTGTCTCTCCTCTCCCTTCCTCTGTCTCTCCTCTCTCTCTCCCTCCCTCCGTCTCTCCTCTGTCTCTCCCTCCCTCCATCTCTCCTCTCTCCCTCCCTCTGTCTCTCCCTCCCTCTGTCTCTCCTCTCTCCCTTCCTCTGTCTCTTCTCTCTCCCTCCCTCTGTCTCTCCTCTCTCTCTCCCTCCCTCCGTCTCTCCTCTCTCCCTCCCTCCGTCTCTCCTCTCTCCCTCCCTCCGTCTCTCCTCTCTCCCTCCCTGTCTCTCCTCACTCCCTCCCTCCATCTCTCCTCTCTCCCTCCCTCTGTCTCTCCTCTCTCCCTCCCTCTGTCTCTCCTCTCCCTTCCTCTGTCTCTTCTCTCTCCCTCCCTCTGTCTCTCCTCTCTCTCTCCCTCCCTCTGTCTCTCCCTCCCTCTGTCTCTCCTCTCTCCCTTCCTCTGTCTCTTCTCTCTCCCTCCCTCTGTCTCTCCTCTCTCTCTCCCTCCCTGTCTCTCCTCACTCCCTCCCTCCATCTCTCCTCTCTCCCTCCCTCTGTCTCTCCTCTCTCCCTCCCTCTGTCCGTCTCTCCTCTCTCACTCCCTCCCTCCATCTCTCCTCTCTCCCTCCCTCTGTCTCTCCTCACTCCCTCCCTCCATCTCTCCTCTCTCCCTCCCTCTGTCTCTCCTCTCTCCCTCCCTCTGTCTCTCCTCTCCCTTCCTCTGTCTCTTCTCTCTCCCTCCCTCTGTCTCTCTCTCCCTCCCTCCCTCTCACACTCTCTCTCTCCTCTCTCTCTCTCTGTCTCTCTCTCCTCTCTCCCTCCCTCTGTCTCTCCCTTCCTCTGTCTCTTCTCTCTCCCTCCCTCTGTCTCTCCTCTCTCTCTCCCTCCCTCCGTCTCTCCTCTCTCTCTCCCTCCCTCCATCTCTCCTCTCTCCCTCCCTCTGTCTCTCCCTCCCTCCGTCTCTCCTCTCTCCCTCCTTCTGTCTCTCCTCTCCCTCCCTCTGTCTCATGGACATCGGTGATAGGTTTTAGGTTTGACTGAAATATAGCATGCAGAGGGTTCAACTGGGTCTAAAGCTCTTCAGCTATTTTGAGAGAATGCCTGAGCATCAGGTGACTGAGTCTAACAGAACAACATCTTATGAGGGCAAATCTATTAACAGGCAGGTGCCCTAAAAGGCAGAGTTTTAAGGCTGTAGAAAGACACTATAGACTCAAGTTCTTTATGATGTAAGCAAGAATATCAGGATAAAAGGACTCTAGCTGTAGGCATGAATATGGACATCATCTGCTCACGCTCTGTGGGTGCACAGTTGTCTCACTGTCACGAGAGAGTTGTTCATTGTTGAATAAAGCTTCACTTGAATCCAAGATCACCTGACTTCTTCATCTGTTGTGGTCTCCTGCATCACTTCTAAACCATCAATCGGAAAATTGAGTGAAAACGTCACCATTCATTCACGTCGACTCCTGTGGGAATCAGAGGTGGGAAACTCGGGCTAGATTTTGCTAACCGAGTTTCCCAGTTGGTGACGCGTTGCAGACAGCTGACGTACAAAAAACATGGCCGACGATCGTTAAAATGCGTTAAAGTGACACCAATAGTCCTGACCAAGGGCGTGTAGATATGACGCTAAAGAAAACTTTCATCATCAATAACGACGCCAAGGGCACCTGACCAAGCGTCTCTGTTTTACGCGATGGGAGTGAGAATCTGTTGTAGAGACAGTCCCTCCAGTGATTGTTGCGATCAAAAATCCTAGATTATGCGGCACGTTTTCTTAAAAAATGCGATGCAATATGCGGGATGTTTATGCAATTTTATGCGATGAAATTGCGGGAACTTGCAAAAACTGTGGTTTGATGAAAAAAAAGTGATTCGCCCCCAACACCGTGTTCTCACTAGGAGAAATGACGTCACTTCATGTTCACGTTCACCAAGACACTATTTCATTTGTTAGTCAAACATTACACAGTTTCAACAGTTTCAACTTCTCACTTGAATGATTTCTAGAGAGGAAAACTACAACCAACTTCACACGACAGAACACATCCTGAAGCTAAACGTGGATAATTAACACAAACTGAAGAGAGATAGTAACAGATTGGGTCGGTACGTCTGTTCCCTCCGCTCAGAATTCACATCAGCAGATGTGCAGTAGGCAGTCCCTCCAGAAAACGTTTTTATGTGATTGTTGCGGGCAAAAATCCGTGATTATGCGGCACGTTTTCTTAATAAATGTGATGGAATATGCGGAATATTTATGCAATTTTATGCGATGAAATTGCGGGAACTTGCAAAAACTGCGGTTTGATGAAAAAGAGAAAACAAAGTGATTCCCCCCCAACGCCGTGTTCTCACTAGGCGAAATTACATCACTTCATAACGTTCCCATGGCAACAGGGGAAAATGGCTGCTCTTGTGTGAAGTAAACGCAACATTTTTCATCTTTCTGCTGAGATATATGTGACTTGCAAGACCCGCATATTTTGCGCAGAAATTGGCAATTTATGGCAAATGTTCGAAACCCATGAATTCATTTTTGTTTTATTTATTGCATGAACAATACAATCTGTGAGTCAGTGGCTGCTAAGCCGGGCTGCCATTTTAAAGATAAGGTGTTCAGGAAGTGGACACTATACTGTGCAGTCCCTCCAGAAAAACATTGTGATTGTTGCGGTCAGAAATCCTTGATTATACGGGATATTTATGCAGTTTTATGCGATGAAATTGCGGGAACTTGCAAAAATTGCGGTTTTTCGTGTTCTCACTAGGCGTAATGATGTCACTTCATAACGTTCCCATGGCAACAGGGAAAAATGGCTGCTCTTGTGTGAAGTAAACGCAACATTTTTCATCTTTCTGCTGAGATATATGTGACTTTTTTTGCAATGAAAATGCGGGGATTATGAAATCATGCAAGCCCCGCATATTTTCCGCGGAAATCTGCAATTTATGCGGCGAAAGTGCGGCGTATTTGAATAAATGCGCCCCCCCCCCCCCGCATAAATATGCGGACTTTGGCTGATCATGCATTGAATTCTGCGATCGCATAATCCCGTTTTTCTGGAGGTGACTGTAGAGAGAGCTGCTGTAATCAGTCCCTCCAGAAAAACGCGATTATGCGATCGCAGAATTCAACGCATGATCAGCCAAAGTCTGCATATTTATGCGGAGGCCGCATTTTTTTACAAATACGCCGCACTTTCGCCGCATAAATTGCCGATTTCCGCGCAAAATATGCGGGGCTTGCATGATTTCATAATCCCCGCATTTTCGTTGCAAAAAAAGTCACATATATCTCAGCAGAAAGATGAAAAATGTTGCGTTTACTTCACACAAGAGCAGCCATTTTCCCCTGTTGCCATGGGAACGTTATGAAGTGACGTAATTTCACCTACTGAGAACACAGTGTTGGGGGAATCACTTCTTTTTCTCTTTTTCATCAAACCGCAATTTTTGCAAGTTCCCGCATTTTCATCGCATAAAATGGCATAAATATCCCGCATATTCCATCGCATTTTTTAAGAAAACGTGCCGCATAATCAAGGATTTTTGCCCGCAACAATCATAAAAAAACTCCGCATTTTTCTGGAGGGACTGTGTAATGTATGCCTGTTATCTTGATGTCTGTTTTGTACTGTAAGGTTCCCATAGGCTGAAGTCAAATCTCTCTGTTGCAGCGTTTCACGTTTCATTTCATCTCTTTTCACAGTCAGTGACCTTTTTCAGTGGCACACCGAGACGCTTGTGTACACATTGCTAAACCAGATACACAGACTCAACAAACACGGATTGGGGACGATAAACGATATACGGTCGAGATCAGCAAATAAGGTCAACGAAATTATTCACGTTGTTTCATCACTGCAGCATAAAAAAAGGTGAGGTGTCACGCAATGTTGCGCAACCTCACAAAGTATTGCTCTCCCTGTAAAGGTTATGAGGTACTTCACATGAATATTTCATGCCATACTTTGCATTTTATATACTTAGTTTCTTAATGAGTAATTGAACTGTTGAAACTGAACATTTACTGATACTTCTCTAGTAACATTTCTGTACACTTTTGAAAGCTGGATTCTTTGTATAATGGTTGTAATGGTATATTTACAGTATATTGTGGTATTACTGCTGTTAACTTTATCGCAGCAGCTTTATGTTGCATTTTGGGTGACCTGGCTTTCAGATTTAAAGGTCCCTTATTGAAAACAGTCAGATTTCGATGTCTCTTGTTCGGTTTTAAAGCAGGTCGAGGTGCTACATAATGCAGTGAAAGTATAAAAACGCACAATCCACAGAAATGCTCACAGCCCGTACTCAGAGACTGTGCCTTTAAACGAGCCGTCAGGACTTCCTGTACGGTTGTGATGTCACAACTATACTGTGTATATAGTGGCGCTACAGAGACGTTGCAGTCTTTCCCCGGCTGCAATGACGGTGCAGAGACTCAGAGACAAGGACGCTGAAGACACGGAAACGCTGACCAATCAGAGCATTTGAGGCATTTGTCGATCGGAAGGATGTTTTTGCCGTCATTCCTACGGGATTCTATAAAAAGTTGAATTCATCAGCTCTGATTGGTTGGAGGTGTATCCAATTGAGTGCAGAGACATTTTCTTTCCTGGATCGGTTGAAACACGCCCCATAATCATAATCACAGCCCAATGGAGCAGCGTCAGCCTCATATTCTGAGTAAAATCATCAAGAATCAAGCATGACCACGTCAGGCTAGGTATGTTCAGAAAGACAGAATGAGATAAATCATGTGTTTTTTTGAACATTAAAGCATGTAAACATTCAGTTCTAGTAGAAACCTAAAACACAAGTATGGCCCTGAAAATACACATCATATGGGACCTTTAACTTCTTGGGAATAATCTAATCTGTGAAAGACAGTTTGTGTGCAAACATGTGACATGAGTACACTTTCTCCTGCACAATCTGTCTGGAAATGTTACAACAGAAGGCAGACAGATCCTAAAATATCAGGAAGGTTGTAACGTGTGATAACATGCACGCACACACATACACACACACAGAGACAGAGAGAACCTGTGACACCGTTGGCTCTTGTGATTTCCAGGCTGCCAGTTGGCACGGTTACCATTCACGTAGCAACTACTCGATGGAGCTGCAGGCAAATGGCATCAGGAGAGGCTGTCAGGCACCGGGGATTGGCTGACAGCTGCTGTATGACTTGATTTTCTCTAAAGATGTTGACAGGTTGAGTAGGTCCGGCATAGCAAGAGCGTAATGTCAAGCATTCCTGAATGATAGCCAGAATAAAAATAGTCGTTATTTCATTTCATCTTCATTTATCCAGGTCATTACAATGAGAGGGAACAAAGGCCAAGGTCTCACTGGATCAGGCTACATGTACATCGCTACCTTTTGGTTTTCAAGCGAGAGTTTTGAGCCAAAAGCGCTCAGGAGCCTTTTAATGCCCAGGCTTGAAAATAAAAGTAAGCAGCAAGTTTTTTTTTTTAATCATTAGGCTACTAAAAAAACGGAGCTACGTCACATTCAACATCACAAGCGTAACCAAAAGTGAAGTAGCATCTTTTTTTTTTTAGCTCAAAGCAGAACGTTTTTCTAAACTTAACTAAGTAGTTTTGGTGCCTAACCCTATCCAAGATCATTCTGGCCATGAGGTATGGTCGCTGGTAAAAAAAACACTCTCCATTCAACACAGTCTCACTCCCATCACGTCAAAAACCGACGCTTGGTCAGGTTTGTTATTGACGTAAAAAGTGTTAACCCTCCTGTTGTCCTCGGGTCATATTTGAGCCATTTTCAAAAAGTTTCTATACCAAATTATCAAAAGAAATAACGTGGATGGCTCCCTACGACGCTCTTCGCAAGCTTTATTCAATGTTATAGCATTTGAAAAAAAAACTAATTTATAAAAGAACGTTGAAAAAAGTGACAGAAATGTTGGAAAAAGCTTCAAAAACATGGAGAAAAAAACACAAAAATGTCAAAAGGTGCATACAAAACTAAGAGAAAAGTGACAAAAACATGAGTGGAAAAGCAACAAAAGTGTCGAAAAAGACGACATCTTTAACGAATAACACTAATGAATAACGCGGGTATTTATTTATTTTCAGTCCCACCTGTTTGATGTGTTAAAAAAGAAGATACATTGTAGAGACGTTGAATGAAAACAACATGCAAAAGGTAACCCAGGAAACATATAGTCTATGAAATGAAAAAGGGTCAGAGGAGCAGAACGATCAAATGAGGAGAGGAAAATAAAGAGTGAAGAAAAGGAAAAGTAATCCTAAAAAAACAAGAATCATGTCAAGCTATGACATGTCAATAGGCCAAACAAAAAGGAGAATGACAGTCACAAAAGAATTCAATAAAAATAGAGCAAAACAAAGTCTGTCTTTTGAGCATTATCTACTTTATGGACTTTCAGACAGTAGGCCCATTATCAAATTCATGTTTTTATTGCTTATGAAATTACAGCCTTTGTGAAGTCACGCAGGTAAATATTCAGACCACACCTGTCATTGTCTTAATGTTGGTGCAAACATGTCGATAAGCATGATCCTGCACGCAGCCTACGTGGCTTTTCTGTCATATTCTAGCTCTATTAATATTCATTTGGCTCCTTTTCAGATTCAGCAGACGGTCGACTGAGCATGCTGACCCAATGTAACCCTGGACACACCCCCATGACACTGCAACACTGTTACGTGACAAACACACACACACACTTTCTTGTGGTACAGCGACTAGCCAACTGAAGCGCCTGCAGCTGATTCCCTCATGTGTAGTGGACTACAGACTGGTGGTTCTGCAGGATTATGAGGCCTGTTGAATGACTGAAACGTTGTATTTTTCACCGTACTGTTCACGGTGTGCAGAAATCCAACACTTTCTTCCACTGCTGCTCATCGCCATCATCCTAAAAGTCCTATATGAAATGATTGAAAATATTACAAACTGTCTTCCCATGTGTTGCATGGGGAGTACCGACTCCTGCCCTCCGGGAGGCGCTGTAGGGTCCCAGGCTGCAGAAAGAACTCTGTCACTTACCTCTGCTGAATCAACACAGTCCCCCCCCACTTTCATCTATATATTTATGTCTATTTAAGACCACTCTTGCAGGGCAGGGCCCCTCCTCATATTAATTAATGATGCATTTATGTTTTAACTCTTTGATGCCTATATGTTTTTAGCTGTTTGTCTTTAGGTTGTTGTAATTGTTGGAGCTTGTATTGCAAGACAAATGTCCGTGTTTATGGACAATAAAGTGCTATCTATCTATCTATCTATCTATCTATCTATCTATCTATCTATCTATCTATCTTATCTCTCTATCTTATCTCTCTATATTATCTCTCTATCTATCTCATCTCTCTATCTATCTTATCTCTCTATCTATCTATCTATCTATCTCTCTATCTTATCTCTCTATCTATCTTATCTCTCTATCTATCTTATCTCTCTATCTATCTTATCTCTCTATCTATCTTATCTCTCTATCTATCTATCTATCTATCTATCTCTCTATCTATCTATCTATCTATCTCTCTATCTATCTCTCTATCTTATCTCTCTATCTATCTTATCTCTCTATCTATCTATCTATCTCTCTATCTTATCTCTCTATCTATCTTATCTCTCTATCTATCTTATCTCTCTATCTATCTATCTATCTATCTATCTATCTATCTATCTATCTATCTATCTATCTATCTATCTATCTATCTATCTATCTATCTGTCTGTCTGTCTCTGGGATAAATGTATGCTGACTTAAAAAGGAATTTGATACATTAGGTCACTGTAATAAAGTTTTTTTTTGTGGGAAAGAAAACTAATAAGGTATCAAATATCTGTGTTTCCTGTTGTGTGTGTGTTTTTCTTTCTGAACTATATTTGTCCAGGTAGCAAGGTGGTGTTGATGGTGCAGTGGGAGATCGGGGTTCGATTCCCACTGCGATACATCAACCAACGTGTCCCTGAGCAAGACACTTAACCCTAGTTGCTCCAGAGGCGTGTGACCTCTGACATATATAGCAGTTGTTGTCACTTTGGATAAAAGCGTCAGCTAAATGACATGTAATGTAATGTAATGTAAAAGGAAGGAACAGCAGAAATTGGGGAAGCCGAAAAAAAGCCATGTCTCTGAAATAGTTTTTAATGATGCTGCGAGTTGAATGTGCACGCAAGACAATTCAAAATCGAAGGCTTAACAATCCGCACATCGTATGAAGTCACCTGTCTCGGTATTCAGAGAATTTCTGGGGGACATCCGACCTAATTCAGTCAGAAGAATCATCGAGGCGTATTCTGTCTCGCTCTATTAACCACAAAAACAAGAGAAGCATCAGAAGGACGTCAGTCAGGTTTCAGTGCTGAAAAGGTCTAATCAGCCAGAATAAGTGAACACACCTGCGCAGGTGTTCAGAGTCCTTAGGAGGAATGACATGCACCTGTTTCACACAGCTGCTGTCTGATTGTGTAACTTCTGATAACTGCCTTTTCAAAAGACAAAAGCAACTTGAGGAGAGAATCAGAGGCGTGCACGGCCCTCGTGTTACTGTCTGACCCGACGGCTCACAGTGACGGCCGTGGCCGGCTGAGTTAGTCGCTGCAGGCTTGGAGAAACGTGGCTCGAGATGAAAATAGAAAGGAGAGCTCTGCCAGAGACTCCGATCACAGCCGAAAACTGCACAGAGGACAGGCCGACTCTATCTGGAAAGTGTCCTGAGATAACTTCTGTTATGATTTGACAGTATAAATAAAATTGCATTGAATTAATAAAAGAAATTGACTGTATTTGGGAATCGCCTACTACGCTATATACAGCCAGTTCCCTCCAGAAAAACGTGATTATGCGATCGCATAATTCAATGCATAATCAGCCAAAGTCCGGATATTTATGCGGGGGGGGCCGCATTTTTTAAAATACGCCGCACTTTCGCCGCATAAATTGCCGATTTCTGCGCAAAATATGCGGGGCTTGCATGATTTCATAATCCCCGCATTTTCGTTGCAAAAAAAGTCACATATATCTCAGCAGAAAGATGAAAAATGTTGCGTTTACTCCACACAAGAGCAGCCGTTTTCCCCTGTTGCCATGGGAACGTTATGAAGTGACATCATTACACCTAGTGAGAACACGAAAAAACGCAGTTTTTGCAAGTTCCCACAATTGTTGCAAGTTCCTGCAATTTTTACAAAGTCCCGCAATTTCATTGCATAAATTTGCATAAATATCCCGCATATTCCATCGCATTTTTTTAAGAAAACGTGCCGCATAATCAAGGATTTTTGCCCGCAACAATCACAAAAAAACTCTGTGTTTTTCTGTACAGTAAGGTGTCCACTTCCTGGACACCTTATCTTTAAAATGGCAGCCAGGCTTAGCAGCCACTGACTCCCGGATTGTATTGTTCATACAATAAATAAAACAAAAATGAATTCATGGGTTTCGAACATTTGCCTTTTTGGGGAGAAACACACACGCACGCACGCACGCACGCACGCACGCACGCAAACATGTTTTTGTTTGCCTTTTTGTGTGTTTCTGAAGTCAACAAAGTCAGAAGTCCAAAAAAAATCACCCACCCAGTTTCAGCGTGACCTTCTGTCACCTTCTGTACTTCTGAAAAAGTGAAATCACGTAACAAAAGTGTCACTTTATGTTTGTTAATAACATTCAAACAAATGCAAAAGGAATACAAAACAGTACTCAAAATGAACACTCAATAGATCAGATGTCATCTTTATTCAGGAAAGCTCAGATATTTGTAATGTCCAAGTGTTCATTTTTCATGTATATTCATTCAGTAGCCAATGTATGGCATTTTGTTTTCTCCTTCTGTTTTTGAGTTTAATTCGTTTACACATACTGGAATCAATCTTTTAACCCTCCTGTTGTTCTCGGGTCAAATTTGACGCGTTATCAGCTGGTAGTTTGATGGTGAAGTTCAGCTGGTAGTTTGATGGTGAAGTCAGTCTTCAGCTATATCAGAATTATGGGTTTCTTTTTAACCAAATAACCCAAAAATAACATAGATGGTTCCCTACAACGCTCTTCACAAGTACAATTACTGATCACTATATACTTTCATTACATTTTGAGTGTTTTCTTCAATTTTATAGCATTTGAAAAAATAAATTTAAACAATTTCTAAATAGTGTTTGGACTAATCTTTGACATACATACACCAGTCAACATAAATTCCTCTAATATTAGTCAATATAATTCATAATTTCTGCTTTTTTGACTAATAAATTTGGTATAATTTCGTTTTTAAAAAGAGGTTAATTGACCATGAATTCCAAAAAAAAAGCGTAACAGTAGTGGTCATAAGTTGGTGCGTGGCGCGTACACAGTACTGGTGGTAGTGGACAAAGAAACCTGACAAAACATTTTAAAGAAAGTGTCAAAAACAGGACAAAAACATTGAAAAAGTGTAAAAAAAAAAATTCTCTTTTGACCTGAGAAGCCAACGCGAGGGTTACAGACCTCTTTACATGAATGAAGAAAGTACAAGAACTGCATTCATTTGTGGTAAATATCAATGTTTTATTCTGGATTCACTAAATTGACATTTTCTGCAATTTTACACATTTTCCAGCAGAGAGCAGCAGAGAGCCGCTGAAGTAAGAAAGCTGCTTGGATAGTGACAAACATGAGCTACAGAAGAGTCTGCAGTCAAACAGGAAGCAGCAGCAGCAGCTGATTCCACTGATGAAAACATCTTGACGAGAGAAAACAGAAACTGATGTTTGCGACGACAAAGACTAAAGCCAAGTTCTGACCAAAGATTCACAACGAGACGAGTGTAAACTTGCAACGTCTGCAGTACGGAAGCCGAGAACGGCCATTGAATTTTGTTTTGTATTTTTTTTTTCATGCACTGTTATCTCGTGATAACGACTTATTCATTTGTTATCTCGATATAACAAAGTTTGTTTTTGTTTTTTTATGGATCTTTTTTTTTGCCTAAGACACCCTTCCATGAATGGAGCTCCATAAGCGGATAGAAATCTGCCGTTTCTCCCTCCTCTTCTCTGGTAAAATACTTGGAAAAAATCCCACCACGACACCCTTCCATTTAACCCGAGGAAGGAGCTCCATGAGCGGATAAAAATCTGCCGTTTCTCCCTCCTCTTCTCCGGGTTAAATTGAAGGCTGTTTTAGTGGGATTTTTCCCGAGTATTTGACTGGAGAAATAGAGGGAGAAACGGCAGACCTCTATCCGCTCATGGAGCCTCTTCCTCGGGTTAAATGGAAGGGTGTCGTGGTGGGATTTTTTCCAAGTATTTGACCAGAGAAGAGGAGGGAGAAACGGCAGATTTTTATCCGCTTATGGAGCTCCTTCCTCGGGTTAAATGGAAGGGTGTCTTGCAAAAACAATCCATAAAAAAAAAAAAAAAATCTCCAGAAAACCAAAAATAAAATCTCGAGAAAACAAACTTTGTTATATACAAACAACTGAATAAGTCGTCATCACGAGATAACAAAAAATAATAAATTCGTGGCCGTTCTCGGCTTCCGTACTGCAGCGTTCTGAAAGCTGCCAGTTCACACCGACGAGACGAGACGAGACGAGACGAGACGGTGTATCATCTCCATAGAAAACGCCTCTTTGTACTTCCGTTCTAACTTCCGACTTTTAGGCTTTTTTTTTGTAGCTGGATATATCGTTTGTTTTGTCTAAATATGAATGTGGATAACGTTAGTGATAGTGAGATGCTTGCTGCAGTTACACTTCTAGTGATGAATCGGCAAAAACACGTTTTATTTCTCCGATTCACGGCTTACACAAACCTAAATCAAATCCCAGCTTAACTGCCTTTTGAAGAATCAATCAATCAATCAATATATTAACATTTGATGACCTCACTTCAGTGTTTGGTGTTTTAGGCCCCGTCCAGACGAAGACGTATTTTGATGCAAACGCACATCTTTTGCATCGTTTGGGCCGATCGTCCACACGAATCCTGTAAACGCACTGCCCGTAAACGCACTTTTTTGAAACCTGGTCCCAGGGTGAATAAAAAAAAGCTGGCTCACGTTTGGCTTCGTGTGTACGGCGAAACCGCATACGTGCGTATCGATGATGTCATCCCCACGCACCTCGGACTCAAAGCTCCTTCAACCCAGCTGACGGCTATTATAGCAGGGAGCAATGCTGTTTATAAAGTGGAAGTAGAGAATTTATCACCTAGCTCGCTAATCTGTCTGTTTATCAACTCCTTGAACGGATTATAGTAACTTTTAGCACGGCTTATTGTAGAAAGGCCACCGCAAGAAAAACGTGTAGCTAGATTATCAAAAAGACATCGGATTATTGATGTTTGTGTGACTGCCGATGTTGATGTTAGCTAGCAGAGCTAGCGGTAGCCAGCGGTAGCTAACGCTAGCTCTGCTAGCTGCAATCATGTCCGATAGAGTAAACAAAGTTTACATTCTTTTTCTAGGTGGCCTTTATATAACGAGCAGTGGTGTAAGTTATTAAAGTCTAGTCCATGGATGTGTTAAGCTAAGAGAACTAGCTAACAGTCATGTTATAGAAGGAAGTGGAAGTGACTGAAGGCTGCTCTTCTTCTTCGTTCCGTTAATTTCTGTAGCAGTAACAGCGCCGCCTACAGGCCTGGCATATGAAGTAGCGTGTTGAGTCATTTACAGATGGATTCATGTGGACGTGAATTTTCTTGAACCGAATCCAGGGAAGACGGATGCGTTTTCATCCTAACGTCTTCGTCTGGATGGGGCCTTAAGCCCCCAACGTCACCTTCCAGGCAGCACTGCTTGGAAGGCACTAGGATTAGGTAATGGTAATGGTAATGGTAATGGTTATGGTTATGGTTATGGTTAAGGTTAGAGTTAGGTGCCTGGAAGTCGACGTTGGGGGATTAAAACACCATCGAGCCCTCACTTTTCAAAGGACGATTTAATCTTAGGGCGATAACCTGATTAAATAGAGCAAACCAGAGTATTGCACGGTTGACTTCTTGCACAAAATGATTGTACTGTTGAGTCAGTATTTCAAAGCTGAAGATATAAATTATCAATAAATTCTGTGGTTTTAGCTGAAGTATTTCACAGTTGAAGATATAAATTATCAATAAATTCTGTGGTTTTAGCTGAAATAAGTCCAAAAGGCCATGCAGTCTATTGACTCAGAGTGTCTGGCGCTCACAGAGAGTAGTTGAACAGTTTGATGGACACAGGCAGGAACAACTTTGTTCAGTGTTGTCCATGCTTTACATATTTCTGTGTTCTGCTGAGTTCAAAGGAGTCGTGAATCTTCCTGTGGGGCTCTGCGAAGTGGAAGAAACTGTCCAAGAGGACGTTTGTTGGACAGCATCGTCCTCTGTGACCTAAACCAACTCACTTCTCTCCCTAAACTTAACCGACCATAACAATAACTGTGAGTTACTGTGTGTATAAATATATAAACGGCAGTGGTGTAGTCTAATGTATTGTAGTGGGTATACTGTACCACGTGCGTGTGTGTGTGTGTGTGTGTGTGTGTATATATGTATATATATGTATATATATATATATATATATATATACATATATAAATATATATATATATATATATATATATATATATATATATATATATATATATATATATATATATATATATATATACAGGGTACAAGCGGCCGAAATGGGTTTCCTCAGGAGGGTGGCTGGCGTCTCCCTTAGAGATGATGAGGGTGAGAAGCTCAGTCATCCGTGAGGAGCTCGGAGTAGAGTCGCTGCTCCTTCACGTCGAAAGGAGCCAGTTGAGGTGGTTCGGGCATCTGGTGAGGATGCCCCCTGGGCGCCTCCCTAGGGAGGTGGTCCAGGCACGTCCAACTGGGAGGAGACCTCGGGGAAGACCCAGGACTAGGTGGAGGGATTACATCTCCAACCTGGCCTGGGGACGCCTCGGGATCCCCCAGTCAGAGCTGGTTAATGTGGCTCGGGAAAGGGAAGTTTGGGGTCCCCTGCTGGAGCTGCTCCCCCCCGCGACCCGACCACGGATAAGCGGACGACAATGGATGGATGGATGGATGGATATTTATATATATATATATATATATATATATATATATATATATATATATATATATATATATACATACACACAGTACTGTACAAAAGTTTTAGGCAGGAATGAAAAAATGCTGTAAACTAAGAACTAGTTTATTTTCATCAATTAACAAAATGCAGTGAATGGACAGAAGAGAAATCTAAATAAAATCAATATTTGGTGTGACCACCCTTTGCCTTCAAGACAGCATCAATTCTTCTAGGTACACTCGCACAACGTTGTTGAAGGAACTCGGCTGGTAGGTTGTTCCGAACATCTTGGAGAACTGACCACAGATCTTCTGTCTCTTCATGTGATCCCAGACACACTCGATGATGCTGAGATCAGGGCTCTGTGGGGGCCATGCCATCACTTCCAGGACTTCTTGTTCTTATTTACACTGAAGATAGTTCTTAATGACTTTGGCTGTATGTTTGTTTGTATCATTGTCCTGCTGCAGAATACATTTGGAGCCAATCGTACGCCTCCCTAATGGTAATGCATGATGGATAAGTATCTGACTGTATTTCTCAGCATTGAGGACACCATTAATTCTGACCAAATCTCCAAATACATTGCATTGCATAAATATCCTGCATATTCATCGCATTTCTTTAAGAAAACGTGCCGCATAATCAAGGATTTTTGCCCGCAACAATCACAAAAAAACTCCGCGTTTTTCTGGAGGGACTGGTGAACCGCTGATGTTCTCATTTGAACTTTGAGTGCCATTATTCTCTGTGTGAAAGCTGATGTGAAGTTTTTTTGTGACAGAGGAGGTTGTGGGTTTAAATCCTGCCTGCAACTTTATAAATATACAGTCCAACCATAAGACAATACAACTGGAAGCAACTTTTTTTAACGGCTGGATGGCAAAATTAAGCTTCTAGAAGGCTGAAAGAGAAGTCTCTGTTTCCCAGAAAGCTTTAGTGACTACATCTGCGGCCCTGCAAAACCGTGGATTGGTTTGGCAGCGTGCACAGAGGCGAGTGCCCACAATGACCGAAAAAGGGGGGAAAGAAAAATGAAGATGGTAGAGAAAAGCTGTGGAATAAAAGCTGAGCTGAGGCGAGGCAGGGAGCTGCCAGCACCTCACTGTGCCCGAGTCCTTACAGGCAGACAGCCAGCGTCCAACATGGGGGGTCTTAGTGTCCGAATCTATGGAGGAGCTGACCCAGTGTGTGTGTGTGTGTGTGTGTGTGTGTGTGTGTGTGTGTGTGTGTGTGCGTTGTACAGGGACAATCAGGCCACCGTGGAGATGAAGTGAGTGTGAAGTGGGAGAGGTGATTATGATGTGGGTACTGGAGTCATAGATGTGAGAAGGCTGTAATTACGGGCAATGACCGGCAATCCTCTTGAATAATGATTTCCATTCATGCTCGTGTGTGACCTTTTGGATTTTCTACGTACTTACTACGTCTACAACCCTGCTGTCTGCTCTGGGCTGGTCTGGTTCAACGGAAATGCATTTCCAGGCCCCGCACCCTCCACTCTCAAATTTCCTTTCGCTTCGAGCTAGCAAAGACGCTCCATATTCATACATGAACTGGTGTAGACGCTCCATATTCATACATGAACTGGTGTAGACGCTCCATATTCATACATGAACTGGTGTAGACGCTCCATATTCATACATGAACTGGTGTAGACGCTCCATATTCATACATGAACTGGTGTAAACGCTCCATATTCATACATGAACTGGTGTAGACGCTCCATATTCATACATGAACTGGGGTAGACGCTCCATATTCATACATGAACTGATGTAGACGCTCCATATTCATACATGAACTGGTGCAGACGCTCCATATTCATACATGAACTGGTGCAGACGCTCCATATTCATACATGAACTGGTGTAGACGCTCCATATTCATACATGAACTGGGGTAGACGCTCCATATTCATACATGAACTGGTGTAGACGCTCCATATTCATACATGAACTGGTGTAGACGCTCCATATTCATGCTCCATCTTGAAATACGGTAGCCGGTGAGGGACATACAGGACATACTGCTCCACCTTTCACGTTTTCTCTGTCACATGATAAACTCACAGCTGCTGCTAACGCTGCTAACGGGTATCGTAGCTTCCCGGCCCCGGCAAGTTAGAAGAAGGAAACATGGAGGACCACACGTATTCAAAATCCAAATTTCAGGAACAGGAGTCTTCTTCTTCTTCTTCTTCTTCTTCTTCCCCCAGAAAAAGAAAAAGGATATTTTGACTTTTTGAAGCGTGAAGGCTACCGTAGCTGAAATACAGACTTTCAACTGCGTGGCGAGAGAGAGTTGATTGATATATGATCTCAACGCTAGATGGGAGAAATTCCCACACATTGGACCTTGTAAAGAACATTGCACAACATCGTCGTATAGTATAGGTTCCAAATATCACCTCTGCGTATTCTTCTTTTGGATAATAACTCAGTGAGATTTTTTTTATTTTTTGTCACGTGCTGGTCAAGGTGTCTCAACATCTAAGACGGGTTTAAATGTTTTTTAAGATGTTGACATATAGCTGTTGGTTAATCAAAGGTAAAGAGTAGCCTGCTATGCTACTTGACTATAAAGTGTGTGTGTGTGTGTGTGTGTGTGTGTGTGTGTGTTTGTGTGTGTGTGTGTGTCCACAGGTTCATACAACCCCTTTAACAGAACAAATTGCAGGCTACACCATCCATCCTGCCAAATTGCCATAGATCCCACTATCTCACACACACACACACACACACACACACACACACACACACACACACACACACACCGCCTCTTGTGTTGTTGGTATGGTAACCACAGAGAAGTGTCCAAGCTCTCCAAATTCCCCGTTCTTCTCTCTTTTTTTCTGTCCCTGGGGCTCTTTCTACAGCAAAGTTACATGTTCCATTTTTAAAGCTGCCAAGCCTTTTTTTTTTATTTTTTCATCCTCCTGTAGACCTCCTGTAAACTGAGCTAAGTGCACGTGCACACACCTCAAATACCAAGTGTTACTTCAAAATGTAAAGCTGTCGAGTACGTACAAGTTAGCACAATTATATAAACGTGAACTAAAACCATAATCCACCAAACCATACACCACCACCTCGGCCATAGTAATCCAAAAACGATCACATTGTGAAGACACGATTGCAAGTTAACATGCTGAATGAAAGTTGAATCAAAGAACACAACATCAGTCCCGTAGTCGCAGTCAAGGAGCTGTGACTGCGGGAGGTTTCTCTAAAGGTCACACATCGATCCGTTTGGCGTGGAACCTTTCTTAACCTTAGTTCCCTGTTTCAATCTGTTTCCTTCCACTTCAGACAGCTCAACCGTTTACAGGCAGCAATTTGCTTCACTTCAAACGAGACAAAAACAAAAGGTCACATTCAAATGTCATTTTCCAGGCAGCAATTTGCAGCCATTCCAGTCCCTCCAGAAAAACGCAGAGTTTTTTTTGTGATTGTTGCGGGCAAAAATCCTTGATTATGCGGCACGTTTTCTTAAAAAAATGCGATGGAATATGCGGGATATTTATGCAATTTTATGCGATGAAAATGCGGGAACTTGCAAAAAGAGAAAAGAAATGATTCCCCCCCAACACCGTGTTCTCACTAGGCGAAATTACATCACTTCATAACGTTGCCATGGCAACAGGGGAAACATTTTTCATCTTTCTGCTGAGATATATGTGACTTTTTTGCAACGAAAATGCGGGGATTATGAAATCATGCAAGACCCGCATATTTTGCGTGGTAATCGGCAATTTATGCGGCGAAAGTGCGGCGTATTTGAAAAAAAATACGCCCCCCGCATACTTAGTATGCGGACTTTGGCTGATTATGCATTGAATTATGCGATCACATAATCGTGTTTTTCTGGAGGGAGTGCCATTCAGTGAAAAACATTACTGTAGAAAGGGGGTCAGCTGCAGTGATCATAAGGTTGTGCAACAGTGGTGCTGTAAAACTCTTTTTGTCCTGTTTCCACTCTTTCCTTCCGTTCTTTGCTGCTATGCTGCAATACTGCGTGCGATAACCCAATAAACTGGAATATGAACAGAAAGATGAGGACCGATGCATCAATGTGAGACAGAAAGACGGAGAGAGAGGCAGAAAGTGAAGAAAAACAACAGGGAAAGGACACACTGGGTGACTCTGAACAACTGCTCCTCATCCATAATTTATAACTTTATGAGAAAGAACAATGAAATATCTGAAATGTGGCTACGCCTGAGAGGTTTCCCCTGAACGGTGCACAGGTTGGGTTGATGGAAGGAAAACAAAATCCTCACGAAATACAGAACTGTTCTGTTACTTCCTGGAACCTTGTCATGATTTACTGGGATGTGTCTTTAAAGTTATTGCACTGAAATATCACAACCTTTATCATCAGAATCCTACTACAAATACCTCATAATACCAAGATAGTCAAAATCAAATACTTCGGGCCGTTCTAATGAACCATTCGTACAGCTAAAGTAATGCACATTTTTATTACTGTATGGTGTTTAAACTTAACTGTCGTCAATACATGATGGTCAACTTTTATCGGTAAACTCAACCGTAACGGACGCTGAAATTACGTCACCTGGCGGTGCTCTGTACGCGGCTCACAGTCACCTTTTCTCGGCAAAATTTCACTGTAAAGACCGCGTAACTTAACTGTCATGTGACCGGCCAGCGGTCGCTGTAGATTTGTAGGCTATCCAGTGATGGAATGTAACTACATTTACTCCAGTACTGTACGTATGTCCAAATGTTGAGGTACTTGTACTTTACTTTTCTTTTCATGCCACTTCGCTCCGCTACATTTCAGAGAGAAATATAGTACTTTTTACTCCACTACATTCATCTGATACAGCTTTAGTTACTAGTTACTTTACACATTAAGATTCCTGCACACAAAACACATGTAGTTTATAAAATCTGATGTTTTATTCTAAAGTAAACTAGCCGAGAATATAACGACCTACAAGTCCAGCTGAGATGATCAGACCAGTAAACACACAACTGGTTTATCCTTTACACTTTCTACAATGGGAGGATTTTTCCGCATTGAGTACTTTTACTTTTAATACCTTAAGTACATTGTCCTGATGATATTTCCAGAATTTTACTTAAGTAACGTTTTCAATGCAGGACTTTTACTTGTAACTGAGTATTTTGACAGCGTGGTATTAGTACTTTTACTGAAGTAAAGGATCTTCTTCCACCACTGAGGATATCATACGAATAATATACAAATAAGTTATGACTTCTGTGAAGTTTCATCCTGTTTTTGCCGAGCTGTCACCACATTTTATCCATTCATAATATTGCCCATCTAACGTGAATGTGTGAGTGCTGTAAATGACATGGTAGAACTGGAAAAAAAAACATTAGTTTATTTGAAGCATTTTGTTCCAGAAACAGTGTTAAAAAAAGTCTTTAAAAAATATAAAAATGAAAATGCTGCACGAGTCTATCTGCCACAAATCACATCCAACCGATTGTTTTTACACAAGAGTTACACAAAGTTGGTAGAAAATATTGGTTACGCATCACACAAAAAATAAACTATCCATCTAGTAGTCTATACTATCATCAGTGATGATCACTGATTGTTCACCAAGACACTATTTCATTTGTTAGTCAAACATTACACAGTTTCAACAGTTTCAACTTCTCACTTGAATGATTTCTAGAGAGGAAAACTACAACCAACTTCACACGACAGAACACATCCCGAAGCTAAACGTGGATAATTAACACAAACTGAAGAGAAATAGTAACAGATTGGGTCGGTACTGTTCCCTCCGCTGAGAATTCACATCAGCAGATGTGCAGTAGGCAGTCCCTCCAGAAAACGTTTTTATGTGATTGTTGCGGGGCAAAAATCCTTGATTATGCGGCACGTTTTCTTAATAAATGTGATGGAATATGCGGGATATTTATGCAATTTTATGCGATGAAATTGCGGGAACTTGCAAAAATTGCGGGAACTTGCAAAAATTGCGGGAACTTGCAAAAATTGCGGGAACTTGCAAAAATTGCGGTTTGATGAAAAAGAGAAAAAAAAAGTGATTCCCCCCCAACACCGTGTTCTCACTAGGCGTAATGATGTCACTTCATAACGTTCCCATGGCAACAGGGGAAAATGGCTGCTCTTATGTGAAGTAAACGCAACATTTTTCATCTTCCTGCTGAGATATATGTGACTTTTTTGCAACGACAATTGCGGGGATTATGAAATCATGCAAGCCCCGCATATTTTGCACGGAAATCGGCAATTTATGCGTCGAAAGTGCGGCGTATTTGAAAAAATGCGGCCCCCCGCATTAATATGCAGACTTTGGCTGATTATGCGTTGAATTCTGCGATCGCATAATCACAGTTTTCTGGAGGGACTGAGTAGGGTTGTGTATCGTTTGGATGCCGGACTGGTTACTTTTAAAACGATTCCGATTCCTAAACCGATTCTTCAAAAACTGAAAAATGACATCAGAGATGTAATATGTTTACTAGCGATCACGTGCAGTGAACGGTTAATATGCTTTCACGTATGTTTTGGTGAGCCCAGTGGGAAAACATGGCATTTCAAAAGTAGCCTACATTTACAGTAGCTAGCTAACGGTAGACTACAGAGAAAGGGTGATTTCTTTACGTCCATTTTGGAGCGACAGATGGAAAATATTTCAGTCCACAAAGTCCACAACCGAAATGATGAACCGAAATTTGCATTCTAATCTGGTCTGATTCCTACCGGTTGCGTAGGAACGAGCAAGATGCAAGGTGGCTCAATTTGTTAAGAAAGTTTTTAGTTTTATGACCAAATCCAAGTAAAAGTATCCGAAATCTAGACTCCACTTATTTGTTTAAAACCAAACTATCTTTACCAGTGTTGTAATGTTATAAAGTACAAATACTTTGTTACTGTACTGAAGTAGAAATGTCATCTATCTGAACTTAACTTTGTTATTTATATTTCTGGAAACTTTCACTTTTACGATGCATTTCCTATATAAAATGTAAACTTTTCCTCCGATACAGCGGTGAACAACGTATTTGCAATAAATGTTTTGGTCGTTGGAGTGAACGATTCTTCCTCGCCAAAAATGAAAATTCTGTTTTTCTCTTCGTTGATGTCAGACTTTGAATTTTATGTTTAAGAAGGTGTGGACACCTTGAATATAACGCTTCACTATAAAGGAAGTCACAATAATGTTCATAATCAATTAATTTTCTATAATTAAGTACATTTAATATCAGAAAGTTACTTTTGACACTTTTTAAGACCTTTGCTCAAGTGATGTTCTAAAAGGTGACTTTAACTTCTACCAGAGTCATTTTCTGGTACTTGTACTTTTACTAAATATTGCTTTCAAGTACTTAATACAAGACTGATCTTTACTAATGAGCTGCCTGGTGTTTCCCGTACAATAAAAAAAAATAAAAATAAAAACATTTTTCAGATTGTGAACTCGCACCATCATGTATCAAAAAACGAGCTCTGCGTTTCCTTCGTAATTTCCAAATCAACCCTCGAAGAACTTGACAAAGAAGGAGCAGACGGAGTGCCATCCCTCGCTGCAGTAACTCTGTGCCGGCGCCATGTCGTTCAGCACTCCTTCTTCGTCCTCAAACCCAGTCCTCTCCTCCCTCTTCTTCTTCTCCTCTTCCTCCTTCTTCTTCCTCCCCTCGGCCTTCCCTGCGTCGGAGCCTTTACTGGCCGCTGGTCCTCTCTTCTTGCCTCCTTCCCTCGCACCCTTCCTCTCCTCCTCTCCGCTGCGTTGGGCGAGCTTCATGTGGGCCTCGGCCGGAGCCTTCTTGCAGGTCTTAGCCTTCAGGACTTTCTCACCTTCGCAGGCGTCCTGCCTCTTCTTCAGCTTCCCCACCAGCTGCTTCCAGTACTGGCTGGACTTCACCCCGTAGGCCGGGCACAGGTCGGGTTTACCGGCGTAACGACACCAATACCTGGAGGAGAAGCAGAAACAAAACTAGAACTAGAAGGGCATTCGGACGGCGAAGACCTCCAGCCAAGGACATACTAAATTGCACCCGATACCCTTGCGAAGTCAACACGAGCAGATGTCAACACTTTGGCTTCCCATCCATCATTGCAGCCAAAGACTGACTGTAACAGAGTGTATTGGCGCGTTCTACTGTGAGAAATCACATGCAAATGTGATCTAAAATTGGGGAGAAATTAACAACATCAGCAACCAAGATTATAGGTTTCCCTTACGTTGAAGCCCAAGTGTTGACGTCTGAACTTTGAGAATCACTGGAGTGGATAATAAAGTAACCATTGAATATATTTGCATTGCTTCTTTAATGCCGAAATTTGTGCAGCACAAAAAAAAAATAGAAAGAAGGTATCAAATCAGTGTCTCTTCATTGCTATTTTCCATCCATCCAGCAGACGCCCTCGGACTTCCCCTCCTTTCCTCTTCACCTGAGTGACCTCATCAACTGTGCAGTTACCTAACCTTCCCCGCCCCGTGCTCACCTGTTCCCACTTTCCTCATTAGTCCTTCAGATATTTAACCCTCCTGTTGTCTTCAGGTCAAATTTGAACCATTTACAAAAACTCAGAATCAGAACTATGACAAAAGAACGTTGAAAAAATGACAAAATGTTGGAAAAAGCTAAAAAAAAAAAAAAAAAAAATGCTGAAACGCTGAAACAAAGTGCCCAAAAAAAATCAGAAAAAGTGCCAAAAAAAAGCATCGGCAAAGGTGACAAAAATTTGACCAAAAAACTGGGAAAAATTGAGAAACAAACATTGGAAAAAGCCACAAAAAACTTGTTAAAAAATTGACAAAAACATAATTAAAAAAGGGCCAAAAACTGACAAAAAATATTTGAAAAAAAATCTGACAATAAAATTGGAATAAAATCGACAAAACCGTCGAAAAGTGTAGAAAAAGAACAAGAAAATGTTGAAATTTCGACCCATAAAAACACAAAGTTGCACGGTCGACGGGAAGACAACACAAGGGTTAATCAGCTTATTTTCCTTCACCCCAATGTGCGTTTTTCCTAGTTGCTTTGTTGGTTTCTGGCGGTGTGCTTTTGTGTTCAACCGTCTATTTTCTCTACGTTGACATGGAGCCGTACCTTTCCTTCAGTATTTCCCCCATAAAACCACTGGTCACCTTTGGTGTCAGAGGGCTGCATTTGTCAGACGTGACTAAGTTTTACCAACAAAGACTGTCCCTTAAAAACAATAAGAACCTTTAAACATCACACTGTGTGACCTGGTCATGACTCAGTTTCAGAATAATAGTGGAATATTGGTGTGCATGTAAACGTACTAATAATAATAATAATCTTTCTTCCTTGCAAAGGGTCAGACAATTTAGCTTATTTGATATTTGATCTGGGTTGTTACCATGTCGATTAGGCATTGAGGAGTTTTAATTCATCATGTCCATTCATTCTTCACTGTAAAACATTTCTTCTATAAATGAGCTGTTCACTTTGGTGCCGTGTGCAAGCCTCGGGTTTAATTTTCCTTTCCCCATTGATCAACCTGGCAGCTAGCCAGCTCACAACATTGGTGGTTGGTGGTGGCGCAGTGGATATGACACATGCCTTTGGTGTGGGAGATCTGGGTTCGATTCCCACTGTGATCCATCAACCAATGTGTCCCTGAGCAAGACACTTAACCCCTAGTTGCTCCAGAGGCGTGCGACCTCTGACATATATAGCAATTGTAAGTCGCTTTGGATAAAAGCGTCAGCTAAATGACATGTAATGTAATGTAACGACATGGCACATTGCACACTTTACTGTATTTGGCATATTAATGGATTATGTTTACTTATGATATGGTGAGATGTTAGTTTCTATCTGCATATGACATGTTGAATACAGCCTGAGCAGATGGGGGCCGCCCATTTCTCTGACTCTCCGTTGTTCCGACCTCTCAATAACCCGAAAAATTCCCTTTGGTCCTACAGACCACTAGTCCGACGTCCTGCTGGTGGCGATATAACTAATCCCACTATGGCCACGCCAAGACCCGCCCTACGAAGCAGCTCGATTGATTGGTTGGGGTTAGGCATTTGACCTTGAGTGGTTAAGGTTAGGATAGCCGATTGGTCAGGGGACAGGACCTGAACCAATGGGGTTATGTTACCAAGCGTAAGCATGGCTGCCTGGCCAATAAATGCTATTGAAGGGCGGGTCTTGGCGTGGCCATAGTGGGATTTGTAATATCGCTGGTGGACGTCGGACTAGTGGGGAATGACCAAAGGGAATTTTTTGGGTCATTGAGAGGTCGGAAAAAACGTTGCGTCGGAGAAATGACATGGCACCATGACTCAGCTATTTCTTCTGAATCATAAATATGTAACAAATGTTTCCCATTAGGCAGTTGTCCAAAATCAAACTCATCAGCACAGGAATGATTTAAATAAAACGCCTTGGTTCTGAGTGTCCTCCTCACTAAGTGAACCCCTGAATTATGTAAATGAGAATGAGAAAACGGCTTAGCCTCAGTCAGATTCACAGGTGACGTGAATTTAAAGGCACTAAAGGTGAATTAGGGTAATGTGCTATCGTCCGTTGGCGAGGAACTCTGCAACCTTCCGAGTTTCTCTTTTCTCTGTGAAAGTGACTATTAACTGGCAGACAGTCTATCTATCTCTGTTTGTATGCAAGGGGCTGGTGATATAAGATGTTTGTCTTCATTTCCGATCATGGATATGTCATGTAATGTAGCAAATAATGAATGTGTCCGTTTCATCTTTGTTCATCTTGTCTTGCAATATTCCACTTAACTCTGAGATGATTTTGCTGCACCCGTATCCAGCAAATCTGAAGGTGAAACCCCAAGAAAATAATGTAAATGTATTGATGTTGCTATGCTGCAGGCAAAAAGATCACTGCGTTCAAAAGTGCTGCATTTGTCAGACGCGTAGGCGTAGGTTTCTCTCTTCCTCTGTGAAATGAAACTGCCCTTTTACTGCGGTCGGAAATGTCGAGATCTATAAACGACCTGACGGATAACAGTATATGCTTCTTTTGTTGAGATGTAGATGATTCCTAAAAAAAACATGTGCTATCGTCATTTGGCGAGACGTTGCACTCAATGGCCTCCCTTAACGAATAAAGGTTATAAATATGTAAAAAGGACTGTAGCTCTCATCTGGAAGAAAAATGGAGGCACCATTTACAACTGGTGCTTGGATCCAGATAATGGCGCAATGTATGTCCATGGAGAGACTGACATATATCAGTCCCTCCAGAACAATTATGCGATCGCAGAATTCAACGCATAATCAGCCAAAGTCTGCATATTTATGCGGGCGCCGCATTTTTTCAAATACGCCGCACTTTCGCCGCATAAATTGCCGATTTCCGCGCAAAATATGCGGGGCTTGCGTGATTTCATAATCCCCGCATTTTCGTCGCAAAAAAGTCACATATATCTCAGCAGGAAGATGAAAAATGTTGCGTTTACTTCACACAAGAGCAGCCATTTCCCCCTGTTGCCATGGGAACGTTATGAAGTGATGTAATTTCTCCTAGTGAGAACACGGTGTTGGGGGGGAATCACTTTTTTTTCTCTGTTTCATCAAACAGCAATTTCATCGCATAAAATTGCATAAATATCCCGCATATTCCATCGCATTTGTTATGAAAACGTGCCGCATAATCAAGGATTTTTGCCCGCAACAATCACAAAAAAACGCCACGTTTATAAATATATATATATATATATATATATATATATATATATATATATATTTATTGAGAGGCAAATTGGGGGTGTATGAGAAAATCTGGACGTAAGTGGCCTTGTTCTTGGTGTGTGCGTCGTTCTCTGTAAGAGAATAGAAGGGCCGGTGTGTGTGTGTGTGTGTGTGTGTGTGTGTGTGTGTGTGTGGGTGTGGGGAGTGTGTGGTAGAGCGAGTGAGAGAGTGACGGCGATTATCTTCAGAGCGAGTAGCGACTCTAGAGTCTCAGTGAGAGAAACAAAGTGTCTCCTCTGTTCTTTCTGACCACGGTGGGAAACCTGGAGCAGGAGAAGTTAACCCTCTCCTTGATCTCATGTTGTTTATGGAGGAGAACCAGGAAATGAGTCGGGGGGGGGGGGGAAATGCAACGCTACCAAGCCACGGCCGTGTAGTTACATTTCTCAAGAGGTGCATGTCAGGCTACGGCGTAGGGTCGGTATCTCTGCGTACGTACCCACGGCGTCGGTTTAACGCAGAAGCAAAAATCTGCCTTGATACTGTCATTTAATCTGCTTTGTGTTTTCTGATTGTTGTAGTACGGCAGAGGTTGAGAGAGAAATTGCGCTTTTCAAATGTTTTACACACAGATATGGTAATAACGGAACACAATTATGTGAAAAAGAGACGCAAAACTACCACAAAGGGACACAAACCGACTACAAAGAGACGCCACATGACCACAGAGACCCAAGATAACCCCAAAGAAAACAAAAATGACCAAAAAGAGACACAACATGACTAGGAAGAGATGCAAAATACCACAAAGAGACACAAAATGTGTTTATAAAGTCCTCTTTTTAAATTGAAACACGTCAAATTTTCCTCACCAAATACGCGCACCCAAGTCTTCCGCAAGTCTAGGGCGAACACGGTACGGTTAATGCTTCCCTCACCTCTGCGGCTCTCCCAGTGTTTCCGTGCTGCAGTTGATCAGCAGGCTCACCAGGCCTTCGCCAGACGTCTGCCAGGTGCAGCGGTGGCCCTCCTTGGTGCTCAGCTCTCCAGAGCCGGGCACCGAGCGGTTCCTGGGCCTCTTGGCCGGCGGCGGCGACGGCGGAGGCTGCCGGGGTTTGTCGGGTTTCGCCTCGCCAGGCTGCCGCTTGGCCTCGGCGAGGACAGGGAGACAGAGGAGGAGGACGAAGACCAAACTGCACGACAGGAGACTCATGGTGGCTGCGAAGAGACATTTTTGGACAGTAGTGAGGAAAATAATAATAAGTACTTTCATTTGAGATTTGATTTTAAAGTGCTCATATTATATATAAACACTGTTCACCAACTGCTCCAAACAGCTCTGTTGTAGTCCAGCCTTTACTTCAGAGACACACGTGGTCACTTTGGAACACACGTTATAATGCTCGCCTAGCTGCTAGCATGGCACGCCCTCATACTCTGCTTCTGACTGGCTAGTAGTCCTTACCTAGGTACTGTCAGGACACGCCCTCATACTCTGCTTCTGACTGGCTAGTAGTCCTTACCTAGGTACTGTCAGGGCACGCCCTCATACTCTGCTTCTGACTGGCTAGTAGTCCTTACCTAGGTACTGTCAGGGCACGCCCTCATACTCTGCTTCTGACTGGCTAGTAGTCCTTACCTAGGTACTGTCAGGGCACGCCCTCATACTCTGCTTCTGACTGGCTAGTAGTCCTTACCTAGGTACTGTCAGGGCACGCCCTCATACTCTGCTTCTGACTGGCTAGTAGTCCTTACCTAGGTACTGTCAGGGCACGCCCTCATACTCTGCTTCTGACTGGCTAGTAGTCCTTACCTAGGTACTGTCAGGACACGCCCTCATACTCTGCTTCTGACTGGCTAGTAGTCCTTACCTAGGTACTGTCAGGACACGCCCTCATACTCTGCTTCTGACTGGCTAGTAGTCCTTACCTAGGTACTGTCAGGGCACGCCCTCATACTCTGCTTCTGACTGGCTAGTAGTCCTTACCTAGGTACTGTCAGGACACGCCCTCATACTCTGCTTCTGACTGGCTAGTAGTCCTTACCTAGGTACTGTCAGGGCACGCCCTCATACTCTGCTTCTGACTGGCTAGTAGTCCTTACCTAGGTACTGTCAGGGCACGCCCTCATACTCTGCTTCTGACTGGCTAGTAGTCCTTACCTAGCTACTGTCAGGACACGCCCTCATACTCTGCTTCTGACTGGCTAGTAGTCCTTACCTAGGTACTGTCAGGACACGCCCTCATACTCTGCTTCTGACTGGCTAGTAGTCCTTACCTAGGTACTGTCAGGGCACGCCCTCATACTCTGCTTCTGACTGGCTAGTAGTCCTTACCTAGCTACTGAGCATGTGCGACTCCCAACAAAGATGGAACAGAAGTGAGATGTCTCACTCTGTATCTAAAACAGAGAGCTCAACACACAGGGTGAAAAGAGGAGCTGCAGCAATGTGCAGTACGACAAAAATATGGTGTTTTTTGAAAATTAAACCATGTAAACCAACTCTGATATAACCTCTAAATAC
>CM042437.1:2842175-2964675 GCA_023631565.1 Gymnocephalus cernua | reverse complement strand
CCTCTTTTGTGACGAAATGGTCTCCTTATCACTTCACTTCTAATCATTATTTTATTACACCAGGTAGTCAAACTTCCTCGCTTTCTTTTCCCAAAGAAAACTCGTTTTTCGTCCGATCCTTATCTAAACAATGAAGTGCTACAGCACTCCGGTTGCTACAGACAGCTACGGTAATATGTTCCTCCATTTCTGCTTAAACAACGTCAGGACATCAGGATAATCTATCCTAACGCTATCTAACGCTGATCGGCTTTTGCAACACATCTGCATGCAAATTTCTCGCGAATTTGCGGTGCGAATGAGGCAAATTTCGCATCCTCGCCTCACTGACTTTATACAGCAGCGCATGGACGCATTCTCATGAACGTGTTCGTTTGATATTGATACGAAAGCGTATGCACAACCATTTGTGTGTTATCCCACGGAAACTACGGCAACCGCCTGCTGGCGACGTGACTACAGGTCACATGACAGTTAGGTTTAGCGGCCTTTACAGTTGAATTTAGGTGATAAAAAGTCAGCTGGGTGCAGAATAGTCCCCTCTGCCAACTGGTCCTATAGTCTTCTCTACTTCTGTTCAGAGAGACCAAAAGATCAGCCGGATGTCCGTCACCTTCCTCTGTCTCTGTGTTGCCGTTCTAACCTCCGGCTGATTTGTGAGGACTCTCTTTTTATAGCATTTTAAATGTTACTATTAGTCAAAACAATTCATAATTTCTGCTTTTTTTTAAACTCAAAAATTAAGTATAATGTCATTTAAATTAGGTTTAATGACCATGAATTTCAAAAAGTGTTGAGAAAAGTGCCAAAAAACATTTTCAATTTTGAACAAATTCATGATGGACTGGAAGACAACACAAGGGTTAAAATTTCAATTTTGCTCAAAAGTAGAGATCTCAAACCCCCCACTCCCCCCCGATGTTGAGCACTTGCGAATACATACGAATTACAGGTCTTCACCTTTCGTAGCGATATATATACGAATGGTTCATGAGAAACCGCCTGAAAGATGATAATCCACAGTGGCCTGTGCAGAGTTTAAACATAACATTGTGCTTTGTCCTTCCATAACGGCTCATTGTGCATCCAAGTCACAGAGGGATCAATGTCAGTCGACGTTTGATTTCATTTTACAGTCTTGCCGAGTGAAAATACTTTTTTTTTTTTGTATATTTACAGTACGTGTTTTTTTTTTTATCGTGTGTAAAATGTCATGTTGTGTCTGAAGTGACGTGACGTTCAATAACAAAGATCTCCTGTTTGTGAAGAGGTCCGGGATGATCGCCAGGACTCACAGAGTTAGTCCGATGCAACTGAAATAAAAACATTGAGTTTGGATAAATGAATTCACAAAACTAAAGATTTTTTTCTTGCATTTCCCAGAGTGAAGTATCATGCGATAACATCGAGAAACGACAGCAAGCTGCATCTTTTCAAAGAGGAAAAGGAAGTTCACTGATTTCTGCATCTATGATTACTTTTGAGTTGTTCAAAACGCTTTGCTATATACTCAATGTTATATATATATATATATATATATATATATATATATATATATATATATATATATATATATATTCATGTAATCGTGCCCATTTTTCCCTCTCAAATTTGGTAAATTTGTCTTCTTTGTGTCTTACTTTCACAACTCCATGTCCTCCATGTTCATCTTGACATAAGAATAAAAAGCAGACAAACAGATAAAACATTTTCAAGTCAGTTTTTCACAGCAGCATTTTAACAGGGAGACGAAAAACAAAGACACAGCACGAAGACAAAATCAAAAATAATCCCCCCCCCCCCCCCCCCCCCTCTATGCACACCCCCCACTCCTCCAAATACACCCCTCATCAATAAGTAATGACAAAAAAAAAAGATCTTTGTTGTCTCTGGCTCTCTAATCTTTGTGTTTGACAGTTTTAGGAAGAAGCTGAACTAGTTTAGTGGTGATGGTGTGAGAGAGGCCGGCGGTCTCTTACCATGTGATGCTCCGCGGCTCGCAGTCGCTGTGGGAATGAGGGGACCACGAACACCCGGATTAAAGAGGGGAGAAGACGAGGATAAAGGAGGAGGAGGAGGATAAAGGAGGAGGAGGAGGAGGAGAAAGAGGGGGGAGGAAGGAGGGGGGGTTCGGGGAATTAGGAGGACTATACGAAGAACTGCCACCCCAAAAACCCTGAACACCCCTCCCACATTCAGGCCTGCTAACAAAACCCTCTGTGTGTGTGTGTGTGTGTGTGTGTGTGTGTGTGTCTGCACGTGCTTGCATGCATGTCTGTCTGTGTGTGTGTGTGTGTGTGTGTGTGTCTGTGTGTGTGTGTGTGTGCTTTCACGCATGTCTGTGTATGTGTGTGCGTGTGTGTGTGTTTGTGTGTGTGCGTGTGTGTGGCTCTGTGCGAGTGTGTGTGTGTGTGTGTGGCTCTGTGCGAGTGTGTGTGTGTGTGTGTGTGTGTCTCTGTGCGAGTGTGTGTGTGTGTGTGTGGCTCTGTGCGAGTGTGTGTGTGTGTGTGTGTGTGTGTGTGTGTGTCTCTGTGCGAGTGTGTGTGTGTGTGTCTCTGTGCGAGTGTGTGTGTGTGTGTGTGTGTGTGCGAGTGTGTGTGTGTGTGTGTGTGTGTGTGTGCGAGTGTGTGTGTGTGTGTGTGTGTGTGTGTGTGTGTGTGTGTGTGTGCGAGTGTGTGTGTGTGTGTGTGTGTGTGTGTGTGTGTGTGTGTGTGTGTGTGTGTGTGTGTGTGTGGCTCTGTGCGAGTGTGTGTGTGTGTGTGTGTGTGTGTGTGTGTGGCTCTGTGCGAGTGTGTGTGTGTGTGTGTGGCTCTGTGCGAGTGTGTGTGTGTGTGTGTGTGTGTGTGTGTGTGTGCGAGTGTGTGTGTGTGTGTGTGTGTGTGTGTGTGTGTGTCATTGTCCTTCAGCTAACAGATACTGTATGAGTAAGACTACTGTATTCATCCATATGTAGAGTATATTGTGCCTAGAGTACCTTGATTGAAGCCTTTATAAACAAGTATTTGCAGGTCAAAACACGTTCTTTCCTTCTTTTATGAAATTTGTGTGAATGCTGAAAAAGAGAGAGAGAGAGAAGAAGCAAAACAAGAGAAAAACACTTCTACAAGTTCAGGTTAAAACTGGGTTGAATTTAATGTGAACGTTTTAGACATCTACTCAAGCAAGCAGCTCTGAACTGTAAGAATATGTAAATACGTAGAGACGCTGAAGAAAACCACGGCGACTGTTCCTCCCGAGTGTGAGTGTGACGTGAGCGCCCGCGGAGCCGGTGGCCTTTACACCACAAACCTGCAGCCCCGTTACAATGAGAGAGAGAGACAAAGAGAATTATAAACCAAAATCTGATGAGCGTCTCATTTGCATGTATCCCCAAAATAATCCATAATGCATGTCTCGTCGCACGAAAGAACATTGAAACTCAAAGTCACTTTTTCTCCTTTTCTATTGGCCCAAGTCTCTCTCTCTCTCTGTCTCTCTCCCCCTCTGTCGCTGCATTCATAGCAGTAAGTAACTCGGCCCTCAGCGAGATGAATGAGGAGAATCTTCTCTCTCCTCCAAGACAAAGAGTCGTGCGTGAATCTGGGTCACAGCTTAACCCCCCCGCAGACACGCTGTCAACGCCGCCCAGCTCCTTCGCATTCAGCCCGCGGGTTGCTGGAGATCCGAGGACGGCTCTTTTCCCCTTCGCGCACGCTGCCAAAAATCTGCTTGGCGAGAGAAGGATGTTCCGAAAAACACAGCACGACGACGGTAAACATGTTGTTCCGCCCAGTCTGGGCCAATCAGGAACTAATATGTCACCTTGTTTTCAGCTGTGAATGCACTTTGCTCTCGAGTCGAGCAGCAACAATGTGAAAGGCTGAGAAGTATAATTTACTCAAATCAGCGGCGCAGCGGTCGACTCATGGAGGGGAGAACAAGTGATGTGTGGAACTGAGATGTTTCTCATCCGCTCTCAATTTGATACAGTTTGTTGTTGGGTGTGTTTTGGGGGGACCGCTTGACGTCCATTGTTTCCGACCTCTCAATAACCCAAAAAATTCCCTCTGGTCCTACAGCGCACTAGTCCGACGTCCCTTTGTTTAAAACAAAATAAACCCTTTGCTCCGATATTTATCTGTTTGCTGGATTTAGATAAAGATCATTGCCTGAACTTTATCGTCTCTTATTCCATCCTTGAATCTTTCTGCCATTTATATCAGTCCCTCCAGAAAAAACGGGGAGTTTTTTTGTGGTTGTTGAGGGCAAAAATCCTTGATTATGCGGCACGTTTTCGTAAAAAATGTGATGGAATATGCGGAATATTTATGCCATTTTATGCGATGAAATTGCGGAAACTTGCAAAAACTGCGGTTTGATGAAAAAGAGGAAAGAAAGTGATTCCCCCCCAACACCGTGTTCTCAGTAGGTGAAATGACGTCACTTCATAACGTTCCCATGGCAACAGGAGAAAATGGCTGCTCTTGTGTGAAGTAAACAACATTTTTCAACTTCCTGCTGAGATATATGTGACTTTTTTACAACGAAAATGTGGGGATTATGAAATCATGCAAGTCCCGCATATTTTGCGCGGAAATCGGCAATTTATGCGGCGAAATTGCGGCGTATTTGAAAAAATGCGGCCCCCGCATAAATATGCAGACTTTGGCTGATTATGCGTTGAATTCTGCGATCGCATTTTTCTGGAGGGACTGACTATTGGACTTATTTGCACTACCACCATGACACACACTCTCATAGAGCACCTTACCTTACCAACTACCTGGCCCTCAACACCAAGAAGACCAAAGAGCTCATTGCGGACTTCACAAAGTCTAAAGCTGGCCCACACACACCCCCATCCTCATCAACGGGTCTGAGGTGGAGCGTGTCACCAGCTTCAAGTTCCTCTGAGGACCTCTCTTGGACCCTCAGCACCTCTACCCTGATCAAGAAGGCTCACCAGCGTCTCTTCTTTCTGAGGAGGAGACTCAAGAAGGTCCACCTGTCTCCTCAGATCCTGGTGAGCATCCTCACCAACCGTGTCACAGTCTGGTATGGCAACCGCTCAGCCTGCGACCGAAAAGCACTGCAGAGGGTGGCGAAAACGCATCATCACCCAACGCATCATCGGTTCCTCACTCCCCTCCATCGAGGCCGTCCAGGCACGCAGCATCATCAAAGACTGTTCACCCCACTCCCCTCCGGGAGGCGTCTCAGGTCTCTCTGCACCCGTACCAGCAGGTTCAGAGGAAGCTTCTTTCCTGCCGCTGTCACCCTACTGAACTCTAGCTCTGCATCCCGGTGACAGTTAACCATCTAAGGCCAGCTGTGGAGCAGCGTTGCAACGTTACTGTTTGTTTTGCTAATACATTGTCCCATCCCATCCTTCCTTCAGTTAGGTTTACATCAATGGCTACTCTCTGATTCAATGGGGTCCTAGCAGTAAGTGTGTCCTTGTATGTTTGTCCCAATTCACTGGAGAAGAGGTATGCAGCTGTTGCCTCCTGTTGGTGGTTTCTAGAAACAAACTCAAATCAAGAGAGAAAGCACTGCATGATCTTAGAGGGAAAGTCTGACGTGCAGAACCTAAATGCCAAAGCTTTTACATCTGTAGTTCCAAAGAGACATTTAGTCACCTGTTCTATGTTAAAATCAACTGCAGATTTCATCTTTGCACACTTGTACACATTAGTTCTTGCCATAAAGCGCGAGGAAACACCATGTCTTTGTATATGACGTTAAATATACAAATACAGTCGAAGTCTGTAATCCCTGAATGGAAATTCACACTAAAACGAGTAAATGTTTTATTACAGATTCAGTATTTTTATCATTATCATTCTTTTTTAACCCTTTTGTTTTACTTGAGTCAGATTTGACCTGTTTTCAAAGTTTTTAATATCAGAAATATGGGTTTCTTTCAACCAAATTGCCCAAAACTAACATGGATGCATGGATGTACGGTACGTTGTATGGAACCGATACGTCACTTTAAAGAATCAATGATTATTTCCATAACATTTTGGGTGTTTTATTCAATTGTATAGCATTTGAAGAAAAATAATTCAATGGTTTTAACCCTCGTGTTGTCTTCCCTTTTTTTGTTGCACTTGATTTGACGTTTTTGTATGTTTTTTTCCACGTTTTTGATGCTTTTTCCAATATTTTAGTCACTTTTTTCAACGTTCTTTTATAAGAAAAAAACAATTCAAATGCAATAAAATTGAATAAAACACCCAAATTCAATGAAAGTAGTGAACTGATTATGTATTTTACTCGTGAGGAACGTTGTATGGAACCATCCCGGTTATTGTTTTTTACAATTTTGTTGAATGAAATCCAAATTTGTTTCTTAACTGGACACTGAAAACAGACTGAGAGTCTGCAAGGTCACTATCTTCTCTCCAACTCTGTGTGTGTGTGTGTGTGTGTGTGTGTGTGTGTGTGTGTGTGTGTGTGTGTGTGTGTGTGTGTGTGTGTGTGTGTGTGTGTGTGTGTGTGCGTTGTGTGTGTGTATGTGTGGCTCTGTGTGTGTTTGGCTCTGTGTGTGTGTGTGTGTGTGTGTGTGTGTGTGTGTGTGTGTGTGTGTGTGTGTGTGTCTGTGTGGCTCTGTGTGTGTTTGGCTCTGTGTGTGTGTGTGTGTGCGTGTGTGTGTGTGTGTGTGTGTGTGTGCGCGAGCGTTGTGTGTGTCTGTGCGAGTGTGTGTGTGTGTGTCTGTGTGTGTGTGTGTGTGTGTCTGTGCGAGTGTGTGTGTGTGTGTGCGTCTCTGTGCGAGTGTGTGTGTGTGTGTGTGTGTGTGTGACTGTGTGTGTCTGTGTGTGTGTGTGTCTGTGCGAGTGTGTGTGTGTGTGTGCGTCTCTTTGTGTGTGTGTGTGTGTGTGTCTGTGCGAGTGTGTGTGTGTGCGTCTCTGTGCGAGTGTGTGTGTGTGTGTGTGTGTGTGTGTGTGACTGTGTGTGTCTGTGTGTGTGTGTGTCTGTGCGAGTGTGTGTGTGTGTGCGTCTCTGTGTGTGTGTGTGTGTGTGTGTGTGTGTCTGTGCGAGTGTGTGTGTGTGCGTCTCTGTGCGAGTGTGTGTGTGTGTGTGTGTGTGTGTGTCTCTGTGCGAGTGTGTGTGTGTGTGTGTGGTGTGTCTCTGTGCGAGTGTGTGTGTGTGTGCGTCTCTGTGCGAGTGTGCGAGTGTGTGTGTGTGTGTGTGTGTGTTTCTGTGCGAGTGTGTGTGTGAGTGTGTGTGTGTGTGTGTGTGTGTGTGTGTGTGCGTCTCTGTGCGAGTGTGCGAGTGTGTGTGTGTGTGTGTGTGTGTTTCTGTGCGAGTGTGTGTGTGTGTGTGTGTGTGTGTGTGAGTGTGTGTGTGTGTGTGTTTCTGTGCGAGTGTGTGTGTGTGTGTGTGTGTGTGTGTGAGTGTGTGTGTGTGTGTGTGTGTGACTCAGAGCCCTTGGCAGCATCCACTTTTCTAGTTTTCAACGGTCGTTGAGAGGTGGCCGCAATCAGCGCTCCATCACCGCCGCCGCCTCCTCTGCCGTGATTACCGCGCCGTGAGGACTCTGAACCGCCACCTCGAGTGTGTGCGTATGAGGGCGGTTTCTTCAGAGAGACAAAAGATCAACAGATAAAAGATGAAATGGACAGAAAATGGGATGGGACTGAAAAAGAGATGCCTGTCATTACAAAAAAATCCATTTAAAGCTGAGAGAGCCGATTAAACTGCTGCTGCTGCTGCTGATGATGATGTTCCACGTTGAGTTGGACATGTTAGTATTCATTTTCATTCTTCTTGTCCGTCTTTTATTTGCAGGTCAACTAATTATGTTCACAACGTATTGTCATGATATCATTACGAAAACGTATGCATAACAACTTACGTGATATCTTATGAAATTAGGGCGACAGCCGGCTGGTCTCGTGACCGTGAGCCGGGTACGCTGCACATGGTTTTAACCCTCGTGTTGTCTTCCCGTCAACCGTGCAACTTTTTGTTTTTTTCTGGGTCAAAAATTTAAAATTAAACTTTTTCTGAAGCTTCTCCGATGTTTTTGTCGATTTTTCTTCTTTTTTTTTGCACTTTATTTGAAGTTTTTGTGTTTTTTTTTCCACGTTTTTGATGCTTTTTCCAACATTTTAGTCACTTTTTTCAACGTTCTTTTATAAAAAAAAAAAAGCAATTTAAATGCAATAACATTGATATGGAATATGGTATATGGAAACGCTGGAGATTTCTTAGCAAGTATGCTGCGTATATCTGTGTATCACGTAGACTACACCAGTGTTTTTCAACCTTTTTTGAGCCACGGCACATTTTTTACATTCAAAAAATGTACATCACACACCAAAAATATTACAAAATGACACATTGTAGCCTAATACAGTATATATATAATTTATAATATAAAATGTAGTCTGTCAATTTGTTTATACTCACTTAGTGTGCAACCTGGGCCTGTTTAGATTAACACTAAACTGGCAGGAACTGAAGAAATGCGCGCAAAAGGTGGCAGTGATTCTAAATCAACGAGGTCATTATTGGGCTATACTGCCACCTACTGACACGGAATAGTATTTAATATATCTGCCAGTGGTCACATTGCAGGCTCAGATGTGCAAAAATGCCAAATTATTTGCAGTAACTCAATAAAATAATCTTGTTGGACCAATTAAGTAAAATGGGATAATTTCCCACGGCACACAGGACGATCTCTCACGGCACGCTAGTGTGCCGCGGCACAGTGGTTGAAAATCACTGGACTACACCACTGCAACACTCTGTTCTACTACTCTGTCACATACAGAAACCCTGTGATGTTACACAGTGAGTCTGAAGCTGGAGAAGACACCTGTGAGGTTCAGGGTGTCGCCTCCTCTGTGGCCCCTGGGTGCCTCCGCTCTGTTTCAACTCCACTACCGACTGATGATGAAAGGAGCAGGCAGAAGACGGGGGGGGGGGGAGGGGTGGAAAAAGACCGAAATACTGAACCAAGTCGAGCACAAATGAGCAGAACAACAGAGAAAGCCCAGAATCCCCGTTCTCTTTGTTCATCTGTAATTTAGGTTACATTTCATCATGAAAGATTGCTTTATTAAAGTGAATTTGTGATGCATCACCATCATGCACGAATCGCATCAATAATACATTATAGAATAGAATATAGATTTTTTTATGGAAAGATTTGCGGTCACATTAGTGACTTAAACACCAATGCATGGGAAAATACGGTCCAGTTAAAAAAATCTAAATTAAAAATCACCCTTTGATTTGTGTTCATTGTATCAACTTCTTCACGAAAATGAGCAGATGACATAATTTGCATGTGCATACAGTTAAATAAATTGAGACATCCAGTAGTTCAGTGTAATAAATTAGGTTTTAATGTCTGACAAAGCATTTTGTTTCCCTAAAAATCAACATTTAATCTCCAGCCTTACTGTGTCCAGGCTGTTATCATGAACCATTCATACATATAGCTCCGAAAACAGCAAAGCACTGTTATTTGTATGTATTCAATGTATTTTTTTTCAATGACTGCTGCTGTTTAAAGGTGTTCTAAGCAATGTCACGCATTTTTTATGCTACAATATTTTTTGTCACATACAGCAAACACTAGCTCTATCCGCTAGCTGCCTGTCCCCTGAACACACTGTAAACAACATCTCCTCACTATCTGCTAGCTGCCTGTCCCCTGAACACACTGTAAAAAAACATCTCCTCACTATCTGCTAGCTGCCTGTCCCCTGAACACACTGTAAAAAACATCTCCTCACTATCTGCTAGCTGCCTGTCCCCTGAACACACTGTAAAAAACTTCTCCTCACTATCTGCTAGCTGCCTGTCCCCTGAACACACTGTAAAAAACATCTCGCTATCTGCTAGCTGCCTGTCCCCTGAACACACTGTAAAAAAACATCTCACTATCTGCTAGCTGCCTGTCCCCTGAACACACTGTAAAAAACATCTCCTCACTATCTGCTAGCTGCCTGTCCCCTGAACACACTGTAAAAAACATCTCCTCACTATCTGCTAGCTGCCTGTCCCCTGAACACACTGTAAAAAACTTCTCCTCACTATCTGCTAGCTGCCTGTCCCCTGAACACACTGTAAAAAGAAAACATGGTCTCTGACAGCCCAGGCTCCACACACGCCAACAAAAACAAACTGTGCCGACCTGCACCACCAAACACAACAGTGTTCCAGCCAATAACCGACAAGAAGGAGATGGTTGAGCCACCACCGCAGCAGCATGGGAGGGGGAGGGGACGGGATGAGGAGGAGGGAGGGGCGAGCTATCCTCTGTTTACTTATATACTTCCAACATCAACAAGAAGTGACGTCACCCAACATCGCTTAGAGCACCGTAAACTACCAACTGTCGCTGATTCGGCAACATCTCACGGAGATCTGTAGCCGGCGTCACGTTACCGGCTGGCGGACGCCTATTTTCGCACACCATATCGTATGAACCCGTTCACGAGAATGCGTTGCTGTGTGAAGCAGGTCTAACAACTAAATCTGCTTCCATTTGTACAAGTACACCAACACAAAAGTTCAACGAAACAACCCAACATTCACATAGTCACATAGTCAAATACTCTATATTGGCGAGATATTTTATGTTTTATCTAAAGCTTTGGCTTTACCAGTCCCTCCAGAAAAAGAAAGAGTTTTTTTGTGATTGTTGCGGGCAAAAATCCTTGATTATGCGGCACGTTTTCTTAAAAAATGTGATGGAATATGCGGGATATTTATGCAATTTTATGTGATGAAATTGCGGGAACTTGCAAAAACTGCGGTTTGATGAAAAAGAGAAAACAAAGTGATTCCCCCCCAACAGCGTGTTCTCACTAGGCGAAATTACATCACTTCATAACGTTCCCATGGCAACAGGGGAAAATGGCTGCTCTCGTGTGAAGTAAACGCAACATTTTTCATCTTCCTGCTGAGATATATGTGACTTTTTTGCAACGAAAATGCGGGGATTATGAAATCATGCAAGCCCCGCATATTTTGCGTGGAAATCGGCAATTTATGCGGCGAAAGTGCGGCGTATAAATATGCGGACTTTGGCTGATTATGCGTTGAATTATGCGATCGCATAATCATTTTTTTCTGGAGGGAGTGACTCACAGTCGACTGTCTCTCGTTTGTTTTAAAGAGCAGCTGGGATATAAAGTCCTCCCATGATTTCAAATTAATCAACATCAAACATTTTAGAGGACAAGTTTGATTACAGTTCAAACAGAATCAAAGTTTATGTTTTTTTTTTTATTTTGAGGGCAACACAACCTAACTTTAGGGCTGGGCAATATATCAATATTATATCGATGCTGATATATGAGGCTAGATATCATCTTAAAGGTGTTGTTTGTTATGTTGCTATCGGAACATCTCAAAACTCTCATTTTGTTAATATTGTGTCAAAGCACCAACAGTCTATCCTATAATATAGACTAGGGCTGCACGATATGAGGAAAATATCTAATTGCGATTATTTTGACTGAAATTGCGATTGCAATATGATTCACGATATTGGAGGGAATGATCATTATAGTGTGATTGATGTTTTTTCTTTTTCTGTAGGCCAGGACGTTTCTGCAGCTCCACAATACTTCATTCAGAATGGTTTGACACATATTTTGCCTTTAACATTGATGTATTTGGTCCAAAATATTGTTGATATTTGATTTTTTTTTTCATATCGCCCCGGTTCTACCTAACTCCCTGTTTCGTTATCGTCTGCCAGCTCAACGCCGTTTCCTGTCCTACCCATCCTGGTGCACTTGTCCTGGTATCAGAGCATTGCTCTCCAGCCCCGCCGCCGCCGCCGCTGACGTGAACGGCATGATCGTCTCCAGGGCGATTTCGCGGTCGTCCTCGAGCTGGACGGTGGCGGGAAGCAGCAGCAGTCTGTTGCAGCTCCGAGAACCGTTGGAGATCATCGACTCTTCGTCAAACTGCGCGCTCATGTCCTCCAGGTGACTAGACCCGACAATGATGTTGCGGGGAAGTTGCTGCGCCGGCGGCTGTGGCGCAGGGACCGGCGCCTCCTTGTGGAGCGTCGTGTCGTGGTGGTAGGAAGCCAGCTCGTCGCTGAGGTTCACCGCTTCCACTGCGTTGTTGGAGCACATCTGGTTGCAACCCAGGATGGTGGCGAAGGCGCGGCGGAAGTCGGCATTGAAAGCGTAGATGATGGGGTTGACCGAGGAGTTGGCCCAGCCGAACCACACGAAGACGGTGAAGGTGGTGTCGCTGACGCACGGCGGGTCACAGAACGGGACGGCGCAGTTGAGGACGAAGAACGGCAGCCAGCAGAAGACGAACACGCCCATGATGATGGAGAGCGTCTTCAGGACTTTGGTTTCCTTCTTAAATGACGACTTGAGTGAGGCCTCGTCGTTGGGCCGGGGGTGCTGCTGCCACTGCTGCTGCCGGTTCCGGTTGCCGCCGTGGCTGTGGCTCTGCGCCTGCTCCGCCGCCCGCTCCAAAGACGTGATGCGGCGGATTTGGGTCTGAGCGATCCGGAAGATGCGGGTGTAGGTGGCGATCATGATCACCACCGGGATGTAGAAGCTGATGAGTGAGGAAGAGATGGCGTAGGTTTTGTTGAGGTTGGCGACGCAGCTCTTGGCATTGGCGTTGCTGCTGTTTGTGAAGTTCCCGCCGCCGCTGTTGGCCGCCATCATTTCCACCAACTCCGCCATCACATCCACTTCCTCGTCCACTTGGTGCCAGTTGAGCTGCACCGGGATGAAGGAGATGAGGATGGACAGCGACCACGCCACCCCGATCATGACAAACGCCACCCGCTGAGTCATCTTCTGCTCGTATTTGAAGGGGCTCGCGATGGCCCAGTAGCGGTCCACGCTGATGATGCACAGGTGCAAGATGGACGCCGTGGAGCACATGATGTCGAAGGCGATCCAGACGCCGCAGAAGCGCCCAAACAGCCACGTGCCGGTCACCTCGGTGATGGCCTCCCAGGGCATCACGAGCACCGCCACCAGCAGGTCGGACACGGCCAGCGAGATGACGAAGAAGTTGGTGACTTTGGAGCGCAGGTGGCGGAAGCGGACCACCGCGGCGCACACCAGCGTGTTCCCGAGCAGCGTGGACACGATGAGCAGGGACAGGACGCAGCCGACGAGGACGCGCAGTCCCCCGCCGCCTCCCCCGTCCTCCTCCTCTCCCTCTCCCCCGTCGCCCGGCCCGTCCACCTCCGACAGAACTCGGGTGAAATTACTCCACGTCGCGTTTTCCATTTTCTCCCTCCCTCCCTCCCCCCACGCACGGATTAAAAAGTGGCAACAGGAGATTAATATCCACACGGAAAGGCGCTTCTCTTCTTCTCTGCGTCTCCTGACACACAAACCATCCTCTGATGTCTCAGTGAAGAAGAAACTGATGTCTTTAATAAAAATCCAGCGTGCGTCTTTTCATCTTTTATTTTTTTATTTTTAATAAGATCCTCACTCCGGACGCGCAAATCAATGCATTCATCCAGAAAAAAAAGCGCTCGGCAAATATCCCGTTTATCCTCAGAAATGTAAACAACAATAAGTCTTGTTTTTAAACTGTGATGATAAATCCAGTCGGAGTTCAGTGTCTCCACACAGGGGGGTAAAAAAGGTCTCTGTGCCGTTTCTTTTCGTCCCAGTGTGCGTCACGGTGCGCTGGACTCCGCTCTCTTTATGTGACGCTCTGCGGGGCTCGTTACCGCCTCAGCACAGGTAATAGATTACTGTCATCCAATCCAGAGTAGAGCGTTCCAGCCTTGGATGAAAAAGAGTCCAAATGAATGTCTGAAATGCGTATGTTCTGAGGGAAAGAGGTGCTCTTGTGTTAGAACAACCTCTAATTTAAAAGAGAATAAATACGACTCTAAAAGGATTATTATTTATTATATTTATTATTATTATTATTTTGAACTGAATCTATGCAATTCTCATCAGGGAACATACGTTTTCATTTGGACTAATTACTATAGTATCATCATTGTTACATTAATATGTGACAGGGTGTGCAAGAAGTCCTCAGATAAAAGCAGAGTCTCAACATTTAGGTTTAGACATTTCAGAATAAAATGCAGAAATAAACAACGAATGAATGAATGAATGAATGCCTTTATTGTCATTGCATGCTCACATACAACGACATTATTCTGTCTCGCATGAAATAAAACTGTTCCCATTCACTCTGCTCAAACACACACACACACACACACACACACACACACACACACACACACACACACACAGACAGTATCATTTTCTTTTATTAGCATAAGCAGCTGGCTGGAATAAACAAGAAACATATATTTCCTGCCTCCTAAATCACAGGTGCAATTGTGTTTTTCTGCCCTCTCTCTCCTGGTCTGCTTTTATTTTTTTTGTGTGAATACACAAACAGAACCTAGAGACTACAGAATAATAAGCCACTCGATAGGAAATAAGCAACAAAACACCACTGCACTGACTGCGATCCTCTCTCTGCCCAAATCAGCACCCAGAGTTTCAAAATAAAACCCTCCTCAACTAAATAAAGTCAACATAAAAATCATCACATTTCAGATGGATGCAGTCATGCAGAAGCATCGCTTACATTTTAGAGCTTACAGACCAAAGTTACGTGGCCGGGTTGGTTCAGTGGGTAGAGCAGGCGCACTATACACCGAGACTCATTCCTCCACGCAGAGGTCCAGGGTTCGAGTCCGACCTGTGATGATTTCCTGCATGTCTTCTCCTTTTCTCACCTAGCTGTCCTATCAATTAAAAAGGTGGAAAAGCCAAAGAAATAATTAAAAAAAAATAAAATAAATAAATAAAAGACCAAAGTTATTTTTATTTATATATTTATTTTTTGGAACAAAAACAAACAAACAATAAAATACACGCTGCAACCAAGGGGGCGTGAGCTTCTCTCCACAGAGTGACGCCTCCTATGGCGCTATTTTAATGCTACCAGTCTCCTCACCGCCGTTAGCATCCCATTGACTTCCATTCATTTTGGCGTATATATATAATATACATTGGTTTGTGGAGATCTGCTATGAGTCGTGGAGTTTGCCGTTACGGGTGCAGCCATCGTGGTTGCGGATGTGAGAGGGAGGAGCCACGTTACGTTACACACTTTCACTGGCAATCACATCATAGCCACACCCCCTAAAACACCCCCCCGCTTTATCGACGATTTTAAAATCAACAAGACCATAATTCAAAAAATTAACATCATTCTGTGTTGCAGAAGACTTAAAATGAGCGATTGAGACCATAAACTCATTATGAAAATGTTTACTGAGGTAATAAATGAAGTGAGAAGTTGGTCATTTTCTCATAGACTTCTACAGAAACCGACGACCTTTTGCAACCGCACGTGTCGCCCCCTGCTGGAGCTCAGAGAGAATGCAGCTTTAAGGCACTTCGCCGAGCCGGATGCTTTGTCCTTTAATATAAACGGTCTATGGTTTGCGTGCAGCACCTTAACCCAATGAATGTAACTAAAAGACTTTTCTCAGATGTAGTGACTGTTGTTAGATTTCATTACCAAGTTTTGTCTTTAAGCTTTCGGAATTTTTTTTATTTAGTATCTGCTCTGGCCTTTCCAACGTTTTAGACACAGATATGGTGATAATAACGGTCCACAGTGATGTGAAAAAGAGATGCAAAACTACCACAAAGGGACACAAACTGACTACAAAGAGACCTTAACCCTCCTGTTGTCCTCGGCGTCATATTTGACCCGTTTTCAAAGTTTCTACATCAGAAATACATATGGCTTTCTTTTCAACCAAATTTCCCAAAAGTAACATGGATGGTTCCACCCGCTAATTGATGATCACTACTTTGATGGTCTACCCGGGTGAAGATCTGTGATCATCCATAAACATATGTTTCTCTGACCTTAAATATTAGTCAACATAATTTCTGCTTATTTTACTCAAAAATTACCGATAATTTCCTGTTAAATGATGTTTATTCACCATCAATTCCATAAAGAAGTGTAAAACTAGTGGTAACAACTTACCTAAAAAGATATAACACAATTGGGTAATCATTAAGAGGCTACTTGATGCTTTATAAACAGGCAAACTGAACCGGAGGACAAGAAGTGCATGGTTGATGAGAAGACGATACAAGGGTTAAATGACCAACCCCAAAGAAAACAAACATGGCCAAAAAGAGACACAGACTGGCTACAAAGAGATGCAAAAACTACAAAAAAATCCCACTAAAAGATATTCAATGTATGGGGAAATATCCTTTATTTAAATTGAAAAACATTTTCTTGAGGAAGGACTCCTGGACCCCCCCCCCCCCCCCCCCCCAAATATGCACACCTAAGTCTTCCACAAAGCTAAGGAAAACACAGCTATAGTGTCTGGTACGGTGGCCCTGAGAGGTCACATCATGCAACAATAAGACAACACATACAAATAAACATGCATGTGTTGTCTTATTAGTGCGTGCTGTGGTTTATTTGCATGTGTTGTCTTGTTGCTGCGTACTGTGGCCTCTCAGGGCCACCGTAGTCTGGCCTTCGACCTAAAGAAATGATCTGACCATGGCAGATTTATTGCAATATATTATGTCACAGAAGACATTTTGATTAATGCTGAGATGCAACCACCAGATGGCGCCAGCTGTATGCTGTCTGTCTTACATACTCCCAACACGTGAAGTAGTTAGAGAAACGTTCTGGATATACACACCTAACCAAGTGCGTAGGATTTATTTCAACATTGGAAACATTGAAACTGGGGGCGTCAAACATGTAATTTCCTGCATTCTGGTGAATGTTTATGCACCAATTTGTGCCTTTTCTGCATCAATTTATGGTGCAAAAGTCTTTATTTATATAAAAGGAAATGATTATACTTCTGTATTATTTAAAACTTTCTGCATATTCAAAGCATCACACATTTGTTTTGTTTTTTTAGGAATCATGTACATCTCAACAACACATCTGTTAGAGAAGGAGACCTTGTTAGAGTTTAAATCTATCTTTGAAAAGTTTAAATCTACATAAATCTATGTTTATTTTTCACGCTCCTGTTGTGCTCTTTAACAACCCCGATGTAGCGCAAGTGGACACGTAAGCCTTATTTTGTACCGGGCGCGGCTGCGTTCTGCGGCGTGTCCCAGAAGCGTGCATGAAGTGACGATACCTGCCAGGTCTATTTTCAGGTGAGCCTGAAATCTGTCTCCTCTACAACACGACGGATGGCGAGAGATTCATAAAACATAATAAGAGGTCACAGATCTCTGTTTTTTAAAGACAACGCCTGAAACGAGAAGGCATGAAGTTTAACTGCAGGAGTGCTTGGAGTGGAGAGTGGATACGAGTTTAATAAACACAGGATTGTTCTGTAAAGTTCTGCTGTAAAGACGATATAATCTGCGAGTCGGCAAGACGCTCCGCTTCTGAGACGATCCCGGTGTGGTACGGCGCGTGGCGGAGGACGGACCTAAACCGGAACGCAGCAAAGCCGCACTAGTGGAAAATCAGGGTTACAGTTTTCCATACGTGTTTTGAGCCCCCTGAACTGTTATTTGTACCTCTTGTGGGGGGAGACCAATCTACCTCTTATTAATAATGGAGGTGGACATATCCCCTGCATCCCCCCCCCCCCCCCCCCCCCGAAATCTACGCCTATGCACTTAACGCTATGACACCAAGGGCCCTATATTGCACACATCCAGCACCTACGTCGTTTAAATAGAAAATGCACCTGTGTGTTCAGGTGCATTCTGGGCGTGCTGGTCTTACAGGGAGGTGTGTTCAGGTGCATTCTGGGCGTGCTGGTCTTACAGGGAGGTGTGTTCAGGTGCATTCTGGGCGTGCTGGTCTTACAGGGAGGTGTGTTCAGGTGCATTCTGGGCGTGCTGGTCTTACAGGGAGGTGTGTTCAGGTGCATTCTGGGCGTGCTGGTCTTACAGGGAGGTGTGTTTAGGTGCATTCTGGACGTGCTGGTCTTACAGGGAGGTGTGTTCAGGTGCATTCTGGGCGTGCTGGTCTTACAGGGAGGTGTGTTCAGGTGCATTCTGGGAGTATTGCTATCTTGAGGCAGCAGGAAGTAATGGCACCGTTGACCAACAAAAACCTGGTCTAAAGTCAATAACGCAGCATTTCATTGTTATTTTAACAGCTCATTAGTAAAATGCTCCGAGGCTCGTGCACAGCACGTGCACACTATGCTTGTTACACACACAGGGACGCACAGCAGCACACACACATGCAGAAGATTACTAATAAACATATTAGGGTGTAAATCCTCCATCATAACAGCAATGCTCCAAGGTCCAAACGCGCCTGGCTTTTAAAGGGAATGGGAGATGATCTCTGATTGGTTGATTGCATGTTACGCCCAAAACACACCTCTGATTAATGAAGACAGTCAGAACAACCCTTTAGAACCAGGCGCCCGGCACACGGACACTTTTTTTCGCTATCAAACTGGCAAAGTGGATTTGGACACGCCCTAAACACACCTGCATCAGACGCTTCACACACCGTGCGCACCGTACAGTAATGACGACTACAGTTTATAATGCTTTCTGAGTTGAGTCTTTTTGGAATATATGTCCCGTTAATGCCAACCAACGTACGGTCTCAATGGGCTGAAACTGTGCGCTGTAGAACTTTGTTAAATTGTATGTAATGGAGTTTGAATCACGTGTGATTTCACTGTATCTTTAGTGCAGTGGGATGGGGCGATCTGATTGGTTGCTTTAGTGACTGAACCCTCTGACGAAGGCTTTGTGCTGCATCGCTAATCATAGGCGGAATTTATAATCAAAACTTATACTCCAGTGTAACCCCCCCACCCCAAAAACCTATTATAATTTCCTTTACATAAAGACAATTGCACCATAAATTGATGCAGAAAAATTCACTAGAATGCAGAAAATGAAGTGTTTGACGTTAAAATATTTAATTTTGCTCAAAAGTGGAGATCTCAATTACTCATGAGGTCATTTTTGTCCTTTTCAAACTTTTATTAAAGATGATCTGATGAACACATGTTGTGGACATCGGCACACCGAAGCTACTTTGTTGCTGCTGTTGTTTTGCAGCTTTTCTACTGGCACAATTCCAGTTAATTTAGTTAAGTTAAGGGATCAAAACATGGATTTCAATGCCGCCCTCGAGCCTCAAAATTAATCTGTCCTCAAAGTGACTTCCATTAACCCCGGAAACACGAATACCTGTTTGTCTACCTGGAGATCAAAGTCAGTTCAACACCTTCACTTACTGCGTTTGTAGCTGTGAGACTCAGAGTGTGTGTGTGTGTGTGTGTGTGTGTGTGTGTGTGTGTGTGTGTGTGTGTGTGTGTGTGTGTGTGTGTCAGACTGTTTACCTGCACATACCTGAGCTGAACACTCCGCTTCTTCTTTTTTATCATCCCTAATTCTTTGTGGTTGCTTCTGTACACTTAGTTTTTACATGCACTCACTTAATGTGTAACCTAACTGTGTGTGTGCATGTGTGTGTGTGTGTGTGTGTTGGCGTGCACTTTGCCGCGAGGTGAGGGCTCGGTCGTCTCTGACGCAGGCTGCCAGGACCACGCCCCGTCTCCTCCTCTCCGGTGGTTGAGCCCGGTGGCAGATCTGGCGGTGTCTGACGGTTCAACGGCCAGGTGAAGAGTTGAAACTCTTAATTACTGTTTTTTGGCGCGACTGTTGAGGGGCGGGAACGGCTGCTTAGCGAGTGTGGGATGTTTGTGTAAGTGTGTGTGTGTGTACACTTTTTTTGTCTTTGCATGTTTATGCATGTGTTTACTGCTCCCAACTCATAAAATACTGACGCTGGGTCCGATAAAAAGTCACCCTTCAGCGTCAGTATGGAGCAGCAGCTCGACCGCGGCGTTGTGAGATGACGGAGTGTTAAGAGAGACAACGGTAGCGAGTAGTATGAAAGACCAAAAATCCGCATAAGGAGGCAGAATAAATGTCCCTCCATAAACCACCTCCTACCTGCTGCTGAAGCGCGTGCGTGTCAGCGTAGAGCGTGTACGAGTGCAGCCTGTAAACGGTGAAGTTGAACTTGCGTAAACCTGGCGGTGCGGCTGCATCTAAAGAGCGTCTTTCCGCCTGTCGGAGGCATCTCGCCATAGGCGGTGGAGGGGTTACAACCCCCCCAATAATTAAAACTGGTCAGTGACATTGTAATAGTTTACATAATAAAAGAAAGACATTTGCACCATTAATTGATGCAAAAATGCACACATTTTTGCAGAAAAATTCACCAGAATGCAGGAAATGAAGTGTTTGATATGCTCAAAATTTTTGCTCCAAAGTGGAGATCTCAACCCCCCCCTCGTATGTTGAACCCAAAGTTACGCCCTTGCATCTTGCTAACATAAACAGAGCGTTGCGGCTAACAGGGCGCGGCTCACCTGCAAGCACGTCTGCATAATTAAAAAGAAGCAAAAGAAAAACTGGAATCCATCTCTTCCAAGGCTCTGTATAGTTTACACAAACACTGAATGTAATGTAACGCACTTTGAACAACAATCTGATGACCAAATAGACCCGTAGTTGGTTTACACTGGTTTAGTTCAGCACATTGGCTGCAGCAACACTGCCGACTTTTTCTTTTAGAGGCTTTTGTTCCAAGTTTTAGTTCATTTCAGTATACGATAAGAAATAAAAACACTTGTAGAGACTAGACATGAGAGACGCACCGAAGCCAAACCGTACGCTTGCACTACGCTACAGACAGAGGCCAAAATGCAGCAACTTCAGGTACGGAGTAGGATTCAGTATTTGGTTTTGGCAGAATCTTAACCAGTGGGTCCCAAAAATCTGGATTGGATACTTGACATGTTGTTGATAAAGAGCTGAACAGTGACAGCCCACTCTGTGAACGGCTCCGATTCTGGAAGTGACTTTCACCCGTTCAATATCTCCATTGATGGTGAGAGAGAGAGAGAGAGAGAGAGAGAGAGAGAGAGAGAGAGAGAGAGAGAGAGAGAGAGAGAGAGAGAGAGAGAGAGAGGGGGGGGGGGGGGGGGAGGACAGATAAGCCAGAAAAAGGAAAGTGGATGCTGACCCACTGCTGAACCTTGGAGGAATAATGACCCTGGAGAACAAGTGTGTGTGTGTGTGTGTGTGTGTGTGTGTGTGTGTGTGTACGTGTGTGTGTGTGTGTGTATGCGTATGTGTGTGTGTGTGTGTGTGTGTGTGTGTACGTGTGTGTGTGTGTATGCGTGTGAGTGTGTACATGCGTGTGTGAGTGTGTACATGCGTATGCCTGTGTGTGTTTGTGTGTGTATGTGTGTGTACATGTGTGTGTGTGCGTGTGTCTATGTGTGTGTACATGCGTATGCCTGTGTGTGTGTGTGTGTGTGCACGTGTGTGTGTGTGCATGCGTGTGTGTGTGTGTGTGCGCGCGTGTGTGTGTGTGTGTATATATCTGTGAGAGAGAGAGTGTGTGTTGAACATATCGCGGCGGCCATGCTTGTTTTAGATCTTATCGTGTTCGTGTGTTGTAGAGCTAACAGCTGTTATCGGCCACGTCGGCTCTGACTTTTAAAACCACTTCACCGTCAGGAGATTTTTAGCTTTCAGGGGATTTTGAAAGGTTTGTTTCTCATGATGGTCATGTTGTAAACCATGAAGACGATAGACGCATATTCCATTTATTTGTCAGGTGAACTTTAAGCAGACTTTGTAAATGTGAATAAGGTGCATTTCAACTACAGCGTAGTTCAGTCAGACGTTGGTTAACTTTTAACTTTATTTGGCTAAACTGGGCAACTTTGAATTGTTCTTTCATATCAGCTAAAACTACACATTATAGACCCAATCACATAGTTTGTTTTCTATACCTTTCCGGGTAGAAGAAGCTAAGGTTAGCTAAAGCTAGCTTGATAGCACGTCAAATTACAGTACAAATAAACGTCATAATTCGCGGTACAAAAATCATCACCGACTGCAAAATTAACCAAATATACATAAACAGGTGGCTTATATGTTATACAAGTATAGCAAAAAGACTAATGTTCAACTTTTGTAATACACCATGGGTCTCGCTGTCGCGTATACGGCCGCCATTATCAAAAGGTTTTTTTTGTTAGCTCCGCCCCTTCCGCTACGTAGCCAAGATGGCGACCGTTGAGTGTGGAAAGTGACCATCGATCCACACTCAACTTTTTGACCGTTACGAGTGCACCATCCGGGTACTCGTAGTGCACTGCATTGACCACACTATCTAAAAAATCAAAAAAATCATAGTATAGTATGTCAAAAAAATAAAATAAAAATCATAGTATAGTATGTGAAAAAAAAAAAAAAAATCATAGTAAAGTATGTGATAAAAATCTAAAAGTCATAGTTTAGTATATCGAAAAATAAATAAAAAAATCATAGTATAGTATCTCAAAAAAATAAAATAAAAATCATAGTATAGTATGTGAAAAAAATCTAAAAGTCATAGTTTAGTATATCGAAAAATAAATAAAAAAATCATAGTATAGTATCTCAAAAAAATAAAATAAAAATCATAGTATAGTATGTCGGCAAAAAACATCAAAAAAAATCATAGTATAGTATGTCAAAAAAATAAATAAATATTGTATAATATGTCAAAAAAATTAAATAAAAATCATAGTATAGTATGTCGAAGAAAAATAAAAAAAAATCATAATATAGTATGTCAAAAAAATAAAATAAATATTGTATAGTATGTCGGAAAAGAAATCAAAAAAATCAAATGTGTGTCTTCTTTTCTCTTTTTCTTTAATATTAATTCTGTACTATGGACCATTATTGATGTGTCTGAAATAAATAAAATAATAATAATAATAATAATAATAATAATATGTGAAAAGAATCTAAAAGTCATAGTATAGTATGTAGAAGAAAAAAAAAATCATTGTATAGTATGTCAAAAAAATAAAATAAAAATCATAGTATAGTATGTCGGAAAAAGAATCATAGTATAGTATGTCAAAAAATAAATAAATATTGTATAGTATCTGAAAAAAAAATCTAAAAGTCATAGTATAGTATGTAGAAAAAAAAATCAAAAAAATTCATAGTATAGTATGTCAAAAAGAATCATAGTAAGTATACTGTCGAAAAAAAATCCCAAAAAGTCATAGTATAGTATGTAAAAAAAGAATCCACAAAAAAATCATAGTATAATATGTCGACAAAAAAATCTAAAACTTCACAGTATTGTATGTCAAAAACCTCAAAAAAGTCATAGTATATTGGAGACACACCATTATATTATGGAGGGTTGGTGGCACGTGACACTTATATACAATATATTTGGTACCCCTAAAATGGCATGTGGCCCCAGCATGGCCCCTCCTTTTAAAATGGTCTACATCCGCCACTGATTTTACTTTTGATACTTGCACTTGTACTTATAAAGTATTTGAACACGTTGTTGCCTCTGTGATTGCCACAGAGAGATTTAAGAAGCGGTCCAGTCATAAATCCTGCTCTGTGACAGCAAACACACGGCAGGGTCAACGAGAGAAACACACACACACACACACACACACACACACACACACACGCACACACTCTGAGACACACACACACACACACTCTGAGACACACACACACACACACACACACTCTGAGGCACACACACAGGTGGTCTGTAGCCCCTGGCCGCCAAGAGGCTGAAAGAGAAACAAGTCTGTCTGTCTGTGTTTGTGTGTGTGTGTGTGTGTGTGTGTGTGTGTGTGTGTGTGTGTGTGTGTGTGTGTGTGTGTGTGTGTGTGTGTGTGTGTCTGAGTGTGTTTCGGCGGCGTTGATATAGACTACTCCTGTAGTAACAGACTGAGCTCCAATGCATGCCAATTTTTGGTCTATCAACAATCCAAATTTGAACATCAGAATAAAGAGTCTTTTATTAGTTATTGGCTGTGTTTACATGCAGCCAATAACCCGTTCAAAACCGGAATATTAGCAATAACCCGGTCGCGCACGGCCATGTAAACACCGGCAAAAACCCGAATATGACCCCTGGGTTTCCTCTTTTCTAACCCGAATATCTGGTCATGTAAACGCGTATCAGCATATCTCCATCAGAAGGAACATTGATTTGTGTTCTGCGCATGTTCTATTCGCAAGGAATCTCGGTCTTTTGAGTAGAGGAACTTCTTGTATGCGTCGTCTGTCGCGTACAAAAACCCGCGTGCAGTATACGGGAAGTAAACAAGAAGTAGAGGTACATGGCGAGACGCTGACAGCACCACACTTTTGGAGCGAGGAGGAAACCAATGTCTTTATTAGTGTGGTGAAAACCATGAATATAATGTCCGCTGCTGTTGTTGAAATGACGCATATCGCGTCTTAAGGTCGCCCGTACGTCCAGACGTCGCCGTTTACATCGGGATATTGCCGATTGATTACAAACTCCACGCATACAGGAGTAACTCTCTCTGCTCTCGCATGTAAACGGGTTATTCCGAATGTTTCAGAAACCCGAATAGTGACCTTAACTCGATCATAACCCGGATATTGGCTGCTTGTAAACATAGTCACTGACTCAAAAGATTCTGAAACTTTTAAACCACAGCTTTCAGTGAATCATTTCCTATTTTATTGGGAATACTTTATGTTGATGATGCACCACTATATATGTTCTCAGTTTTTTTGGTACGAGCACCAACAGATCTTCAGTGAGGACTAACTTATACGGAGACCAACTGAAGAAGACGTGCAGACGCTGAGCTGTCTGAGGAAAAAGTCTCAACAGTGGGAAGAGCTTTTAGGTCTGACAGCGACGCCGAGTGAACGTCTGAGCAACAGGAAGACGGGGAAACCTCAGTCCTAAATATTTACAGTGAGAACAGACGCGAGTCATGTTGGATCTGTGGTTGTGTTTTCGTCACACGGATTAGAGAAGAAAGAGCAGAGGGTCAAAGATAAACGTGCAACCCTGTCCAACCAGCGAGAGGAACAGATGAGCAGAAGTACGTGCATTTGTATTATTTTGTACATTATTTTGTTTCGTTTTATTCTCTATTTTTTTAATAGTTTGTCTGAGTAATTATTACAGATGCAATTACCTTCTTTTTAAACGTGATTGTATAAATTGCACGCCACATTTGATGAGGTAGACTAGTGCTGTATGTCTCTCTCAGCCATTATAGACAGGTAGACTAGTGCTGTATGTCTCTCAGTCATTATAGACAGGTAGACTAGTGCTGTATGTCTCTCAGTCATTATAGACAGGTAGACTAGTGCTGTATGTCTCTCTCAGTCATTATAGACAGGTAGACTAGTGCTGTATGTCTCTCAGTCATTATAGACAGGTAGACTAGTGCTGTATGTCTCTCTCAGTCATTATAGACAGGTAGACTAGTGCTGTATGTCTCTCAGTCATTATAGACAGGTAGACTAGTGCTGTATGTCTCTCAGTCATTATAGACAGGTAGGCTAGTGCTGTATGTCTCTCTCAGTCATTATAGACAGGTAGACTAGTGCTGTATGTCTCTCTCAGTCATTATAGACAGGTAGACTAGTGCTGTATGTCTCTCTCAGTCATTATAGACAGGTAGACTAGTGCTGTATGTCTCTCTCAGTCATTATAGACAGGTAGACTAGTGCTGTATGTCTCTCTCAGTCATTATAGACAGGTAGACTAGTGCTGTATGTCTCTCTCAGTCATTATAGACAGGTAGACTAGTGCTGTATGTCTCTCAGTCATTATAGACAGGTAGACTAGTGCTGTATGTCTCTCAGTCATTATAGACAGGTAGACTAGTGCTGTATGTCCCTCTCAGTCATTATAGACAGGTAGACTAGTGCTGTATGTCTCTCAGTCATTATAGACAGGTAGACTAGTGCTGTATGTCCCTCTCAGTCATTATAGACAGGTAGACTAGTGCTGTATGTCTCTCAGTCATTATAGACAGGTAGACTAGTGCTGTATGTCTCTCAGTCATTATAGACAGGTAGACTAGTGCTGTATGTCTCTCAGTCATTATAGACAGGTAGACTAGTGCTGTATGTCTCTAAGTCATTATAGACAGGTAGACTAGTGCTGTATGTCTCTCAGTCATTATAGACAGGTAGGCTAGTGCTGTATGTCTCTCTCAGTCATTATAGACAGGTAGACTAGTGCTGTATGTCTCTCAGTCATTATAGACAGGTAGACTAGTGCTGTATGTCTCTCAGCCATTATAGACAGGTAGACTAGTGCTGTATGTCTCTCAGTCATTATAGACAGGTAGACTAGTGCTGTATGTCTCTCTCAGTCATTATAGACAGGTAGACTAGTGCTGTATGTCTCTCTCAGTCATTATAGACAGGTAGACTAGTGCTGTATGTCCCTCAGTCATTATAGACAGGTAGACTAGTGCTGTATGTCTCTCAGTCATTATAGACAGGTAGACTAGTGCTGTATGTCTCTCAGTCATTATAGACAGGTAGACTAGTGCTGTATGTCTCTCTCAGTCATTATAGACAGGTAGACTAGTGCTGTATGTCTCTCAGTCATTATAGACAGGTAGACTAGTGCTGTATGTCTCTCAGTCATTATAGACAGGTAGACTAGTGCTGTATGTCTCTCAGTCATTATAGACAGGTAGACTAGTGCTGTATGTCCCTCTCAGTCATTATAGACAGGTAGACTAGTGCTGTATGTCTCTCAGTCATTATAGACAGGTAGACTAGTGCTGTATGTCTCTCAGTCATTATAGACAGGTAGACTAGTGCTGTATGTCTCTCAGTCATTATAGACAGGTAGACTAGTGCTGTATGTCTCTCAGTCATTATAGACAGGTAGGCTAGTGCTGTATGTCTCTCAGTCATTATAGACAGGTAGACTAGTGCTGTATGTCTCTCAGCCATTATAGACAGGTAGACTAGTGCTGTATGTCTCTCAGTCATTATAGACAGGTAGACTAGTGCTGTATGTCTCTCAGTCATTATAGACAGGTAGGCTAGTGCTGTATGTCTCTCAGTCATTATAGACAGGTAGACTAGTGCTGTATGTCTCTCTCAGTCATTATAGACAGGTAGACTAGTGCTGTATGTCTCTCTCAGTCATTATAGACAGGTAGACTAGTGCTGTATGTCCCTCTCAGTCATTATAGACAGGTAGACTAGTGCTGTATGTCTCTCAGTCATTATAGACAGGTAGACTAGTGCTGTATGTCTCTCAGTCATTATAGACAGGTAGACTAGTGCTGTATGTCTCTCTCAGTCATTATAGACAGGTAGACTAGTGCTGTATGTCTCTCAGTCATTATAGACAGGTAGACTAGTGCTGTATGTCTCTCTCAGTCATTATAGACAGGTAGACTAGTGCTGTATGTCTCTCTCAGTCATTATAGACAGGTAGACTAGTGCTGTATGTCTCTCAGTCATTATAGACAGGTAGACTAGTGCTGTATGTCTCTCAGTCATTATAGACAGGTAGACTAGTGCTGTATGTCTCTCAGTCATTATAGACAGGTAGACTAGTGCTGTATGTCTCTCAGTCATTATAGACAGGTAGACTAGTGCTGTATGTCTCTCAGTCATTATAGACAGGTAGACTAGTGCTGTATGTCTCTCAGTCATTATAGACAGGTAGACTAGTGCTGTATGTCTCTCTCAGTCATTATAGACAGGTAGACTAGTGCTGATTCAGCAACTGCACGGCCTATTTCTTTCTGAAAATGTTCTCAGAAAAACGTTTTGGTGAACTATTTTCGTAAAATTCCAAAAAATATTCCAAACGAGCCGCCATTAAGCTCGCACCCGACGCGTTCGTCCAATCAGCTGCCGGTCGACGTCCATGGTCCCTCCCCTTTCCGCTTTGTAGTCAAGATGGCGCAGGTTTAGTGCGCGTAGTGTCCATCGTTCTACACTGAACTTTTTGACTGTTTTAGGGGGTCATCCGGGTACTTTCAGTGCTCTGAGTTTTTGCGTTATCTCCCCTATATGCTTAAAACTACGTGTTTGAAGTGTGCAAGTAGGCGGTTTGAGACGCAACCATTGATTTTAGCTAATAAAATACTTCAAACACTACCCAGTGGACCTTTAAAGGGTTAAAGAGACGGAGCAGCTCTCCCTCTCTCCTCACTCTGTGTCTCTAAAAGCTTCCAACAGCCGGCAGCTCTGACAGGATCAGAGCTTTCAGACCACTTGTTGCTAATAGAGGGATATTTACCCCAACGGGAACAGAGACAGAGTGTAACCGCAGGTCACTGCACTCAGCAACAACACTGGAACAAAAGACACGCAGACTGCTCTGCTTTTACAGTGGGGACAGACAGATACACTGTAAAATATTATGTATGTATGTCAGTCTGAAGCAGTCATGTAAGCTCTGTTTAAACAGGCAGCCGGTTCAGTACGGGTCACGCTTGTTTTCCAAAATATCTGCAGGGTTCAAAGCAACAGAATTCACAGTTTTCAGCTAATTTTTTTATGCTATAGCATAAGACATTAGCTGAAAACTGTGAATTGTTTTCTGTTATTTTACTGATTCATGCAAGTTTCACAGAGAATGTGGTGGGTTTTTTTTACTGTAGGTACACCATTAAATAACAGAAAATATTATGTTTTTTTACTGTAGGTACACCATTAAATAACAGAAAATATTATGTTTTTTTACTGTAGGTACACCATTAAATAACATAAAATATTATGTTTTTTTACTGTAGGTACACCATTAAATAACATAAAATATTATGTTTTTTTACTGTAGGTACACCATTAAATAACATAAAATATTATGTTTTTTTCACTGTAGGTACACCATTAAATAACAGAAAATATTATGTTTTTTTACTGTAGGTACACCATTAAATAACAGAAAATATTATGTTTTTTTTACTGTAGGTACACCATTAAATAACAGAAAATAGTATGTTTTTTTTACTGTAGGTACACCATTAAATAACAGAAAATATTATGTTTTTTTACTGTAGGTACACCATTAAATGACAGAAAACATGATTTTTTTTTACTGTAAGTACACCATTAAATAACAGAAAATATAGTTTTTTTACTGTAGGTACACCATTAAATAACAGAAAATATTAGAATTTTTTACTGTAGGTACCCCATTAAATAACAGAAAATATTATGTTTTTTTACTGTAGGTACACCATTAAATAACAGAAAATATTATGTTTTTTTTTACTGTAGGTACACCATTAAATAACATAAAATATTATGTTTTTTTTACTGTAGGTACACCATTAAATAACATAAAATATTATGTTTTTTTACTGTAGGTACACCGTTAAATAACAGAAAATATTATGTTTTTTTACTGTAGGTACACCATTAAATAACATAAAATATTATGGTTTTTTTACTGTAGGTACACCATTAAATAACAGAAAATATTATGTTTTTTTCACTGTAGGTACACCATTAAATAACAGAAAATATTATGTTTCTTTCACTGTAGGTACACCATTAAATAACAGAAAATATTATGTTTTTTTACTGTAGGTACACCATTAAATAACAGAAAATATTATGTTTTTTTTACTGTAGGTACACCGTTAAATAACATAAAATATTATGTTTTTTTCACTGTAGGTACACCATTAAATAACAGAAAATATTATGTTTTTTTACTGTAGGTACACCAATAAATAACAGAAAATATTATGTTTTTTTACTGTAGGTACACCATTAAATAACAGAAAATATTATGTTTCTTTCACTGTAGGTACACCATTAAATAACAGAAAATATTATGTTTTTTTTACTGTAGGTACACCATTAAATAACAGAAAACATGATTTTTTTTTACTGTAGGTACACCATTAAATAACAGAAAATATGTTTTTTTTACTGTAGGTACACCATTAAATAACAGAAAATATTATGTTTTTTTTTACTGTAGGTACACCATTAAATAACAGAAAATATTATGTTTTTTTTACTGTAGGTACACCATTAAATAACATAAAATATTATGTTTTTTTACTGTAGGTACACCGTTAAATAACAGAAAATATTATGTTTTTTTACTGTAGGTACACCATTAAATAACATAAAATATTATGGTTTTTTTACTGTAGGTACACCATTAAATAACAGAAAATATTATGTTTTTTTACTGTAGGTACACCATTAAATAACATAAAATATTATGTTTTTTTTACTGTAGGTACACCATTAAATAACAGAAAATATTATGTTTTTTTTACTGTAGGTACACCATTAAATAACATAAAATATTATGTTTTTTTACTGTAGGTACACCGTTAAATAACAGAAAATATTATGTTTTTTAACTGTAGGTACACCATTAAATAACAGAAAATATTATGTTTTTTTACTGTAGGTACACCATTAAATAACATAAAATATTATGTTTTTTTCACTGTAGGTACACCATTAAATAACATAAAATATTATGTTTTTTTACTGTAGGTACACCAATAAATAACAGAAAATATTATGTTTTTTTACTTTAGGTACACCATTAAATAACAGAAAATATTATGGTTTTTTTACTGTAGGTACACCATTAAATAACAGAAAATATTATGGTTTTTTTACTGTAGGTACACCATTAAATAACAGAAAATATTATGTTTTTTTACTGTAGGTACACCATTAAATAACAGAAAATATTATGTTTTTTTACTGTAGGTACACCATTAAATAACATAAAATATTATGTTTTTTTCACTGTAGGTACACCATTAAATAACAGAAAATATTATGTTTTTTTACTGTAGGTACACCAATAAATAACAGAAAATATTATGATTTTTTACTGTAGGTACACCATTAAATAACAGAAAATATTATGTTTCTTTCAATGTTGTTACACCATTAAATAACAGAAAATATTATGTTTTTTTTACTGTAGGTACACCATTAAATAACAGAAAACATGATTTTTTTTTACTGTAGGTACACCATTAAATAACAGAAAATATGTTTTTTTTACTGTAGGTACACCATTAAATAACAGAAAATATTATGTTTGTTTTACTGTAGGTACACCATTAAATAACAGAAAATATTATGTTTTTTTTACTGTAGGTACACCATTAAATAACATAAAATATTATGTTTTTTTACTGTAGGTACACCGTTAAATAACAGAAAATATTATGTTTTTTTACTGTAGGTACACCATTAAATAACATAAAATATTATGGTTTTTTTACTGTAGGTACACCATTAAATAACAGAAAATATTATGTTTTTTTACTGTAGGTACACCATTAAATAACATAAAATATTATGTTTTTTTTACTGTAGGTACACCATTAAATAACAGAAAATATTATGTTTTTTTTACTGTAGGTACACCATTAAATAACATAAAATATTATGTTTTTTTACTGTAGGTACACCGTTAAATAACAGAAAATATTATGTTTTTTAACTGTAGGTACACCATTAAATAACATAAAATATTATGGTTTTTTACTGTAGGTACACCATTAAATAACAGAAAATATTATGTTTTTTTACTGTAGGTACACCATTAAATAACAGAAAATATTATGTTTTTTTCACTGTAGGTACACCATTAAATAACAGAAAATATTATGTTTTTTTACTGTAGGTACACCAATAAATAACAGAAAATATTATGTTTTTTTACTTTAGGTACACCATTAAATAACAGAAAATATTATGTTTTTTTTACTGTAGGTACACCATTAAATAACAGAAAATATTATGGTTTTTTTACTGTAGGTACACCATTAAATAACAGAAAATATTATGTTTTTTTACTGTAGGTACACCATTAAATAACAGAAAATATTATGTTTTTTTACTGTAGGTACACCATTAAATAACAGAAAATATTATGTTTTTTTCACTGTAGGTACACCATTAAATAACAGAAAATATTATGTTTTTTTACTGTAGGTACACCAATAAATAACAGAAAATATTATGATTTTTTACTGTAGGTACACCATTAAATAACAGAAAATATTATGTTTCTTTCACTGTTGTTACACCATTAAATAACAGAAAATATTATGTTTTTTTTACTGTAGGTACACCATTAAATAACAGAAAACATGATTTTTTTTTACTGTAAGTACACCATTAAATAACAGAAAATATTATGGTTTTTTTACTGTAGGTACACCGTTAAATAACAGAAAATATTATGTTTTTTTTACTGTAGGTACACCGTTAAATAACAGAAAATATTTTTTTACTGTAGGTACACTGTTAAATAACAGAAAATATGTTTTTTTACTGTAGGTACACCAATAAATAACAGAAAATATTATGTTTTTTTACTGTAGGTACACCATTAAATAACAGAAAATATTATGTTTCTTTCACTGTAGGTACACCATTAAATAACAGAAAATATTATGTTTTTTTTACTGTAGGTACACCATTAAATAACAGAAAACATGATTTTTTTTTTACTGTAAGTACACCATTAAATAACAGAAAATATTATGTTTTTTTTACTGTAGGTACACCGTTAAATAACAGAAAATATTATGTTTTTTTTTACTGTAGGTACACCGTTAAATAACAGAAAATATTTTTTTACTGTAGGTACACTGTTAAATAACAGAAAATATGTTTTTTTACTGTAGGTACACCAATAAATAACAGAAAATATTATGTTTTTTTACTGTAGGTACACCATTAAATAACAGAAAATATTATGTTTCTTTCACTGTAGGTACACCATTAAATAACAGAAAATATTATGTTTTTTTACTGTAAGTACACCATTAAATAACAGAAAATATAGTTTTTTTACTGTAGGTACACCATTAAATAACAGAAAATATTATGATTTTTTACTGTAGGTACCCCATTAAATAACAGAAAATATTATGTTTTTTTTACTGTAGGTACACCATTAAATAACAGAAAATAATTTTTTTTTTACTGTAGGTACACCATTAAATAACAAAAAATATTATGTTTTTTTTACTGTAGGTACACCATTAAATAACAGAAAATATTATGTTTTTTTTACTGGAGGTACACCGTTAAATAACAGAAAATATTATGTTTTTTTTACTGTAGGTACACCGTTAAATAACAGAAAATATTATGTTTTTTTTACTGTAGGTACACCGTTAAATAACAGAAAATATTATGGTTTTTTTACTGTAGGTACACCGTTAAATAACAGAAAATATTTTTTTACTGTAGGTACACTGTTAAATAACAGAAAATATTATGTTTTTTACTGTAGGACAGAAAATATATATTTTTTTTTACTGTAGGCCTACAGTAAAAAAAACATATTTTTTTAACATCATGCACAGCTGTCAGTTTTGTCGCCAAGAGCACGCCAGACCTGTAGGTGGCGGTGTAACGAGGAGCCCAAGCCCACGTTAGCCAATCAGAATCACTTCCTGTCTCTCCTCTTCCTCACTTCCTCGGCTGCCTAAACCTCCATTTGTCTCAGTTTACATGCAAACGTAGTTTTCCAAAATCTCCACTCTGGCCGCAGTTTTTAGAAGGTGACGTTTTTTGAGGAGAATTCTCCGTTGGCGTGGAAACAAAGGGCACAAACGAAGGGAAATGTCTCCGTTTTTCAGAATAACCACGTACGTGTAAACGGGGCCTCAAAGTCTTAATTTAACAGCTGCTGCCCCCTCAAATTCTCAAGCATGTTACATGTTTGCCAAGCAACCAATCAGCGATTACAGCAGGTGTTCTGCATCAGCCGTGAAAGCACCTGCACCTGCTGTGACATCACCGGTTGGGGCGTGGCTAGAAGTGCAACACTGAGAACCAACAAGTCAACATAACTGCCCGGAGATTCAATGCTTTTGGTCTTTTTTCCTGTTTCCTTGATGTGATTTCATGTACTCATGTGCACTCTTTAAACCGTGACTAGAAAATATAACAAAAACAAAAACAGTGACAATTTTGGTTCTCTGGAGGACAAATTGGGATAAATGTGGTGCCATTTCCTTGAGAGCAGTAAAGTCTCTAAACAGATCCATGAGCAAGAAAAAAAACTAAAGTCATGCATTTGTTAAGATGAACATTTTCTGCACCGCATTATGTTAGATGAATATTATGCTATATTGTCTGGCCCTAACTAACTGCATGGTATTCTAATTCACACACACAGAGTCAGAAAAGGTAATATAAATCAGAAAACACAAGACACACTGAGATAAAACTTCCATTAAAAACCTGGTAACTCCATTGGCTGGGTGGTTGTCATTCATAGTTTGTGTCCTTTTTTGTTTTCATGGTGGTTCTTTGTTATCTGAAGAGGCTGCTGAATTATGACAGCCAATCATAACAATTTAAAGCCGATGAAAGGAAGCTATTACAACAGAACCAGGGCCCGACCGGGCTCCACTGGACTGAGTTAAGTTCTGGGGGGGGGGGGGGGGGGGGGGGCGAGGGCCACAACAACACGTTACGTGAAAAATAAAACGGAACACTGATTGAGTTAAACGGCCAGTGTTGTCAGCTCGGCCCCGACTTTTGGGGAAACACCAGCAAATTAGCCGGAGCAACACAACCGTGTTTGTTGTCATTCCGGAGCCAGTTATGCCTGGCGCTGCCACGCTGTAACCCCGCCGCGGTGACACCTGTCTCGGCGTTAAAGAAATACGCCGAGGTCCTGACCCCTCCTTGTTTGGATTTGCAGGCTGGGAGCCCAGACAGCCGCGCAGCACCGCGACGCACGTATCAACACAAACCTCCATACTGGAATGCAGCCGCGGCCCGTTTGACTCGGCCACGGACCCCATCGTGACCCTGTGTGTGTGTGTGTGTGTGTGTGTGTGTGTGTGTGTGTGTGTGTGTGTGTGTGTGTGTGTGTGTGTGTGTGTGTGTTTTCACTCATGAGTCTCTGTTTCTGTCCCTACAGTACACACTGACTGAACTGCAAACACACAGCGAAGCACAGGAGCAGAGCTGGATCGTTTGTTGTTGTTGTTACGATGCTGCCATTAAACTCTTTAATTTATGGACTTTTCTTTTGTCTAACCATCAGTCAAACACACACACACACACACACACACACACACACTTCATCAGCCTTTCTTATTAATAGAGTACGCCAAATTCAGATTTGCATCTTTGCTACTTCAAATGTCATAAAGCTCCTAGTCTCGCTTTGCCAGACCCTCCTCCAAAGCGCGTTGGAGGAAGGTCTGGCTACTCCACATAGCATTCGGGGATGGGAGGAAAACGTGCTCTGGTTTATTGGCATTTCTGTAAACCAATCACAATAAGCACCGGAGAAAAGCTGCAGTGCCTCTGCAAAATAGCCTCTGGAAGGAACTTGTTTTGGTGGAACATGTGTACGTTAAAAAGTTGTTTTAGTCGTGCAACAGAAAACTCCGATTGGACAGATAGTCTAGCTAGCTGTCTGGATTTACCCTGCAGAGATCTGAGGGCCTGGATCTTCACAATCCTACCTACAGCACCTTTAACTATATATCTTTGAAACGTTGTCTAAAAATGACTTCACAAATAAAGACGTGTGCAGATTTCCCACATCTCCAGTTGAAATTAACTTTTCTTTGTGTTTTGTTGATTTCCAACGAGCTGCGCCTGGCTCGGGGTGGAATAGTGCACGATATAATGTGTTCGCCATTTTGTAGTGGTGTTCGAATTGTCAGCGGTTAATTTCATTTCACTATATAGTCCCTTATAAAATACCCACAATGCACAGGTAATTAGAGCTTACATACAATGTACCCTTCATTTTACTCACGTATACCACAATGCAACGCGGCCATGTTTTCCCGGCGGAGATGAAGAAGCAGAAGGACCCGCGAAAAACTGAAAAGGAAAAAAATCGACCAGGCTTTCGTTTATAACTGGAAGTTCTAAGCATTTTCCGTGTTTGACACGTTGGTGACCTAGATTTTGAACGTTTTTTGAACTGTTGCAGGACGTATTATAAGTATTTTTGTTTGGGTTTGTTTACATGATGCTGGCCGCGCCCGCCTCCGTCACACAAACATCTGGCGCGTCTACTGACGCAGCGACGTTGAGTAGTTTTCAGCGTGGTGTCCGAAATCTCATTTGGTCATTCCTTATATACAGTCGCTCCAGAAAAATGCAGAGTTTTTCTGTGACTGTTGCGGGCAAAAATCCTTGATTATGCGGCACGTTTTCTTAAAATATGCGATGGAATATGCGCGATATTTATGCAATTTTATGCGATGAAATTGCGGGAACTTGCAAAAACTGCGGATTGATGAAAAAGAGAAAAACAAAGTGATTCCCCCCCAACACCGTGTTCTCACTAGGCGAAATGACGTCACTTCATAACGTTCCCATGGCAACAGGGGAAAATGGCTGCTCTTGTGTGAAGTAAACGCAACATTTTTCATCTTTCTGCTGAGATATATGTGACTTTTTTGCAACAACAAATGCAGGGATTATGAAATCATGCAAGCCCCGCATATTTTGCACGGAAATCGGCAATTTATGCGGCGAAAGTGCGGCGTATTTTAAAAAATGCGCCCCCCCCCCCCCCCCCCGCATAAATATGCAGACTTTGGCTGATTATGCATTGAATTCTGCGATCGCATAATCAAGTTTTTCTGGAGGGACTGTATATAGCTTACTATTTAATATACACTATATGGCGGGGTCAGCCCTATGTTCCCACATTTCTAATATTTTTCATAAAATTAGGCCCTATGTTAGGGTTACATTCCATCTGTAGTCCGAATCATAATAGTTTGGGTGTAATTGGCTAACAAATTGGGAGAAAGGGGGATAAAAGCTGATACAAATTCATGAAAAAGGAAATGTGGAAACATAGGGCCTAATTTTGGAAAAGAATCTTAGAAATGTGGGAACATAGGGCTGTGGGAACATAGGCACGCTCCCATATAGTGAATAGTAAGTGAGTAAATGAGGGAAAGGTTTCGGACATAGCTACAGTTTGTCCACGCCCACATGGAGGTCCAATCAGGCAGAATAAGTGAAAACACCTGTGTGGGTGGACCGTGTGAGTGTAGGAGCTTTAACGCACATTCATGTACAGACAACTTTAACATTTCCACACATACTGTGGGATCACTAATGCGTGAGGACACAGCACACACACTCACACACACACACACTCACTCATACGCAAGACTTTAATGTGCCGCTGGCTGGGTGTGGTGCCCCGACAGAGTTCACGAATTAACTGAACTCTTGAACTGTACTCTGGTATGTGGCAGACATTCAGACAACCATTCAGTCCAAGTGCACAGGAATAATCTCTGTCTTAACAAGCCTGCTACTGAGTCCTGAAATCTTCTTTTAATAGGATAAAAATAAACAGTTCAGGAGAAGTCAGCCAGTGAACAGTATGAAAGAGTGTTTGGATTTTTTGTTTAGGTTGATCCCTCAGAACTAAGCTTTGGAAATCATGTGTAAAATGTTTGACGGCAATGAAAAAACACAACACAAAGTCTGTATGAACTGTCCGGAGAATCAGGTCAGGCATAAAACATGATATTTGAACATGTCGGCTTGATCTCTGGGAAACTGTGATGGCCATTATTTTGCCCTTTTAAAAAAAAAATGTATAGCCTAAACCAATGTTTCCCAAAAATACGGACACCTTCAGACTTTCAACCTTCAGTTTTCTCATATGAACACCGATCAGGACAGTGTCCAGAGTTTCGCTTTCACACATGCAGCACACAACAGGAGATTGTCCGTGTCAGACCCATTCTGACTTCCTGGCAGGACATGACGCGGATTAAACCGCGGCCACATAGCCGGTTAGCGTCGGCCCTTACTGACAGAAGTCCCCGAATCTCTTCATCTCTCCGGTGCCGTCTTCTTGTAAATCACACTTCTTCTTCTTCTTCACACTCAGATGTTTCTTTTCTTCCGGTTTCACTGCAATTGCATGTTAGAAACGTCATCGACACGCCCACTCGCTCGCTGTGAATTGTCCGGACAGTGAGCTACTCTATTAGCCTAGAAATCTAGACGCACCCTAGCGGCAGCAAATTCAATTTGCAGCCAGGGTCAGTCTACGAACTCTCTGTTGGCTTGTGAGCTCTAGTCAGGCCAATCACATCGTCTATAGAGTCGGTGGGCGGGGCTTAACATAATGACGGCGGTCATTCCTTATATACAGTCGCTCCAGAAAAATGCAGAGTTGTTTTCTGATTGTTGCGGGCAAAAATCCTTGATTATGCGGCACGTTTTCTTAAAAAATGCGATGCAATATGCGGGATATTTATTCAATTTTATGCGATGAACTTGCGGGAACTTGCAAAAACTGCGGTTTGATGAAAAAGAGAAAAAACAAAGTGATTCCCCCCCAACACCGTGTTCTCACCAGGTGAAATTACGTCACTTCATAACGTTCCCATGGCAACAGGGGAAAATGGCTGCTCTCGTGTGAAGTAAACGCAACATTTTTCAACTTTCTGCTGAGATATATGTGACTTTTTTTGCAACAAAAATGCGGGGATTATGAAATCATGCAAGCCCCGCATATTTTGCGTGGAAATCGGCAATTTATGCGGCGAAAGCGCGGCGTATTTGAAAAAATGCGCCCCCCCCCCCCGCATAAATATGCGGACTTTGGCTGATTATGCGTTAAATTCTACGATTGCATAATCAAGTTTTTCTGGAGGGACTGACTAGCGTTGCTCTAGTTGGATGTAGCGCTATCCTATTGCGTGCAGAGGAAATTTCAAAGAGGGTTTATCCCGCCCCTCGGATTGAGCCCTGCCAATGGGGAGTTCCCAGACCCAACATCTGGATGTGGGTCTACATGTTGTACTCGGGAGCTGGCAGGGTAAAGACCGTTTAATGTCCGGTCCAACTGATTCGGACATTTGCGTCCTCACTTACAGCTCCTCCGGGTAATGTCTCGACAAGTTCAGGGTTGCAGTGCATTTGTGAAAGGGGCTTATGTTATATAATCCGTCAGTAAGATAACCCATAAATCTGTCCCTCCATTAGTTTGCCAATGGAGGAACGCTCCCCTTTTCCATACTCTTTTCTTCGCTTCTTTCTTTGCAGTTTCTTTCTCCCTCTCACCTGCTCCCACATCCCTCTCTCTCCCATGCCTTTCCTTGTCTCTTCCCCCCTCCCTCCTACTCTCACTCTCTATTTAATCCCTTAAGGGCAACACACCTGCTGCTTCATGTAGTGTTGCACTGTTAAAATTGACGCTTCTTTGACTGTTGACATGCGTTGATGCTGAAAAATGCGACCGTGGTGTTTAATGGCAAAGCACCTCATGCACTACTAATGTGCGTTGCCCCTTTAGGTCACAGTGAAGGAACTAGGTTGTGACCATATCTTATGGTTAAAGCGTTTACCTCGTCCCACATGGCACACTGGAATGTGGGGTGGAACTCCTTCCGTCATACGGAGATTACAGCCCCGAAGGAATTCACGATGTTGCACGAAAAATGACGGAAGAAGTCGTGTGAAGACTGTGAAAAAAACAAGAAGAGAAGTTCAAACCCCGCCTCAGTTCAACCTTCTGAACACCTGGTCAATTGCTGCATAAAGGGGGGGGGGGGCGTCACTGTTAGATTGTCTGTAGTGGGAAATCCCACAGACCTCGGGCTCCGTTATCTGGAGAAGTAAAGGTTGCATTGTTTTCGGACAAAATGACAAAGCATAAGTAAGTACAGATGAGGAAAGGGTTGCAAGATTCAAGGTGGAAACTTACAATGGGAATTGACAAGATTTTATGGAGAAATAACGGGAGTAAAATGGAAATATAGGGGTTATCTGCTCGGTGCCGTGTCATTTCTCCGACGCTCCGTTGTTCCGACGTCTCAATAACCCGAAAAATTCCCTTTGGTCCTACAGACCACTAGTCCGACGTCCACCAGCGATATAACTAATCCCACTATGGCCACGCCAAGACCCGCCCTTCGGTAGCATTCATTGGCCAGGCGTCTGTACAGGTCCTATCCCCTGACCAATCAGCTATCCTAACCTTAACCACTCGTAGGGCGGGTCTTGGCGTGGCCATAGTGGGATTAGTTATATCGCCACCAGCAGGACGTCGGACTAGTGGTCTGTAGGACCAAAGGGAATTTTTCGGGTTATTGAGAGGTCAGAAAAACGGAGCGTCGGAGAAATGGGCGGCCCCCATCTGCTCAGGCTGTATTCAATATATATTCATTAATATGTCGCATACAGTAAAGTGTGCAATGTGCCATGTCGTGAGCTGGCTAGCTGCCAGGTTGATCAATGGGGAAAGGAAGATTGGTGCCGTGTGCAAGCCTCGGGTTTAAAGTGAACAGCTCGTTTATAGAAGAAATGTTTTACAGTGAAGAATGAATGGACATGATGAATTAAAACTCCTCAATGCCTAATCGACATGGTAACAGCCCAGATCAAATATCAAATAAGCTAAATTGTCTGACCCTTTGCAAGGAAGAAAGAATAACTACTACAGACAACTTAACCAGGTATTAGTACGTTTACATGCACACCAATATTCCACTATTATTCTGAAAATGAAAATATTCTGAATTCAATACAGGTCATGTAAACGGCATATTCACTTATATATATTCTGAATAAGGCCTTTTTTACGAATGTAGCATTTTCTGATTCAGACGTGTGATATCCTGGTATTATTCAGCTTTTAGAAGCATTTTTTGGACATTCAGAATCAGAGTCTTAATGAGGGTTTTTACTGCAGTTTGTAACAGTTTATGGGCAGTTTAAGGCCTGTTTACAGCTTACGGTCAGCTCTGTGCGTCGCTACGGTTGTTGCACACAAACCAACGAGCCGACAGTTTGCATGGCTGACGATTGAGATGAACGGTCAAAAGAAAAGAAGGAGAAACACAGCTACTTTTAAACATTATCAAAGACTTGGATATCAAGAGGATTTTGGATATGTGCAAACATCGCAACGCCGACCTTTTCAAGGAGCAGAGGGGCTGTTGCACGAAACCAGGATCAGGCATTAAGCCAGGATATTCAAGTTATCCCGGATGAAGAATCTGTCGGACACTCCAGAGAGGCCAGAGGTCATGGTCAGCCTGAGGGGAGTCAGTCTTGGTCAAGGACACTGCAGCAGGCCAGACGGGGCTCTGAACTTGCGACCCTCCGGCTGAAGGTTCAGACTCTCTGCTCACATAAACACGAAGGTGAACTCCAAAGTGTCCAAACCGAAACGCAGGTTTCTGCCTTCCTGTGTCTGGCCTTGTTTCTGTCTGTCTCTGCGTCTCTCTGAACTCTGCAGGCGTATTTTTTATTTACTTTGTGCTCGTCCTCCTCGAGGCTGACGGCTGGAATGCTGACATAACAGATGTCGTCTGACAAAGCCAATAATTATCTGCTGTACGGCTGTATGTCCATACCCAGTCTTCTTCCTCCTCCCCCTCCTCCATCTCCACATCCTCCTCCGCCTCCTCCGCCTGCTTCACCGTCCCGGCTTCCTCCAGCTGGTCTGTGACTCCACAAACTTTTACCCCTGCATGTGAAAATTACATTTAGATTTTTTTCTTAACATGCGACTAAAACTTAAAAATGCATTCACTGAAATTACCCTCACTTCCTTCTTTAGGCCTTTATCTTCACAGGACAGATGAAGACATGACAGAGGAGAGAGAGAGAGGGGGGGAATGACATGCAGCAAAGGGCCACAGGTTGGAGTCAAACCTGCGGCCGCTGCGTCGAGGAGTAAACCTCTATACATGTGCGCCTGCTCTACCAGCTGAGCCACGGTTTTGAGTAAACCTGACCTAACTGTGTGTGCCGAGTTGGGCAGGTCACTGCACCGCACCGTGGGCCCGAGCCAGTCAGTTAATTTTTCTCTAAGGGGCGCTCTTTTACCTCATTATAATAATGAAGTGCTCTCCCAATGACCTGAAACAGCCATTTAGAGAAATCTTTATTGATGTGTATCTTTTGTTTTCAACCAGAACACAAGCGACACGAGTCCGGCGAGGGGAGGAGGTGATACACTTTGCTGCACTAATGAGGCTGTGTTGGCCGTCGCTGCAGCTCCTCAGAGACAACACAAGTATCTGAAGTCGTGTTGTCTGACCCCCGCATTAAGGGAGTCAAGCTATCGTTTAAGGGACGATGTGTGTGTACAAAATGGGAAGTTTGCACACAACTTGAGATTCTGTAAAGCTGTCAGGTTTCTCAGTCGTCTAAGTGCCGGACGGAGCCGCGGTGCCTCTGCAAAATAGCCTCTGGAAGGAACTTGTTTTGGTGGAACATGTGTACGTTCAAAGGTAGTTTTAGTCGTGCAACAGAAAACTCAGATTGGACAGATAGTCTAGCTAGCTGTCTGGATTTACCCTGCAGAGATCTGAGGAGCAGTTAACCAGAGTCCTCACAAATCAGCCGGAGGTTAGAACGCCATCACAGAGACAGAGGAAGGAGACGCACATCCGCCTGAACATTAAGGGGAAATCCGTGAGTAACCTCCACTGGCATCGTAACTATCCCGTAAATGAAACGTTGTCGATAAAGACTAGAGTTTCTCAAGTCAATCTTTGGACTAAAACAGACATGCAACCAAACATGTCGCAGCCTAAAAAAAATCGCTTAGAGCACCTTTTAACTGAATTTGAAAAACAAAAAAGTCAAAACAAAATAAAAATAAAATCTAATGAAAAATGAAAACCTTGCTTTGGATTGACATTTTTTTATTTCACAACAAAACAAAGACAATGAACATAATCGGGCAGAGTTGGATGGATGAACTTCTGGTGACACTCCACGCCAGCCAGAATTTAACTTCAGTCCCTTTTTTATTCCTGAAGTCACAACAATGCTGCCCCGAAGGTCCGCGACTCTGACTCAGCACATAAATGGCAATGTAAACTTTCAATTACAAGTACGCAAAAAGAGAAAAACCACCGAGATTGCAGCGTTGTGGTTTGTCCCCCGTGACAGCAGGGCAGCGATGGAAATAAACTTAAAGAAAACACAAGCGGGAGGTAAAATATCTGGACTCACACACACCGGCTGGCTGAGGAGCTGATGTTGGCCACCAAGGGCTTTATCCAAGGCACCATCTGACCACGTTTTCCCCTCATTTTGCAAATCGGTGTCCCTTATCGTGCCCAAGAACTGCCTTTGAACCAGAAAACACACAAATAAGAGGAGAAGGAGGGTGAGGAGGCAGGGAACCTTAACTTTTAGCTTCCCTGCTGAGATTTTTATAGCTCCGGGGGAAAGAAAAAATAGATTTAATGGGACGGATAAAGACATGTAGCAGAAACACATCAGGAATCACAGTCGGTTGCTAAATGTTTTCTTTCCTCTTGTGTCCATCACTCATGTAAAAGCCTTAACCCATGAAATGCAACCTGAGGAACACATTCACGTTCGAAGAACACTGCATTGAATGTTCATTTGCTTAACCCTCGTGTTGTCTTCCCGTCGACCGTGCAACTTTTTGTTTTTTTCTGGGTCCTAATTTAAAAATAAAACTTTTTTTTTCAACATTTTGTTTATTTCTTCAACACTTTTGTCGCTTTTCTTGATGTTTGTGTCAGTTTTTCCAACGTTTCTGAAGCTGTTCTCAATTTCTTTTGTGCTTTCTTTGAAGTTTTTCCACATTTTTGATGCTTTTTCCAACATTTTAGTCACTTTTTTCAACATTTGTTTATTATTTTTTTCTTTTTTATTATAAAATTGAATAAAACACTCAAATGATTGATTGATTATGTATTTTGCTTGTGAAGAATCCCATCCCAGTTATTTTTTTGGACACTTTTGTTGAACAAAATCCAAATTTCTGATATATAAACTTTTTGAAAATGGGTTAAATGTGACCCGAGGACAACATGAAGGTTAAAGCAGCTATACATTTTGAACTAGTTATGAAACAGTCTCAGTTTAATACGGTTGCCTCTGTATGACCTGCATAAGCAAACAAAACTGTCAGAGAAGAGGCTATTTCTATATTTTTTTCAATTCTCCCGTCACATCAGACGAGCCGATTTACGGCAAGAAGAGTCTATGTTTCCATTTTCCACAGCAAAGTGTGCAGTGAGTACATCAGTTAGCCAATTAAAAAGAAGCAGGAGGAGAATTTTTTTTAGAGATTGTATCTTTGACGTTAAATGAAAAATAGTTGACAGAATAGCAAGAAAAAGCTGAAAGGGACAGTGATAGAGCACGGGAGAAAACATGAGTCTACGCCAGTCACTCATTTACCAGATGGATTTATAAAACAGATCCTGAACTGGTCCTCTTCCACCTACACAGATATATAATATGTCTATTTTATTTATTGAAATGCATGGACATTGTGAGATGTTTTTGCCACGTGGAATTTACGTTCCACGTGGCTAAAACACATTACTTTGTTTCACCATCATCATATCATGAATCTAACATAGCCACAAATAGATACATTAAAGCGACACGCCGACTTATTGGCCTGGTGGTAACCGGCTCCATCTAGCCTAGCTTAGCACAGATCCTGGTGGTAACCGGCTCCATCTAGCCTAGCTTAGCACAGATCCTGGTGGTAACCGGCTCCATCTAGCCTAGCTTAGCACAGATCCTGGAGGTAACCGGCTCCATCTAGCCTAGCTTAGCACAGATCCTGGAGGTAACCGGCTCCATCTAGCCTAGCCTAGCACAGATCCTGGAGGTAACTGGTTCCATCTAGCCTAGCTTAGCACAGATCCTGGAGGTAACCGGCTCCATCTAGCCTAGCTTAGCACAGATCCTGGAGGTAACTGGTTCCAACTAGCCTACTGCTCCGAGTAAGTGACAAAATAACGACAACATGTTCCTATTTACATGTTGTGATTTGTATAGTCACAGCGTGTACAAATAACAAGGTCACATGAGACAGAGCAATCTTCTGACCGTATACATACTGGGAACTATATTCTCAGAAAGGCAAAGTGGAGTCATATGCTTGCAGCTCTGCATTAGAGCTGCAAGCATATCACTCCGCCCAAGTAGCACTGTTTTGCCTTTCTAGGGTGCAGCTAGATTTCTAGGCTACCTCTGCCTAGCCTCACCACTGTAATCTCAGGACCCCCCCCTCTCTTTATCTGTGCCCTCAGTGTGAAGTCCGCGTGCGTTACTCGCTGGCGCTACCCAAGCTGGCTATGTACTCCGGTAAGAGAGTCGCTGCAACCTTTGGTTTTTGTTCAACAGATTTATTAACATCCACTTCCAGCAGGTGAATACAGAGCTTGTTGCTTGCAACAGTATGTGTTTTTGTGGGTGTGGTTTTGTTCTCAATAACGCACACGGCAACACAACAGAATACTATACAAACAGCGTGCAACTTTAGGAGCAGCTGTACTCATGTCTGCAGCGAACTACAAAAGGAAATGGCAAAGTTGCGCAAATGCGCGAGTCCAAGAAGTGACGTTGGCTCATCAGTCCAGCAGGGAGTTTTCCACACTCAGGTTGACCCGGATCTGCTCTCTCTCTCTCTCTCTCTCTCTCTCTCTCTCTCTCTCTCTCTCTCTCTCTCTCTCTCTCTCTCTCTCTCTCTCTCTCTCTGGGCCATCTTTGAAAATACATAATATGCTCACATTTCCAGTGTGGATTTGGGGCACAATGACAGAATGTGTAACTATTTTGGTCATGGGTTTAATATACTTTGTGTAAAACATCTAAAAGCAAAAGCCCTATCAGATAGGGGCGCCCTGGGACAAAAGTCAGAATCAGAAAAGGATTCATGGCCAAGTAAGTAATGCAATATTTTCAAATGTAATATCCCCCATAGTTGTATCCACCAGTTACATTATTCATATTTTTTTATTATGTGTTTTGCACTCTTTTGTATTGTATCTAAGTTTGTTTATCTTTCTTTATTTAAATTGATTTACCTTGTATAATCTTTTCTCTATTTTCGTCTTTGCCCTTATGTCTTGATACTCCTTTTACTTCTTAATTGACTCAAAGAGCCTGCACAATAATTCCTATGTGCCTGGACTGTTTGGTGTATGCACAAATGGCAAATAAAAATCTTCAATGTTGAAGTAACATTTACAAAAAATTAGCTTTTTGATTTGTTTGTTGGTGCATACATAAACATATTAAACATTGATATGAAATAAACAATAAACACGGAGACATATGCGGGTCCGTGGTCTAAGTCCTTGATATGAAAAAGTTTGGGAACCACTGAGGTAGAATCACCAGCCCATAGTGGGAGCTAGCGAGTCCACTGATGAGACTTTGTTTCATCGCTGCGTCAGTTGTTAATTGTGCAGCAGTGACGGCTGTGTAGCGTTGAGTTGCGTCCCCTCTCTGGTTCCCATGCACCCTCCCATCAGCTGACCGGTCACTGACCTGCAGCCGGTGGCACTGGAGTGAACTCTGGTTCAAAACGTCGCCGAGTTCCCAGTGACTGAGCGTCCATCAGATAACGACCCTGGCAGAGCCGCGGCGCCCTGCAGCGGACATAATTAGGCCAGGCTGTTTGTGTCCCATTCATTTTCTGCCACATAGCTTCGCCCTATTCTCTGCCTGTCAATGAAGGCGGTCAGGTGGAGGCTGGAAATGCTTGGTGACCTCAGCAGTGGCCTCAGTGCTGACCACACTGTCAGTTTTGTCTGTAATGAGGTCAAGATATGAAGGGCTACTGTTTCTACAACTCTGTAATACTGTCAATACAACTTCCTTTAGGGTTGGGCTTCAAGAACCGGTTACAACTTGAAATTGTTTAAAAAGTTATGATTCCAATGGAATATTTTTTTTTTTTATTGAATCGTTTGGAAACTTTGGTTTCAAATGTGATCATTGGTTGGTTGGGAGGAAAACGTGCTCTGGTTTACTGACATTTCTTTACACCAATCACAATCGTCTTGGGTGGTGCTAAGCACCAGAGAAATAGCCTCATGAGGAACTTGTCTTGGTGGAACGTGTACGTTTAAAAGTCTTTTTAGTCGTGCAACAGAAAACTCAGATTGGAGAGATCTGAGAAAAGGTTAACCACAGTCCTCATATATATCGACCAGAGATTAAAATGCCAACACAAAGGAAGCCCAAGGCAACGGATATCCGGCCTAAATGAGTGAAATCTGGCGGCAACAGAGCAATTCCGGAAGTAGAACGTCAAGGATATAGACTAGAATACACATTACAGACAGGCCTGAAATACACACACATGCTCAGTTGTTGTTTCATTGATATTTGAGATATGGTTGTGTCATCTGCATACATAGAGATGTAAACAAAGATGTGGTTGGACGGAAGTTGGTCAGTGCAGAGGTTCTCAAGTCTTTTTTCAGCCAAAGACCCCTTACACTGGGGACTGCCTCATGACTTTTATATTTTGACGAAGCATATTTTTTACACTTCTATAGTCTTAGTTATGTGAATGAACAACACAAGGGAATTATAAAGATGTTAGACATGCATTAAACACATTTGCAGATTCACAAGTTATTTGTGAAATAAGAACATAATATATAAACTATTATTGATTTAATCATTTAAATATTGTTCATTGAACTTTGAAGCAAAACAAATGCCATGATAATTTAAATGAATGAATCTTAAAAACTTTTCATGGACCCCTGGCAGAGTGCCACAGACCCCACTTGGAGAATCACTGGGTTAGTGTATGTATAGTGATAAAAGCCACGGAGAGAGCACAAACTTAGGGGCTCCAGTGCTGAGAGTCAGGGGGCAAGATGATGTGTTATTGACCCTCTGCTTATGAAAAAGTGTAACTTTATGGTGTTATGCATGTGGGCGTAGGTGAGGGGCATCATCAACAGATGTGCTGGCTCTGTGTGCGAACTGGTCAGGGTCCATTTGGGGAGTAGAACAGGCTTTCAGGTATGCAAGGATGATACGCTCAAATGACTTGTTAGGTGCAATTGGTCTAAAGTGAGCCTGGCACGCCAGATGGTTTGTTACACAGAGCCATCTGAGAAAGTGAAAAATTGAAATACAAAAGTGAAATACTGGAGGTTTGGGATGTGTGAAGGGCTTTTGATCAGTCCAAAAATTAGTTATTAGTGGAAATGTGATGTTTGTGTATGACTTGTAAATTAAGCCATTCTTGTCAAACTCATAAAACGACAACTTGTTTTAGTTTTTCATCTTCTAATTTACTCTTTACATCAACTGTACAGCAGCTACATTTGATACACTCAGTGAATGCATAAACAGGACAAATATATACAGACTCCTTAAAGCGGAGAAAGTGCTATCTCCTTCCACGAATCCCTCTGTACGTACGATTTCACAGCGCATCTATTAGGCTTCAAAACCAGTCCTAAAATTTGACCAATAATAACAATAATAACAATAATAACGTTACTCTCTATATATGCTGCTCTAAACAATGGAAGAACTCTATGTTCTAGCAGTGAAACAAAGTCCACAGTCCTTTACATTACAGGTTAGTGTCTCTATCTATTCATAATTACAGCAAATATTGTTACAGATAGAGTAGAAGTACAACAAAAAGTATACATCTGCAGTTTAAATACAGCTTATTCATAATGCTACTTCATTTGATACACACATAATAGCACTGTTATACTGGATATATTTATCATTCATGTTCAAAAAATAGAACAGTTTGAATGTATTTTGACCTTGACGTTTTAGTGTTTTAGTGGTGGAGATCGTTGCTAAACATCACGACTAAGACATCTGGACGAGTCCAGTCTCTCCTGACTCCAACGTGGGTCTGGGAAGTTTTCCAAAAGGGTTCCAACATGTTCCCACTGCAGATCACTAATCAGGTTCTAATGAGAACTGTCACGTTATGATTGAACAGACAACATTTCCATGGAGCTGGCAGGCATCCAGTGTCTTGCTCACAGGCAGTTCAGAAAGGCAAGACCAGGTGATAAGTAGGGTTGGGTACTGTTTGGGTTTTAATCCGAAACCGGTGCTAAAAACTATGCTTTTCAAACGGTGCCGGTGCCTAAACCGATAGTACTTAAATAAAAAAAAAAAACAAGGGCATAAAACGACAATCGGCGACATTAAAGAAAGGCTTTTTTATTGCCATATGGTCAAAATGTAATAACAATAACTTATAACAATAACTTACTTCACCAGTAAATTGCTGGTAAAATGACAAAAACAACCACTGAATGGGAAAAAGGTATTTCTTTTTCAATAACTTTGAATGCACCTCGAGGCTTACTAGTTTCAAGTAAACATACCGTTGGCGACGGTAGACTGCAGACTGTCCTCTACAGTGAAATGCAGTCACACTCTACACCGTTTACCGTTCAGCATTTAACTTTTATTCCAGCTACTAGCTAACGTTACCTGCTGCCAAGTGTAGTCTAGCGTCACGTTCAGCGATGCTTCTGTTTCCTCTAACGTCCGTTTTCGGAGCTTCAGAGAGCAGCGCTGGCATTTAAGTGCCCGCGAAATGAGGCAACGAAATCCGCATTGCCATTCCGTCAGGTATATACCGATGGTTAAGGCACCGGTGCCGTATTAACACGGGGGTTTCGGCACCCAACCCTAGTGATGAAGATGTAAATAGAAACAACTTGAAGGTCATTGAAGGTGATTTCCCCACTTCTGTCCCAAGACTGGAATCTGACCGTGAATCTTAAAGGTTTTGTAAATGTAGGTAGAGTCAAATACTCATGACTCATGTCGACATGCATAACCCTTGGATATGTCCTTACTGATACACATTGATAAAAGCTACTAAGATGTACAAAATATAAAAGTGGATTTTAACATCTGTAAATCACTTTGCGTATCTCAACAAAATGCTGCATCTTTGTCCCTGGGCTTCATCAGAGCCAAGAAACTCCAAGCAAAAGCTGGCTTCTTAGAAAGTCTTTCTATTCTGATATACAGTAGGTGTGTTGTACGTCTTCAGGTAAGAAAAATTTGCCTGAAGTCTGTTCATGAGGCACTTACATGTTTGTTTTTTAGCTCTGAGTGGAAACGTTCGCTGTTGTAACTTAAGTGTGGATGCAGTCCATTAAGCAGGGCGAACCCTGACCTTATGTTTGAAAATAAGGAAGAAAAATGCTACTTTTTGCACTGCAACTCGATACATGAATAACTTAAAAAATGCATGTAAAGAATAGTAAAAGCTGGGAAACAATAAGCTGCAGGTGAACAGATTAGGAGGTTAAAAATGTACTTTTGCTACGACAGAAAGTGGTGTCTTAGTTTTGGACCAAACCACCGAAGGGATGATGACGCGCTCCAAACCAGCGATGTAAACCCGTTATTCATGTCCGTGGAAAAGAAAAGGGCCCAGCATGTTGCTTGTGCCTTCTTTCTTGGGCTTGGAGAGTTTTTTCCAGAAGCACATTGAAAGGTAAATTACTTACGCAGGTAAGTGAAATGCACATGCAGCCCGTTTACCGGGTGCACTATTGGCACTGTCTGCATCTTGGGAAAGTTCTCCGTGGCCAGAGTCCATTTGCAAGTCCCGATCAGCTCCACAGCCAGAGTCTTTAGGATGATCTGTGCCAGTTCTTTCCCTACACAGCTCCGCACGCCACCGCCGAACGGCACGTAGCTGAAGCGAGCTGACCGACTCTCCTCCCGGTCTGGGCCGAACCGATCTGGGTCAAACAGCTCCGGTCTCTGGAAGACCGCTGCGGTCTCATGGGTGTCCCGGATGCTGTACATTACACTCCAGCCTTTGGGGATCTGGTAGCCCTGAGAAATGAGCACAGAAATCAATAAATATAAATAAGGACAAGAAAGCTTTTAGGGTTAGGGTTTTTAACAACAAATAGTTTGGTGCATTTGTATGTATTCAAATCTGCACTAACTCTTTAGAAACTCTTCATGTTCCTAAAAGTCTTTCTGGCACTCAAAATGTATGAAAATGGCAGGACTGTTATTTGAATAAACATAAATATGTGCACATTTGTTTACAGTCAAGGTTCACTGGAAAATATGCTTATTTTATGAGTCAGATGTTGGTTTTGACAGAAGTTTAAAAGCTTGATGAGTTGTATTCCTTGGAAAACAGGGTTAAGGGTTTTCTCTCGCGTGGTTTTCAACTTCGTGTATCCATACCCTCATCCATCCATTGATCCAGACCTATTTATAACCTAATCCCAATTATTTAGGAAGCTTTAGGAAGATACACTTGAATGACCAGGCATAATGACATTTTCTGCTATTACTTCTCAGCTATAGGGGTTTAAACCCTGCAAAAGAGGTGCATAAAAGGTGGCATGTGCACTACAATTGTAGTGGCACTGTGCATCCATGTCCAAGAAACGGGGTAATTGGGGGCACTGAGGGCAAGGAAGGGGCATGTAAAGACGAGGGATGAGGCCATGATGGGGCAGCAAAGGCCACGCAACTCTGTATGTGAATATTTTTGGTTGTTAAAGCACAGTCAGGCATGCAGCATGACAAATGGAATCAAAGAGAATTCAATTGAAGCACGATTTAGTTTTATTTCTCCTGCATGAAGAGTTCATTAAAGATCTCACCAATCTGTGAGGTTGACTCATTCTTGTTGGGAATAAACCAGCTCTTAACTCACTCACAAACTCATTTATGATTATCAGGCTGCTGATATTCCACAAGGAGGAGCTGTTCTGACCAGGTGGATAGGTCAACCTAAAGGAAAGTTATAGCGGCCATAGGGCAGTTACAGGGCCAAGCCCCTACGGATGCATCTGTAATGTGAAGCGATGTTGCACGATGCCCACTTGCCCAAAAAATACCCACACCCCACTACAATTGTTGGGAAGACGCAGTTGTCAAATGGTAACCAATTTTTTGATCCATTTGGTCTAATAAACTTTGAAAAGTATAGAAGAGCCACTTAACAGGCCAAACGTTACCACAGTATAAACGGTACAGGAAATGCTGGTTGGCTAACGGTCAGGCTGTTCTCATGAACCATTTGCACATATAGCTACCAAAAGTAATGCACACATACAACAACAACCCACATTGACTGCTGCTGTTGAAGACCGCGAATATTCGCGTGAGTTGGAGGTCAGGCTGGCTTCTGAAACACATTTCAAGCAGGGAAGCGGATTTCTTGTCCCGGAAGAAGTTAACAGGAAAAAACACAAGACTATCCCCCAGAAAATGGGTGTTTGTGTCCCGGGAGTACAACTTAACGCGACCGGTGTTTAACTAGTCGTTTTTGTGGCTAAACTTGACTGTAACAGCCGCCGTCACGACCCACAGTCACCTTTTCTCGGCTTAACCTCTGATTTGGAACTTAGATTCAAATTCCTTCATATCTAGGGAAAATATATAACGTCCACTTCCCATTCATCCCAGGTAAAAATAAACCTCACTCACACGAAGGGCATACATATGAATGTTATATTCCTACCAGAGACTTAAACTTACATCTAATTCAAATGTCTGCAGGGCTGTCCGGTAACCACCCGAGACTGGCGGCAGGAAGCGGAGAACCTCTTTGACAACACAGTCGACGTAACGGAGCTGGCTCAGCTTGTCCAGGCTCAGATATGGCACGTGAGACTGGGACTGTGGGAAACCATCGCTGTGATTTTGACAGCCTCCGTTCAGCAGACGGGTTGTCTCTGTGTCCTCCTCTTTCTCCATGGCGACAGCCGGCGGGCTGGGACTGCTGTGGGATTCGCAGCCGAGGCCCTCGGCCTCCAGCTCGACCCTGGCCCTCTCCACCACCTCTGGATGGCGAAGAAGCTGAAGAATTAGCGATGTGGAGGCGCTGGCTGTGGTGGAGTGAGCAGCGAAGATCAACTCTACTGCCGTTTCCTGCCAGGAAGGAGGTGGATAGATGGAATCAGGGCTGGGTTCAAATAATGGATTCTCCGACTACAATCGATCTTTGTTTGAGTGATCTGATATTGATTAATAAAATCCCCAAATCAATCTGTTAATATACCTTTTCACTATGGATGTATAAGAAAAACATACTTTAAACATACTTTTGGGGGTTTCAATTCTTAATGTAAAGATTAACCTGGTGCATTATAAGAAATATTTGAGGGTTGCTTCTTGCTCGTACACTTTCCAAATTAAGATTTTTATTTATGTGTGTGATAACAAATAAACCTAAACATATTTGAGATATATTGAGTCTGAGTCATATTGTGGGCTTCTCTCTGGTACCTTGAGCTCCTGGATGCTGAGCTGATGGCCATGCTCTTTGGAGCTGAACAATATGTAGTCGAAGGCATCGTGGTATTCCTCCTCCGCCTGCTGCCGCTCCATCTTTTCCTCGATGATTTTCTCCATGGTGGCGTGCAAGATTTCCCTAGCTTTTATCCCCTGGACAGAGAACAACACCAAAATGTCATTACCGAGCCCCGACTGGATACTCGTATTCGCCTAGATAAGAGAGTTGCACATTGTTTTTTTGCTTACCAAAATCACTAAGTACATAAGGTCACTAAACAATGTCTTCAGATTAATACATTTTCATTTAGTGCAGCTAGCATTTCTGTAAAACTCACATATGAAATCAAGTTCCTTGCGACTTTATGTTCTGCCGCAAATTTTGCTCAGCTGACGTAAATGATCGGAGATCACTTTAAATATACACATATCGGCTCCGACACCATTCTTTAATCGGGATCGGTGCTTCGGTGGCCGCCATGTTGAATGTAAACAAGAAGCTGCTTGGTCGCTTCTCTATCGTCATCGTGTTAAACCAGCCAATAGCGCGCCAGGTGGATAAACCAGTTTGTGATTTTGCCCTCATTTACAATTATATTGAGTCAATTACAAAGACAAAGAAAGAAAAAGAAGGGACAGAAAACACAGAGAAAGAGCAATACCATCGTCAAAATAATAAAACGCTATTAAAACTTTCTGGCTTGAGAAAATGACTTGATAGATCTCTGTTAAGTGTCTTTGAGTGTTGTAAAAAGCGCTATATAAATAAAATATAAAAGTAAAGTAAAATGCGTGTCTGAAGATGAATAAACTGAAGTTTCAGCAGGTTTGCCCTGGTTTCTTCTCGCTCTCTCACCTTGCGTAGCCCGCTGAGCGGAGCGTCTATGGGGAGCGAGAAGAGGTTGTTCATCAGCTGCTCGAAGATTTGAGCCAGGTAAACGATCCGCTCCTCCTCCATGTCCAGACCCAGCAGGACTCTGATGGCGATGCGAAACGTCAAGGCCTTGGCGGCGCTGTAAACGTCGATGGCGCCCGGCTCTGAGCACCACTTGGCGATTTCAGACTTGACGACGTCCTGCAGCTGGGGCAGGTAGGACTCCAGAGCCCCCCGGCTAAACACTTTAGCCAGGATCTTGAAAGGGTTAAGGAAACAAAAGAGAGGCGTCATAAAAAGTTATAACTGTGTACGCGACAGTCAACACCTTTCAGAAAAGGGGAGGACAGGGTGGGGTTAGGGTCAGGACTGGATAGAGGGAAGAGGAAAGATGTAGAAGATATAGGAGAGAAGACAGGACAGGGCAGTTTAGATAAGATGGGAGAAATGCAGAGATGTACTCGACTAAAGAAATTCTCAGTCGACTAACACTCATACTAGTTGCTTGGTTAGGGTTAGGGTTAGAGTTGGGTTAGGGTTAGGGTTAATACGCAGCGCCCAGGATGGGCACGGGCACAAGGGGACCACTGGTGTAGATAAAACACTTATAGCTCTCCTTAAATAACCGGGTTTGGTTATATAAAAGCTGTTTAAAAGACGGCCCGATATTAAAAGCAGGTAAAAAGGACCACTGGACAGGACAGACAGCAGGAGATTTTAAACTTTAAATAAAAGGTCAACTCCACAACTGCCCTGGTATCTCTCCTAGAAAATTTGCTAAATAAATACATACAATATATATATATACACCTATAGTTTTGTAAATCAATAGCCCGGCGTCACAATACAAAATAAATTCTAGCCCACATTTAAAACATCTTGTTGAAACTTTAAAGGTAAATTAAAATATTTGAAAGGTCATCAATACTGTCTGAATTACTTGCCCTTGAGGTTAAAAAATACATATACACATACCATTAATAATTAGTAATAATAATAATTTAACCATACTTTAGTTCTATATAGGTTAAAGTAGGGCTGGGCAATACATTGATATTATATCGATAACGACATATGAGACTAGATAGCATCTTAAATCTTGGATATTGTAAAAGTTATTAATACAAATATGAATTATAAATTGTCTCTTCCTGGTTTTACAGACTGCATTACAGCAAAGTGATGTGATTTTCTGAACTTACCAGACCTACTAGCTGTTTTATTATTTGCCTTTACCCATTTAGTCATTGTATCCACATTATTGCTGATTATTTGATGATCATTGTGTTAATATTTTGTGAAAGCAGCAATAGTCATCCCTACAATATCACCACAATACTAACACACACTAACACTAACATGTAGGCTGGTTTAGGTTGTATCCTATGTGGTCATGCATATGTGGAAATGTGTCATTTGTGCAATATGTGGGCTATTGGGGGCTCCTCTAAGTCATTTGTGCAATACATAGGCTATTGGGGTTGTGCAATGTGTTAGTTGTGCAATACGTAGGCTATTTGGGGTTGTGCATCATGTCATCGTGCAATACTTTAGGCTATTGGGGATTGCGCAATATGTTAGTTGTGCAATACGTAGGCTAGTCGGTTGCGCGTTATGTCATTTGTCCAATACATAGTTTGTCGAGGTTGGACATTGTCAGTGTATATGTAGGCGATATGTAGGATATTGGGGTTGGGCAATATGTCACCTGTGCAATATTGTATTTGGCAAGGGCTGTGCCGCACTTAATTGCGGAGAATACAGCCGACGGGGTTGATTAAGGGGAAGTGCCAATGAAAGGAGTAGTTTGATGTGCTTATTATATGTATATGGAAACATACGTTTGTGTTGCATGAGAGTATGTGTTGAGAGATATTTGTATTTGTTGTCTTTTCTGTATTTTGTGTGTTGTCTTTGTAATGCTGCAGAATGGACAGAGTCCAAAACAAATTTCCCTTTGGGGACAATAAAGTATATCTTATCTTAATATCATCATCGAGGTATTTCGTCAAAAACATTGTAATTTTCTCCATATGGCTCAGCCCTAGGTTAAAGTATTCCAACTTTCTTACTTTTCTCTTCCTCTTGTGCAGGTCTCCGATGGAGTTGACCAGGGTGTTGGGTCCCAGGATGATGCGGGTGCTCTGGGGCCACTGGGTGCACACCAGGCTGTGCTCGCCCAGCAGGATCTTGCGGACGTTTTCTGCGCCTGTCACCCGGATGACGGGTTTCCCAAGGAGATGGGTCTTAAACACGTTGCCGTGACGCTCTCTGCGCGAAATGTGGAAGTTGGAACCCTGTGAGAAGAAGTTTGGATTACAAGTTTGTCACATTTTAGATAGTCTCGCTTTTGCCAGAACCATCCACACGCTACGGAGCGGAGTCATAACTATACGATATATAGGTAGAAAGTGGCGCTACAGAGCCGTTAAGAGTCATTCCCCGGCTGCAATGACGGTGCAGAGACACCAAGGCTGTGTCTCAAACCGCCTACTTGCACACTTCACACACTTAGTTTTAAGTATATAGTGGAGATAACGCAAAAGTCAGAGTACTGAAAGTACCCGGATGACCCCCTAAAAACGGTCAAAAACTTCAGTGTAGAACGATGGACACTACTCGCACTAAACCTGCGCCATCTTGACTACAAAGCGGAAAGGGGAGGGACAAGGGACGTCGACCGGCAGCTGATTGGACGAACGCGTCACGTGCGTACTAGCTCTCTTGGATTTCACATCCGAGCTTAATGGCGGCTCGTTTGGAATACGATCTCTTATTTTACGAAAATAGTTCACCGAAACGTGTTTCTGAAAACCTTTTAAGCGAGAAACAGGCCGTGCAGTTGCTGAATCTGTCTTCATTTCATATCAACAAAGATCAGTTTAAAAGATTTTCATCAGATTTTGAGAGGTGGCGAGCCGAGCTGACCGCTCGTCATTTCCGGTAAGTGTTTTAACATAAGTGTTCCTTTTGGGACAATACTAACCATCGACAGCGGGCACTACGGCAGGAAGTGGTCAGAGCACATTAGCAGTGGACTGACCGAAGTAGGCGGTTTGAGACACAGCCCAAGAGCGCAGATGAGGAAGACCTGGAAACACCGACCAATCAGAGCACACTGGGCTTTTTCAGGAGTGGGGTTTAAAGAGACAGTCGCTTAAACGAAGCGTTTCAGACAAAGGGTGAATACAGGTATATTCAGACAGACAGTATGAGTAAAATAAAGTGTTTTTTTCTAACATTAAAGCATGTAAACATGTGTTAGTAGAAACCCAAAATACAAGTATGAACCTGAAAATGAGCATGATATGGGACCTTTAAATGATTTCTTCACATTGTGGGGCAGATGTGAGGGGGATGCAGCGGGGGTGGTGGCATGACCATCCTCATTGATGGAAACTATGTATACACTATTTTTCAAGCCGTTTGAGATAAAAGAACGCCTAAAAAGCTATAAATCATTAGAGTTTCCAACAAACGAATTATCCTGTAGAGCCGACATGCTTGTCTTCATCATTCTGAAACCAGAACACAACAAATATTAAAGGGGCGCTATGCAGTTTAGTCCATTTCTTGTCTGTTTCCTGTCTTGTTGCTGGCAGGTTTCTCTATGGAGCCCCCCCCCTTCGGCTTCAGTTCCTCTTTATGGATGATTTATTTTCACTCCTGCCTCCTAAAATTAAGCAAAAATGGTCTGATGTTACTATTTCTAAGTTAGATAAACACATAATGTAGGTTTTTTCTCCATTGATTTGCCAGTCCAGTCGGAAATTCTGAGGGGAAATGACACAAAGTTGAAGGTAGCCTATTTTAAAACCCTCGAAGATTCGGGAAAACATTCAGGGCTGGAGACGATGCCCCCCCCCCCCCCCCCCCCACCCTCTGCCCCTGTTGGTTTTTTGTTGGTTTTTTCTACCTGAACTACTTACTTTTTTGTACTTACTAACTTACCAAAATGAAAAAAAAAACTAGTATCTCATAATTGTCACGGTTGTATGTTGGGATGTTAGGATGTCCACATACGTCTCCCCTTCTCCCTCTGCTTTGGTGGTGAAAGGTGAGAAATCAGATACAGGAGTGGGGGGGGGGGGGGGGGGGACACAAGAAACTCCTGAAACACACAGAACGTGTGCTGTAACGAGGCACTGTGAGTGTGTAGTGGAGGGACAGAGAGATGAAGGGATGAGAGCGCATTCCTCACTGTAGAAGAGACAGACAGACTGAGAGAGAGGGAGAGAAAGAGAGAGAAAGAGGAGGAAGAATTGGACAGAAACGTCTGTTTTTCCTCCGCAAGACGGAATTACGCACGGAGCATCAAGTCTGCACATGTCGCATTAACAACAGAACTCACTGCACAAGAATCTGCGGAGCTTTCGCAAGCGTCCCGAGCGCTTCCACATACATACATCATCAATAATCGGATCATTAATACACCCTGCTGCCCCCCGGAGTTTATCTGTACATTTAAGGAATCATGAGATAGAAAACCATATATGATGAACATACATAAAGATCCACATACACACACACACACATACACACACACATACACAGACGCGCAGGAGGCTTAAACCTATATTTTGGCACGCTTGTAAAAAATGGAAACTACAGCAGCCCCAGACGTGTCACCTCTCACCTGGAAAAGCCAGTGGAAAGTCTCTCCGACTAGTGGCCAGCCCATGGAGCCCTTCGGCAGCGGCAGGCTGCTCTCTTTGTCCCGGGTCAGGCTCCAGCGAAGGCTCCACAGCTGCCGGGTCAGCGCCAGCAGCACGAGCGCGGACAGGACCGAGGTGAGCGCGGTGGTCAGGGCCGACAGGACCCCGAACTGTGCCAGGGGTAACATCTCCAACGAGAAGCATCCACCTGTGTCTGTGCGTAAAAGGCGCTTCTGTTCCGTCCAAAAGTCGGCGGTGCGTAAATCTTCCCTCCGTCCAGTTTCTTCTACTTTTTTCTGTTTCCTTTTCTGCTTTCCCCCGGTAAACTCTGTCCAGATAAAAAAAAAAAATAAGGTGTGTTAGCTCAGCCTCAGCTCCACGAGATACAAAGCTGAGGGGAAAAAGAGAGAAAATCTAAACTCTTTGTGAACTCATCTCTGGAGACACGCAGCCAATGGCCGAGAGCCGTTATAAGCTGTTATTACAGCCAGTTAAGAGGATAATAATAACAGTAATCAGCCCCCTGAATCACTCAGAAATATGCAATGATGATGATATGTCGTCACCTCTAGAATGATTGTATTATAATGCACCAAATCAGACAAAGTCTTCATTATTTCAATGAAAACAGACACAAAACGTTCTCTCTTTTAGCGCGTAATCATTTAGAAATATAATGAAAACAAGCATGCGTGATTATTAAATATATGGCAGTTCTCTTCGACATGCGCGCCTCCAAAGGGAAATTAAACAGTCATCAGACCGAATGGATGCGCGTCCACAGACTCATACTGCTGAACTCCAACAGAGCAAAGTGCATTAAATACACCAGCACTTTAATTATTACAGTCACTTTTTAACATGTCGTATTGTCCGCAGCAGGTCACATGTGTCTTATCATCTCATGTTTATGCTTTTGTGTAGATTTTATGTGGATTTTAGAATGTTTTCTTCGTTACATGTCTGTGCTGTGAAGCAACAGATCGTAGCACGATATGCCTGAGACAGATTTCCCCCTCGGGGACAATAAAGTGTTCTCTATTTGATTCATATTTGACTCTGGATGAACTGCGAGAGAAAACGTGCTTCTCTGCTGTGAGAAAACTCCCCTTCATTCCGCCGCTGCGCTGCTTCCAACATGAGGAGTAGCTGTCAACTATTCCAAATAGTTTTACAGGTTTACATGCGCCAGCTTGTCTATTAGGTTATGCGCCTTTATAGGTACAGTTCAGGGGGCTCAGCCCCCCCCCACCAACCCCCCCACCCCCCGGCCAGGGCCCGAGGTTTATGGAGCAATGGCAATAAATCAGTTTTTTTTTAAGAAAGAGAAAGAAGAAAGGGGGATTTGAATACAGTAGGCTGCAGTATGAAGTCGAGTAACAGCTCTGATACAGCGAAGCAGAGGTGAGAGGAGGAGGCTTGGAAACGGAAAGGATGAAGACAAAGTTCAACAAATGACTCACTTATTTCCCCAGTGCGATATAAGAGAGGAGGTGTGTGTGTGTGTGTGTGTGTGTGTGTGTGTGTGTGTGTGTGTGTGTGTAAGGAGCAGGCTTACCTTCAGCAGCTCTTCAGTCAGCGGCGAGATAAATCCGTGCGCTCTCAAACTAAGTTCTCCTTCTCGCCTTCTCTGCCGAACCCCCGGTGACTGCTCCTCCACAGTGAGCGGGCTGCGGGGGGTTTTATAGAAAAGGCTGCACGGCGTGATCCACCTTCAGCCGATGACGTTGGTCTGAATATGTTAAAGAGGCTCGGTCATTCACCGCGCGCACCGGAGAGAGAGACATTTAGAAGGAGAAAAAAAAGGGGGAAAGTTTGGAGATCAGAGCAGAGACGCGGCGGTGCGCTCTGAGAGAGAGAGAGAGAGAGAGAGAGAGAGAGAGAGAGAGAGAGAGAGAGAGAGAGAGAGAGAGTGTGTGTGTGTGTGTGTGTGTGTTATTGAGCCGAATAGGTTCGAAACGTAGATATATTTTACAGTCCCATTATTGTTTTACTGATAATATATAAATAATAGAGAGAGAGACAGAGACAGAGGGAGAGAAAGAGAGACAGATATAGATAGAGAGAGAGAGAGAGAGAGAGAGAGACAGAGAGAGACAGAGAGAGAGAGAGACAGAGAGAGACAGAGAGAGAGAGAGAGAGAGAGAGAGAGAGAGAGAGGAAACTCTCAGGTAGCCAATCAGCTGCAGGATTGGAGAGCGCGCTCGGGCTTTCAGGCTGGAGCTCAGCTGCTGCTGCAGTTTCTCCGCATCCAGACTGTCGGCAGAAGAAACAAAAAGAGAAGAAACTAAAAAAGAGAGAGAGAAGCCTCTATAGCTCGGAATATGATCTAGATGTTTGTAACTGAAAGAGACAGATTCCCAGCACATACTTTCGAACACCTGCTGCAGTCATTGTTATCTAAGTTCTAGATACATTCAACCAAAGTTTTTTTATTTTTATGAGGTGAATTTAAATACGGAATTAAAATAGAAAAGGAAAAGGCCGATGTCTGAGGTCATGTCTCTCATTTCTTTTCCATTGAATCGTGACAAGAAGCTTGTTTGTAATCAGAACAACTGAAAGCAGCCGAGCACGTTGATAGAAAACAACGGAGACAGTAGAAATAGACGGTGCCGGTGTACAACGACGGTCAGAAGGTAGTTTGTGGGTGATTCATTAATTTATTTTTCCTTTCTTGAGACTTCAGCGGCACAGTGTTGCACTCTGTGGCTTCCAGAGAAGAGACCTAATCCAGATGAGATGCATGTTAGACACAATGTGTCTGGATTTAACACGGATCCACACTGGGCGTCATTTTCTTGTGATTCTTGTTCTGAATCTAGGCTGTTTTTTTTATTTATTTTTTTATTTTTCGGTGTAAAGAAAGTCTCCTCGGGTCAGCGACTGTGACTCCAACTTCAATCCCCTTAACCTCCAATCATACTTGACCATATATATATATATATATATATATATATATATATATATATATATATATATATATATATATATATTTATTTTATTTTTTTTCGGGTATTTTTCTGGCGACAATGGAGTGAATAAATGAATGCGTAATTTCCTGAATATCTGAACACTGGTTGCGTAAGAGATAAAAAGCCATTATTTTGGTATTTGTTTGTCTTATTTTATATTTTTTAGGGGTGGTGGGGGGAGCACACTTCCAGCTGTTATCGGTGTGTTTTCCCAGCGAGGAACGTTTACATGTGTGTGTGCGCGGTGTTGATTGGAGAGTTTGTTGGGCCGGGCAGACTGATGGAAGCACGGGCCCTCTGTTGGTTTAAACACCTTTAATTAAAGGCTTTCTGTGTGAATGCGACGTGGAGTCAGCGGAGAAAACACACACACACACACACACACACACACACACACACACACACACACACACACACACACACACACACACACATATCCTGGGGGCTCTCAGAAGTTTTTTTCTGCTTGCTTCTGTCGTTTATAAAAAAAAAAACACCACCAAAGAAAATTATTTTTTTTATTATTATTATTTTTTAATAATAATAATAATGATTATTTGGGCCACATGTGAAAAGAAAATGTATTGACTTCTGAGTTTAAAGTCAGAATTTTAAAAACTTTAAAACTTTAAAAAGAAAAATTGTCCAAAAAAACAATGATGTGGATGTTTCCATACAACGCTCTTCACAAGTAGAATACATGATCCTTTCACTACTAGTATTTAATTTGGGTGTTTTATTTAATTTGATAGTATTTGAAGAAAATACTTGATAAAAGAACGTTGACAAAAATGACAAAAATGTCGGAAAAAGGTTCAAAAAGTGGAAAAAAATAAGAACAAAATTGTCAAAAAGAAAAAACAAGCGCAGAAAAAAAATCAACAATCATCAGAATAAGTGACAAAAGACTCGGGAAATAAACATTTTAATTTTTATTTCAGTGGTTAGAGCAGGCGCACATATACTGAGAGGTTTATGCCTCGACGCAGAGGTCCAGGGTTCGACTCCAACCTGTGACAAATTTCCTCCATGTCTCCCCCCCCCCCCTCTCTCTCTCTCTCTCCCATTCCTCACCTAGCTGTCCTGTCAAAAATTAAATGCGGAAAAGCCCAACATTATCTTTATAAAAAATTAAAAAAAAACGTGGACGGGAAGACAACACAAGGGTTAAAAAAAAAAATCAGATATCAGCATTCTGACTTTTTTTTCCCCAGAATAATAACAAACACTTTTTTTCCACATATGGCCCTAATCCTCTTCCGTACCAATGCACCCGGAAACACGGCAGCGATGACGGAGCCGGGTCCAACTAGGACTCACTGGGTGAATTTAAAACCTTTTCAGATGCGTGAACTAACCCAGAGACTGTGATTCCTCCGCAGAAATCACCACACTGCCTTTTAAAAATACGCATTTTAACCCTTTAAACGGATTCCAGACAAACGACTGTAGATTACCAGATATATTCACAGAGGTTTTTGTTTAACATTCAGTTATTTGTGCGCCACCTTTAGTCAAAAACAAAGAACATGGACGCCATTTGGTTCAATCTTCATGTTTGAATTTGATATTTACAAAAGTTGCACATTACACACATCAAAGAAGAAGACAGCAAGTTGAATTCACAGAAAAATAAAGATGAAAAAGATGGACAAGAATGCAATTATTAATATTATTATTATTATTATTAAGTAGCCTATGTGTAGAAAAGTCTGCTCCCACACATTATATTATATTTTTTGTTTGTTTTGGGGTTGTTGTTTTTTTTACCTGACTTCTTGTGTGATGAACTTTTCTCCCTAAATATAATATTAAACATTTAATAATCTGTATTTCAGCTGCATTTAGAGAGCGTGTAGGTCATACATAATAACTGTATGCAGAGTAAAAGTTGTGATGTTAATTAATGAAATGCTCTGGACTTAAACAGGCCCTGACACGATGCAGATTAAAAAAAAAAAAAAAAAAAAAAATATATATACATATATATATATATATATATATATATATATATATATATAATAGTTCCGGTGATGCCAAATGCTGCTTTCTTTGAGTTGACTTTAAACTCGGTCGCATCGAGGAACCGGAGTCTGAGCTACGTTACAAAACTGTTGTGCAATACGAGGGGGAGGATGTGTTGTTGGGTGGGGGGGGGGGGGGGGGTCGTGTGTTATTAGATGTTCATTGAAGCATGAGATAATGTATGACTATGTTTTTATGTTGGTTAACTGTATGTTTATTGTGTGTTTATGCGTGATGTGTCGCCATCTTGTTCTCTCGAATGCCCAAGACAAATTTCTCCTATAGGAGACAATAAGGGCTCATCTTATCTTATCTTCTCTTATCTTACACACTGGGAAGTTTTGAAGAACATTTGGACGGTACAACAAGTCAGGTCTGCTCGGTTCTTTCAGGGAATGATTGTTAAGATTTATAAATAATACGTCGAGGTCATTTCCTCTCTAACTGGGACGTTTTATAAAGAATATGATGAGGTCATTTCCTCTCTAACTGGGACGTTTTATAAAGAATATGTCGAGGTCATTTCCTCTCTAACTGGGACGTTTTATAAAGAATATGATGAGGTCATTTCCTCTCTAACTGGGACGTTTTATAATGAATACGTCGAGGTCATTTCCTCTCTAACTGGGACGTTTTATAATGAATACGTCGAGGTCATTTCCTCTCTAACTGGGACGTTTTATAAAGAATATGTCGAGGTCATTTCCTCTCTAACTGGGACGTTTTATAAAGAATATGTCGAGGTCATTTCCTCTCTAACTGGGACGTTTTATAAAGAATATGTCGAGGTCATTTCCTCTCTAACTGGGACGTTTTATAAAGAATACGTTGAGGTAATTTCCTCTCTAACTGGGACGTTTTATAAAGAATACGTTGAGGTAATTTCCTCTCTAACTGGGACGCTCTGGGACTGATTGGTGGGATTGCTGAGGACGGAGATACACTGGTAAGAGCCAATGAGGTTTAACCACGTATCAGCCTATTTAACAACCCAGTCTCACGGCAGTTTGTGAAATGGTCACGTTATTTAATCGATTGAATGGGAAGCATCTTTCGTGATCACAGCACGACTACGGTAGCGAGTAGTGTGAAAGGCCGAAAATCCACATAGGGAGGTTAGTTGGGGGGGACTTTCACCCCAGAGACCGCGGATTGTGGCACATGTGACGTTTCCTTTCCCCGTTCTTCTTTTCCTAAACCCAACCGTCCCGTTGTTGTCGCGCACAGTTTGTGAAATACTCACATTATTTTTAATTTATTGATACGTGTACTTGACACGAATTTGACGTGTATTTTGTGTACAGGCAACGACTTCTGAACGTGTACAGGTCACGATTTTTGAAACCTGCTCTGGGAGACGCAACAACGTGGGAAATGAAGCGCCACACGCCGGCCACAACAACGGGACGGTTGTGGTTAGGAAAAGAAGAACGGGGAAACGCGGACAATAACGGGGCGAAAAGGAACACGCGGGACGGTCTCCGGTCTCTGGGGTGAAAGTCCTGTGTTTTCCGACCCATCCACCACCCAGACCAACCTCTCCTACGCGGACTTTCGCCTCATCAATACTGCTGGTTACAGTAATCGTTCTGGGATCTCGAAATATGCTTCCATTTGAAATACATTGCTTTAAAATTCGTCATCACAACACGAAAAAAAATGACGTTATCGTGTCCTGTCCACGAATCAATAGATTAAATAACGTTACTAATTCACGACATTCCCTGAGACTGGGCTGTGTCACGCGTCCCCCAGAGACCGCGGATCGTGTCCCGTGGTTCACGGCTCCTTTTCCTAAACCCAACCTCCGTATAGATGCTTCCCATTACGCGCTGAGCACGATGAAAAAAAACGAGATAAACGTGTCCGTGTACACGAATCAATAGATTAAAAATGACCATTTCCGTGTTGAATTTAAATATCTCACGTTGCTGTATTATGTGAAGAGTTAACTTCATTTAATATTGTTTGTGACGTTTTCTTTTGCGGGGTGCAAATATTCCACCAAAACAAGTTCCTTCCAGAGGCTATTTAGCAGAGCCACCGTCGCTGCGTGCTTGGAGCTCAGCGCCGCCCAAGACCCATTGTGATTGGTTTAAAGAAATGCAAACAACCCAGAGCGTTTCTTCTCCAATCCAGGCATGCTGTGTGGACTAGCCAGACCTTCCTCCGCAGCGCTGTGGAGGAAGGTCTGAACAATGTAAAACTAAAACAAAACATAAGCCCTGGTCATCATATGCTTGAGCTGCATCAGTTTGAATCGCTTGTTGCTGACGTTACTTTTCCTTTAAATGCAGTCAAGTTGGAAAAGCGAGCTGTTTATCTTCCACTACGTCTACATCCCTCCCTCCCTCCTTTTCTCCCTCCCTCCCTCCCTCCGTCTCCTTCCCTTTGTGATCATGTTCAGTTCATACTTGTGTCAGAGCGTTCCCGCCTGTCAGCTCCCATCACCGCGGGTCTGATCATTAATAACCGCAGCGGGGAGGCTTTCAGACAGGAAGAGGCGTGGCGTGACGTTAGCGTCTCCTGCATGTCGGCTGTCCAGGGAATCCCATGAGAGGAGCATTCAAGTATGAAGCTAAAGGACGCTCCTGCTTTATTACCTACAACTTGGCACGTCTGCTGCCAAAAAGCACTGCGTTCATTCTACGGTGGTAGAAAATCAAGAGACTGTCGTCCCCAGAAAAATGTCCACATAAGTCGTTCCGTTCAAGCAGCAATTACGACTCATATTTACGTTTATAGTGGCGGGCGGCGCCCTCTGCTGGCCGTAGAAATCATGACGGGAGCAAAGCAGGAAGTATTGACACGGAGTATAATTCAATTCAATTCAATTTTATTCATAGTATCACATCATAACAAGAGGTATCTCGAGACACTTTACAAATAGAGTAGGTCTAGCCCACGCTCTATAATTTACAAAGACCCAACAATTCTAGTAATTCCCCCCCAAGAGCAAGCATTTAGTGCGACAGTGGGGAGGAAAAACTCCCTTTTAGGGAGAAACCTCGGCAGACCCAGACTCTCGGTAGGCGGTAGGTGGTTGGGGGTGTTATGAACAGCGCCAATAACAGTCACAGTAAAGATAATCAGTCCCTCCAGAAAAACGCGATTATGCGATCGCAGAATTCAATGCATAATCAGCCAAAGTCCGCATATTAATGCAGGGGCCGCATTTTTTCAAATACGCCGCACTTTCACCGCATAAATTGTCGATTTCCGCGCAAAATATGCGGGGCTTGCATGATTTCATAATCTCCGCATTTTCGTTGCAAAAAAGTCACATATATCTCAGCAGAAAGTTGAAAAATGTTGCGTTTACTTCACACAAGAGCAGCCATTTTCCCCTGTTGCCATGGGAACGTTATGAAGTGACGTAATTTCACCTACTGACAACACCGTGTTGGGGGAATCACTTCTTTTCTCTTTTTCATCAAACCGCAGTTTTTGCAAGTTCCCGCAAGTTCCCGCAATTTTTGCAAGTTCCCGCATTTTCATCGCATAAAATGGCATAAATATCCCGCATATTCCATCACATTTTTTAAGAAAACGTGCCGCATAATCAAGGATTTTTGCCCGCAACAATCACAAAAAAACTCTGCGATTTTCTGGAGGGACTGGATAATGGATCAGTGACTAGAAAAAGTAGTCCTAGTAGTTCATGTCATATGAGGGCACTGCACGGCGTTACAGGATGTAGCAGGACGCGGCAGGGCACCGTAAAATTCCGGGAACTACTTGTATCGTATTGTAAATGTATTGTAGACTTGGACTTGTGCCTTCCTCGAGTCAACATCACTCGATTTCGGTTCCATGGACTTTATATCTGACCCCAAAATCCACTCGTGGACATTTCAGTCATCGTGCGGATCGATATGCATATGTACACTTCTTTCTGTGAGCTGGCGGCTTGGCTGTTTTATTTTGTTCTCCTCCGTCACGTCTATTTGTTCGGGGTGGTTTTTTTGTGTGTTGTAAAAAAAGCAAAAACAACTTGTAGATTGTTTGGATCAGGGCTGTATTGACTCCTTGTTACTCTGTAGAACACACACAGACGGACAGACTAGGTGCATTTCTTGTCCTGTTGTCCCATCGCACCACGCGGCTCTGCTGCGGACACTTAAAGGGCCATTCCACTAATCCTAATCCTGAGCTTTTAAAAGCTTCTGTAATGGAGATCTTCCTCCCCGCGGCGCCTCAGGCCGGTTTATTCTCCGGATCATGTCTCTGGTTTCAACCTCAGACACTCTGGAGTCCCGACATACATCAGATCGAATTCATTCGACTTCAGAACAGAAAGGATGCCCTCTCATTGAGCACCATTGATTGGAAAGTGTACAGTGTTGACAGGAAAGATGGAGAATGAATCATGATGCAATAACAGGAAGCGTTCAGTCTGAAATATTCACATATATAGAGTCGCTGGATTGCTGGATTTCGTCCAGGTGTGTGTGTTTGTGTGTGGGGGGGGGGTGCCTGAGGGCTGATGACTTGATAAGTTAAGCCTGAGTTTAAGCGTTCACTGATCCTCCATCTTGGCTCGGATGTTCAGTTGGCTGTTTTCATCACATCTGAAGCATTTCAACCCTCACAAGTCTGAACCGCAAAGACGCCACGTCTCAAACTAAAGACGCTTGAAGTCTTGTCCCCAGCGGTACGATTCAGTCGGCCGCTGGTCAAACACAAGTGATGGATGAAGATTAAAAGGTAAAGAGGAGGGCTTGCTGTCTGGCTGTTGTCAAGAAACATTGGCACATATCGCTATGAAAAATAATGCAAAGAAATTCTTATGTATTCCACGTATTTCTCAGCACCACATTGACTGCTGCTGTATAAAGACCACAAAGATCCTCGTAGGGAGGAGGTCGGGGGGGATGTTTGGCTTCTAAAACACAGGGCTTTCAAGCTGGGGAGCGGCGTTCATGTCCCGGAAGAAGTTAAGGAGAAAACACAAGACTTTCACCCAATAAACAGGTGTTCACGTCCTGAAGAAGTTAAGGAGAAAACACAAGACTTTCACCCAGGAAACAGGTGTTCATGTCCCGGAAGAAGTTAAGGAGAAAACACAAGACTTTCACCCAGGAAACAGGTGTTCATGTCCTGAAGAAGTTAAGGAGAAAACACAAGACTTTCACCCAGGAAACAGGTGTTCATGTCCTGAAGAAGTTAAGGAGAAAACACAAGACTTTCACCCAGGAAACAGGTGATCATGTCCTGAAGAAGTTAAAGAGAAAACACAAGACTTTCACCCAGGAAACAGGTGTTCATGTCCTGAAGAAGTTAAGGAGAAAACACAAGACTTTCACCCAGGAAACAGGTGTTCATGTCCTGAAGAAGTTAAGGAGAAAACACAAGAATTTCACCCAGGAAACAGGTGTTCATGTCCTGAAGAAGTTAAGGAGAAAACACAAGACTTTCACCCAGGAAACAGGTGTTCATGTCCTGGAAGAAGTTAAGGAGAAAACACAAAACTTTCACCCAGGAAACAGGTCCAATCTGAGTTTTCTGTTGCACGACTAAACTAACTTTTGAACGTACACATGTTCCACCAAAACAAGTTCCTTCCAGAGGCTATTTTGCAGAGGCACCGTGGCTCCGTCCGGAGCTTAGCACCGCCTGAGATGGTTTAAAGAAATGCCAATAAACCAGAGCAGGTTTTTCTCCCATCCCAGAATGCTGTGTGGACTAGCCAGACCTTCCTCGGCAGTGCTGTGGAGGAAGGTCTGGACATGCGAGACTATGTAAATTGTTCTGGTTGGTCTTCTAAGGTTAGTTGTTATGGTTGAGACATTCTCCTGTCGATATTCTTCAGTCAGCTCCCAGAGCCTTACGGAGGCAAGTAGGAGCATGCTGACACACACACACACACACACACATGCACATTTAGGTGTAGTACACGGGTATTTTTGAAAAAGGGTTTTTTCCATCCTTAGCACAAAAAAACACAAGCGCTGATAAGAGCCAAACCAACCGGCACAGATGTAACCCAAACTGTAAAGCCATGTTGGCCAATCAGAAGCCTGGAAAAAAAAAAAGCTGTTACCTGAAGGATACCTGGCTGCTACGGAGCATTGATGGCTCGGTAGCACTCTCACCCCTCTGTTTCTCAATGTAGTGGAAGAGTAACTAAACATTTATGTGTCAACGTGTAAAAGAAAAAAAACGTCCTGTTGGCGGTTAGAACCAGCACTATTTTGGACACGTCCGCCGAAATGTCGTCATTTTAACCTTACTAGCCAATTTGGCCGGTGATGAAAGAAGCAAATAACGCTGCGTCTGTTTGAATCAGCGGGCTGCAGAAACAATATGACAGATTGACAGATTGGTCTGTCTTCCGCCAAGAAATTTGGGCGGTTTTGGCTTGGAAACATAATCTTTATCTGGCAACACTGCTTGTAGTACTAATTCTACATTTTCCATGAACACTATGTCGTGAGGTTGTCGTACAACCGTTGGCTATCGATTACAAGCTGCGCTGAATCGGAGAAGACCAACGGTGAAGTAAAAACCAAACAAACATGTGGCCTGTGGAGAATCTGATTGGCTGGTCCATCCATCCATCCATCGTCGTCCGCTTATCCGTGGTCGGGTCGCGGGGGGAGCAGTTCCAGCAGGGGACCCCAAACCTCCCTTTCCCGAGCCACATTAACCAGCTCTGACTGGGGGATCCCGAGGCGTTCCCAGGCCAGGTTGGAGATGTAATCCCTCCACCTAGTCCTGGGTCTTCCCCGAGGCCTCCTCCCAGCTGGACGTGCCTGGACCACCTCCCTAGGGAGGCGCCCAGGGGGCATTCTTACCAGATGCCCGAACCACCTCAACTGGCTCCTTTCGACGTGAAGGAGCAGCGGCTCTACTCCGAGCTCCTCGCGGATGACTGAGCTTCTCACCCTCATCATCTCTAAGGGAGACGCCAGCCCCCCTCCTGAGGAAACCCATTTCGGCCGCTTGTACCCTGGATCTGATTGGCTGGTAACTTTAAAAATCTGCTAGCCATGTTGGCTGGTAATCCAAAAAGTGAATTTAAAGCCCTACCTACAACACTGAAGACAGAGTTTCTGAACACCTACACCCTGGAAGGAGTTTTACAAAAGATCTGTCTTCAGTGACCTGAAACGCAGTTTGTGTGGACGGAAGGCCAAAACGCAGAGAAAGAGCTAAATTTACTCGGCCTCAGATACACGCGCAGCTAACGACACGTTTGCAATCCTTACATTTCTCGTTGCATGTGGCTTTTTAAAAGAAATCACATTTCTGTTACAGATGGAGTCATGATTGAGGACGTCCCGTTCTCACTCCCAACTCGTAAAATACTGACGCGTGGTCAGCGTCTCTCAGCGTCGGATACAGACGCAAAAATCCCCCTTTAGCGTCTGTACGGAACGCAGCGACAGAGCAGCTGCTGTAAGATGACGTAGTATTAACCCTTGTGTTGTCTTCCATTCGACTATGTACATGTCGTCCTGAAAATCAACACTTTTTCTGACGTTTTCCTCTCTTTTATCGACACTGTTGTCTCTTTTTTTCAATGTTTATGGGCACTTTTATTTCATGTTTAACGCTTCTTTTCACCACCATGTATAAACACCACTAACACCAACTTATTGCCAGTTTTACTTTTACTACATTTTAGGAATTCATGGTCAATAAACCTCATTTATAGGAAATTATACCTAATTCTTGAGTTAAAAAAGCAGAAATTATGAATTATTTAGACTCATATCAAAGGAAGGATAATTACAGAAGGGTATATGTCAACGTTCAGTTTGGTTTTGAAACATGTTTTTTTTATAAAACACCCAAAAGTCAATGAAAGTAGAGATCATATCTTTTGTTGTACTTGCAAAGTGCGATGTGTGGACTCATCCATGTTATTTTTGGGTAATTAAAATTAGGTAGTTTAAAGGAAACCCATATTTCTGATATAGACAAATTTGACCCGAAGACAACACAAGGGTTAAGAGAGACAACGGTAGAGAGGAGTATGAAAGACCGAAATGCCGCGTAAGGCTGCAGGCTGTTGGGGTGGATGGGTCAAACAACGCAGGACTTTCACCCAGGAGACTGCGGTTCGTGTCCCGTTCTTGTCCCACGTGTCACTGAGACGTACATTTTGTAACCCCACCCACCATCTTTTCCTGAACCTAACTGTCCTGGTCTTGTGCCGCATGTTGGCTAAACGCCAAATGCACATGACCGAGCGTCTGTATTTTACGCGACGGGAGAGTGAGAATGTGTCGGCAGGACGGAGGGATGTTTATCGAGGGTAGAACGTGTAGAAATTAAAGGACGAACTCACCCAGAAGGAACTGGCTACCCTAAGCTATAAGTGGGGGACGCAAGCTACGACAATTGGATTTATTCAGCATTACTTTTATCTAATTCAGTCCCTCCAGAAAAAGGAGTTTTTTTGTGATTGTTGAGGGCAAAAAACCTTGATTATGCGGCACGTTTTCTTAAAAAATGTGATGGAATATGCGGGATATTTATGCAATTTTACGTGATGAAATTGCGGGAACTTGACAAAACTGAGGATGATCGCATAATCGCGTTTTTCTGGAGGGACTGACTAATTGTCACTCGTTTGCATTATTATCGTAGTTTACATGACTTGTTTCCCCTTGTTTTGTTTAGATTTTTACATATTCTCTTGTTCCTGGCATATATCTGCAGACTGTGTTATTGGTTGGTCATTTCATGATTTGATCACTGATTTTATTGTCTTCATGTGATCTTGTTTCTTTTGTCGTCGCTACACTCTCTGTATGAGAGGTGCTATATAAATAAAGTTTATTATTATTATTATTATTATAAAAGAACTTACGCGGCGCCCTGGTTCAGTGTTCGCCCCACAAACTAAGACTCGGTCCTTGCCGCAGTGGCCCGTGTTCGAGTCTGACACGCGGCCCTTTGCTGCACGTCCCCCCCCCCCCCCCCCCCTTTCACGTCTTGAGATTATTCTATCAAATTAAGGCTAAAAAGCCCCCCAAAGAATTTTTAAAAAACAACAACAACACTCTGAATCGATGAATCTAAACGATATCTAACCTTGGCGTACGTCTTCGTCAAACTCAATAAAAAGTCTCGTCACATCATGAAAAATCCCCTTTTTTTATTCCCCAGACGAGCTGCACTCTCGTCCCCGCGGGCTAATTCAGGTGTGTGTGTGTGTGTGTGTGTGTGTGTGTGTGTGTGTGTGTGTGTGTGTGTGTGTGTGTGTGTGTGTGTGTGTGTGTGTGTGTGTGTGCAGAGAGTAGAAAGTGCTGTAATGTAAACACTGGATGAACTGTGGCTGCTGTCAGCCCGAGGCAGCGCTGCACTGACAGTCTGAAAGCTTCACTTTGATCTGGATCCTGCTAAATACGTGTGTGTGTGTGTGTGTGTGTGTGTGTGTGTGTGTGTGTGTGTGTGTGTGTGTGTGTGTGTGTTTAGCGTAGCTGCATGCCTCTCAGGGTCAGGAGTGTCTCCTCAGGTTTGATGCCGACGACATGTGCTAAAATCTGCTTCAGCTTCACCTCTTGCTACCTGAAGCAGACACATACACACACACACACACACACACACACACACACACACACACACACACACACACACACACACACACCACTCTAATTTCTCCCTTGTGATGTTTTGCATTCACATTTTCTGCCCTTGTCTACAAATGTCTTCATCACCTTTTGTTGATTGTTGGTTTTTCTGCACATTTTCTAACAAACATGTTTTTTAAACTACACAGAGGCCATTTAACTCCAACAAAAAATAAAAACATTAAGCTAATATAAAAATGAAAAACTTAAGGGGAGTTTCAGGTGTGTCCAGGCGTGGTGGAGATCCGAGTGATTGGACTCAGCTGCACACAATCTTCTCATTAGCTGTGGCATAAAGACACACAGACACGTAGCTGGTCCCTCAGTCCAGCAAACTTACAGTGACTTCTAGTCTCCCGTTGTAGCTACCTATTGCTTGTCTCCAGTCAAAACTCATTTTGAAGTTGAAGTTGGAAACAACATAATAAATTGTAATAAATCGCAGGATATCGCAATGTTTGAAAGCGCATAATATCCATTTTTTATATATTTATTGTATTTTTCGTTGTTTTATTTTTGACTTTCCTCTTTTCTTACGATGTATTTAAGTACCTTTCTTGTTAAGTTTACATATCGTCACCTTCCTAAAATAATGGCCTATGTCATTTTTTTTGTCATCTCCTCATGGTGCTGGCTACCTCTGGTAGAATGGCCTACATCCTCAGTTGAACAGGTCATGTGATTCTTCACCTTTAGTATAACGGTCAAGCGTGGGACTCAGGCCGTTTAGTTTTTTGTGTTTTCTGAAAAACCTGAAAAAAATGACTTAGGCCATTATTTTAGGACGGTGACGTTATGTTATGTCACCATTATGTAAGATTGTAATTCCTAATTGAATGCAAATGCCTTATTTATATGTATTTTTAAGTATGATACTGTATTGTTCAAAATTGTTTGAATTACATTTTTGTGAAAATATGTAATTTGAAGTTGAAAAAGAAATCGTGATAATATTAGAATCAGAAAACGTTTTATTGCCACAATAAGTTACACTTATGTGGAATTTGCCTTCTTGGAAGGTGCACGCATAAACAAACATATTAAAATTAACATGCAATAAACTAATACAGAAAAACAAATATATATACACGTACAAAGAAACTGTTAAGAAGGAAACAAAAAAGCACATCATGACATAAGTATGGTGATAATATTGTATTGCGATAATATCATATCGTTACTAAATCGTATTGTGATATTGTATCGTGATAAGTATCGCAATATTGTATTGTGATAATATTGCATTGTGATAATATTGTATTGCGATATTGTATCGTGACAATATTGTATTGCGATAATATTGTATTGTGATAATATCGTATCGTGATAATATTGCATCGCAATAATATATCGCGATAATATCGTATCATAATATCGTAGCGTGATATCGTATCATAATAATGTAGCGTGATATCGTATGATGATATTGTATCATGATAATATCGTATCATAATATCGTAGCATGATAATATCGTATCATGATAATATATCATGATAATACCGTATCATAATATCGTAGCGTTATATCGTATCATGATAATATCGTAGCGTGATAATATCGTATCATGATAATATTGTATCATAATAATATCGTAGCGTGATATCGTATCATGATAATATCGTAGCGTGATAATATCGTATCATGATAATATTGTATCATAATAATATCGTAGCGTGATATCGTATCATGATAATGTTGTAGTGTGATATCGTAGCATGATAATATCATATCATGATAATATTGTAGCGTGATATCGTATCATGATATCATATTGTGATAATATCATATTGTGATAATATCGTATCGTGATAATATCATATCATGATAATATCATATCATGATAATATCGTATCATGATAATAATGTAGCGTGATATATCATATCATATTGTGATAATATCGTATTGTGATAATATTGTATCGTGATATCGTATCGTGATAATATTGTATCAAGATAATAATGTAGCGTGATATCATATCGTGATAATATCATATCGTGATAATATCGTAGCATGATAATATCACATCATGATAATATCGTATCATAATATCGTAGCGTGATATCGTATCATGATAATATCGTAGCATGATAATATCATATCATAATAATATTGTAGCGTGATATCGTATCATGATATCATATTGTGATAATATCGTATCGTGATAATATCATATCATGATAATATCATATCATGATAATATCGTATCATGATAATAATGTAGCGTGATATATCATATCATATTGTGATAATATCGTATTGTGATAATATTGTATCGTGATATCGTATCGTGATAATATTGTATCAAGATAATAATGTAGCGTGATATCATATCGTGATAATATCATATCGTGATAATATCGTAGCATGATAATATCACATCATGATAATATCGTATCATAATATTGTAGCGTGATATCGTATCATGATAATATCGTAGCATGATAATATCATATCATAATAATATTGTAGCGTGATATCGTATCATGATATCATATTGTGATAATATCGTATCGTGATAATATCGTATCATGATATCGTATCATGATAATATCGTAGCGTGATAATATTGTATCATAATATCATAGCATGATAATATCGTACCATGATAATATTGTAGCGTGATATCGTATCATGATATCATATTGTGATAATATCGTATCGTGATAATATCGTATCATGATATCGTATCATGATATCGTATCATGATAATATTGTAGCGTGATAATATCGTATCATGATAATAATGTAGCGTGATATCATATCATGATGATATCATATCGTGATAATATCGTATCGTGATAATATCGTATCGTGATAATATCGTATCATGATAATATCGTAATGTGGGCCTCACACCGATTATAAGGACTGATAAAAGAGATATGGTTTGTGCTGTAAAAAGGTTTTTAAAAAGTGTTGATGTTTTTAGTAAACCTTTACAAAAGCTCTTTATTCAGAAATGTCAGAATCTTTCAGCATGGGGGCGCCCTGGTAGCTCACCTAGTTGAGCCCGCACCCCATGTACTGAGTCTCAGTCCTTACCACAGCAGCCCAGGTTAGATTTAGACCCAGGGCCCTTTGCTGCATGTCGACCCACGCTCTCTCCCACTTTCCTGACTTCAGCTGCCATATCCAATAAACACAAAAAGCCCCAAAAAAAATCATCTTTCAGCATGGATTGAAAGAGCTCCACATTTCAAAAAGCGTTTTGGTCCGTGACCTGCGCCGGCAGCCTGGTGGACGCAGACTTCCTGTCCTGTTAGAGAGCTGCCAGTCAGGGGAGCGGTTGTCAGTTTACAACGGAAGCGGCGGTCGGATATTTTACACCTTCTTTCCTGGAAACCCAACACTCCCACGGAGCAGCCGAGCAGCGGGAGGGAGGAGAGAGAAAGTTTTCACTCGTTCCCCGGAGACGAGAGAAGATGAATGAGGAAGGGAGGGGGTGAAAGGGCACAACAGGGGTGATAACGAGGTAATGTGGGCCTTCGTATAGATAGGTAGATATAGCTTTGATATTATCCATCTGTCATCACCATGGCTTTAAATTGACACCCACCAAACCGCCAAATGGCGGTAAAAATGAACTTTGGCGAGTAACATTATAAAGTCACTAGCCAGTTTGGCCGGTGATGAAAGCAGCAAACAACACCGCGTCTGTTTGAATCGACCGGCTGCAGAAATGTTGCCCCATTTTGTCTGTTTTCCCCCCAGATATTTGGGCATTTTTGTGTCCTTGACTTGGAAACATAATCCTACATTTCCCATGAACACCATGTTGTGATGCGTTCCACTTGTTTAAGTCTCAGGGGCGTCAATGTTACCTGAAAGTTTAATTTATTTGGTCTCTTATGAATACTTTCTCTCTATAGCTGGTCATTTTAAACTAAACATTGGAAAACATTGAAGATTCTTTTTTTGGTCTTTAGAATTAACCCTCGCCCGCACACACACACACACACACACACACACACACACACACACACACACACACACACACACAGAGTGGTCCATCCCCCCCGACCCACTTCACCTCCCCTCCTCCACGTCTCCCTTTGATTCTCTCCTCCTTTCTCCTTGTCCGAGTCGCTACCTGTCATCAACAGCTCCCTCCAGGGAGCATGTGTGTGTGTGTGTGTGTGTGTGTGTGTGTGTGTGTGTGTGTGTGTGTGTGTGTGTGTGTGTGTGTGTGCATGCGTGCGTGCGTGCGTGTGCATGCTCATCTTCTGTGGTGGATGAAGTATTCCAATACTTTAGTAAAGTTAGAAGAAGTTCTAATACACAAATACATTTTGGACTTTCGTTTCAATATTTGCTTTTTTTTTGCAAATGTTGGACAATTCTTCCTCTTTCAGCCTGAAAACAGTTATTTAAACTAAATCATGTGAGGAGTTTAGAGGGGAAATGTCTCTTTAGTAGAACTGCTAACAACTCAGAGACATCTGAAACATGACAAAACATTTGTAAAATCTTAACCCGATATGTAACTAGTAACACCAGCTGTAGGATAAATGTAGTAATGATAATAATAATGATACATGTTATTTATATGGGCGCCTTTCATAGGGGAGCGTGCCTATGTTCCCACAGCCCTATGTTCCCACAGCCCTATGTTCCCACAGCCCTATGTTCCCACAGCCCTATGTTCCCACAGCCCTATGTTCCCACAGCCCTATGTTCCAACAGCCCTATGTTCCCACAGCCCTATGTTCCCACAGTCATATGTTCCCACAGTCATATGTTCCCACAGCCCTATGTTCCCACAGCCCTATGTTCCCACAGCCCAATGTTCCCACAGCCCTATGTTCCCACAGCCCTATGTTCCCACAGCCCTATGTTCCCACAGCCCTATGTTCCCACAGCCCAATGTTCCCACAGCCCTATGTTCCCACAGCCCTATGTTCCCACAGCCCTATGTTCCCACCGTTACCACATTTCTAAGATTTTTTTCATGAATTTGTATCATATTGTATCCCCCGAACCCTAACCTAAAAGTTGTTGTAGGAGGATAGGGCTTAAATTTAAGAGAAATGTAGGAACACAAGACCTAATTTTGAAAAGGTCCTAGAAATGTGGGAACATAGAGCTGTGGGAACATAGGGCTGTGGGAACATAGGGCTGTGGGAACATAGGATTGTGGGAACATAGGGCTGTGGGAACATAGGGCTGTGGGAACATAGGGCTGTGGGAACATATGACTGTGGGAACATAGAGCTGTAGGAACATAGAGCTGTGGGAACATAGAGCTGTAGGAACATAGAGCTGTGGGAACATAGGACTGTGGGAACATAGAGCTGACCCCTTTCATAGCACTCAAGTACATCTTACAGTTAAAACAAGTTGTAGAGTTAACAGTACAATACTTCCCTCAAAGAATAAAGCAGGATGAAATGGAAATACTTTTTATTAAAGCTTATTTTTGGGGGGTTTTTCCCTTTATTTTTGAAAGTGGATAGACATGAAAGGGGTAGAGAGATGGGGGATGACACGCATCAAAGGGCAGAGTATGAGGGTGTGTCCTGACAGTACCTAGGTGAGGACTACTAGCCAGTCAGAAGCAGAGTATGAGGGCGTGTCCTGACAGTACCTAGGTGAGGACTACTAGCCAGTCAGAAGCAGAGTATGAGGGTGTGTCCTGACAGTACCTAGGTAAGGACTACTAGCCAGTCAGAAGCAGAGTATGAGGGCGTGTCCTGACAGTAGCTAGGTAAGGACTACTAGCCAGTCAGAAGCAGAGTATGAGGGCGTGTCCTGACAGTACCTAGGTAAGGACTACTAGCCAGTCAGAAGCAGAGTATGAGGGCGTGTCCTGACAGTAGCTAGGTAAGGACTACTAGCCAGTCAGAAGCAGAGTATGAGGGCGTGTCCTGACAGTAGCTAGGTAAGGACTACTAGCCAGTCAGAAGCAGAGTATGAGGGCGTGCCATGCTAGCAGCTAGGCGAGCATTATAACATGTGTTCCAAAGTGACCACGTGTGTCTCTGAAGTAAAGGCTGGACTACAACAGAGCTGTTTGGAGCAGTTGGTGAACAGTGTTTTCTGGTGGAGATGGTAAGTCCCTTTGGGGGGGACTTTGGGCTTTTTCACTTTGTAAAGCTATAACGTGCACAAAAAACATATATAACACAATAAAGGAAAGGGGGGGAAAGCATAATATGAGCACTTTATTAAATGTGTTGCTGTAAACTGTGAGCAGAATAGTTTCTTCTGTTGTATCATGCAGAAGTAGGAATTGATCAACATGAACATCACAACACAGTAAATGTCAAACAACAAATAGAGAAATGTGGGAACCCAGACTTTAAGACGAAGGAGAAGGTGAGTAAGGTGAGGCGCGCTGGGTTTGACCCCCGGGGCAGCCCCCAGGGTGAGGGGCAATGCCGGGACTACCGGTGGTCCACTTCCTTATCTTTTCAGGCCGGAGCGCCCCGTCGAGCTGGCAGTCGGCGTATCAGGTTCGGGGGTCGTGACCTCGGCCGGGAACAAGGCCTTCTGTTCTGCTCCACTCGAGCTTTAAGAAGAGACGTCTGTTTTCAGAGAGAGGACCAACGTTGCATGAACAGGGACGCTCAAATCAGAAGGTAAAGAGACCTGACGTAAACATTTATCTCACAAATGTCCCTCGGCAGGGCGGCCGGTGGCAGGGCGCTCGGAGATTTTCCTTATTTTTAAAGTCCAAAGTGTGACAGGTATGTTCACCTGATCTGAGCGTGTCCCTGTCTCTCACCTGGCTTCCCTTTTGGTTTGCTTATATTGAGTTTTTTTTTTTTTTTTTTATACTTTTATTGCAATTCCTTCACTTAATTAACAATCCATTATCATATCCTTGCAAAAAAATATTTTTGGATATGTATGTACATATTTAGTCCACCCAGTGCTAATACTACTACTACTAATAATAATAATAATAATAATAATAATAATAATAATAATAAAATGAAAATAATAATAATAATAATAATAATAATAATAATACTAAAATGAAAATGAAAATGAAAATGAAAATAATAATAATACTAAAATGAAAATGAAAATAATAATAATAGTAATAATAAAATGAAAATAATATAATAATAATAACAATAAAATGAAAATAATAATAATAATAATAATAAAATGAAAATGAAAATAATAATAATAATAATAATAATAATAATAATAATAATAATAATAATAATGAAATAACAAAAGCAACCCTCATAGCGAAAGAAAAATAGAAATAAGTAAGGGCAATATATCTATGTATAAGCATATACACATACATCTGCACCCCTATACACTTCTAATCATACATCTATACATTTAAACTTATACATATACAATATATGCATACACTCCCAAACTTTTACCTAAGAAACAAAGGAGCTGATTTGACACACACTAACTTAGTAAATGAATTTATTCATCAGTTAGTCTACCCAAAAACACTAAGAAAACGCAAGGACGTGCATGAATGCATGATTAAATATTTTTACATAACAATAATTGGTATACATCTACAATTTAAATCCATTGGCAGACAACACTGACGTTGCATGCAGCTTTCCCTACATTCCTTGCTTTGGTTTGTACTTTCTTTCCCCTCTTTAGGTGAGTTACAGTAGCTGCTCACATTTTGGATCCACGTTGGCAAAATACCAAATTCCTTAAGCTTAGAGGCAATTAAATCTCCTCTCTGTCCTGAGCTGAGCTGTGACGATGTCTAACCTCTGCTGAGGCCTCGGGGCTGACATACCTGACAGAGGGAAATGACCACTTCACTTCCTACCTGTGTGTGTGTGTGTGTGTGTGTGTGTGTGGGATGTTGCATCCTTTGTTTACTCTGATGAGGGAGTAAACAAAGGAGGGAGGAAGTGTCCTTTATGTGAGGGAAGAGGGCCACAGCAAGATCACCTGTTACACAATCACACACACACACACACACACACACACACACACACAGCTTTGGTTGCACAGAGTGTCCTCAGGCACAAAACACACACACACACACACACACACTGTGGTTATTGCAATGACTCTAATCAGCACTGAGGTGATCTCAGCTAAGGTGTGTGCACAAAGTTTTACGAGCTGAGATGACGTTCATAGTGAACCACAAGTAAGTATTTTCCCCTGCGGTGTGTGTGTGTGTGTGTGTGTGTGTGTGTGTGTGTGTGTGTGTGTGTGTGTGTGTGTGTGTGTGTGTGTGTGTGTGTGTGTGTGAGTGTGTGTGTGAGAGAGAGAGTTGTGTTATCAGTGACACGTCTTTCTACGTGAGGACAAACTTTTCTAAAATCTTTCTCAGTTAAAACGACAAAACAATTTAACTTTTCTGCAGAAATCTTTGATTGCAACAGTTCAGTGCCGTAGTCAGTGTGTGATAAAATATGTTTGTATTCATTCAACATGTTCTCTGTGCCTCAGGAGGGACCGTCTGTCTGCTCCCAGAGCTTTCTCTCCACGTGTCCTCCGTGTGTGGGGTGTCCTCGGGGTGCTCCGGGGTCTCCTGGCGTGTAAACTGGAGACTGTAAATCACAGCCCTGGTCTCACAGAATTCCTGTGAAATGACCACGAACTGTTATCACCGCATTACGCGGTGGTGGCCACCACGGAAAACGATGCCAATGTAAAGTCAATGAGAAGATGATGTAGCATTAAGATCGACTACGGTAGAGAGTAGGGAGGTTGGTCAGGGGGGTGGACGGGTCAAACAACACGGGACTTTCACCCAGGAGACCGGACATCGTGTCCCGCGTGTCACGTTTCCTATAGTCAACCGTCCCGCTTTTGTCCCGCGTGTCATGGAAACATAAGCCCACCCACGACCTTTTCCTTAACTTAAAGCGTAACTCTCGCCAAAATGCATCATAGGGTGTTTTTGTGGATGTGCGTGAGTCAAACTTTAGTATAAAAGCATATTTATGACGATTCACAGTATTCTTGTTTTTGGGTCAAATGTCCTTTTGAATGGGAGAGCTAGGGGCACTTTTATGCTAGCCTCAAAATATCTATTTTTAACCACTAAGAAGACTCGACACAACATGAGACTTTACACCAAGTATCTCCAGGAGCTCTACACATTAACTCCACCGGAGCACGAGGGATATACTAAATCTGTTGCTGCTTGTTTTGATATCGACTCGTTCTGACTGCCGAGACGGCGGCGACCGGAAACAACAAGAGCTACGGTGAGTTGTTAAAACCTTTCTTTCTTTTTTAGTAAACTCTGGGTCCACAAGCAATGTTCTCAATGCTGAGTTAACCCTCATGTTGTCCTTGGGTCAAATTTGACCCGTTTTCTTTATATCAGAAATATGGGACGTTATTAAATATGCACCAAAAATGTCGAAAAAGCGTAATGTTTTGTTGTTGAAACTGACCAAAATGTTGAAAAAAGACATTTGAAAAACGCTGAGAAGGGACAACAAAAGTGTTTTTTTTTTCATGGTCGATGGGAAGACAACACAAGGGTTAATGTGTAGAGCTCCTGGAGATACTCGGAGCAAAGTCTCATGTTGTGTCGAGTCTTCTTAGTGTAACTAAAGTTTGACTCGCGTACGTTTTGGCGAGAGTTTCGCTCTAAGGGGCCGTGTTCATGTTCATCAGGTTGGTAAGTTGCCTGTCAGATGTGAATAGTTGTCTGTGGCAGCGTGGTGACATTTCTTTATCAATCTTATTGGTAGAAGCGATTTGGGACCCTAATAAATTCCCATCTAAGCTCTAACCCAGTGGTTCCCAAATGGGGGTATGTAGTGTACCCCAAGGGGTACTTTGGAGGACTGCAGGGGGTACTTGAGCGCTTCTTTTCAAAGTTTTTGTCACTGTTTTTGAAGTTTGTCATTTCTTTTAAAGTTGTCGCTTTTTGTCACTATTTTCGACCTGTTCTTGCCTTCCTTCCTTCCTTCCTTCCTTCCTTCCTAGCTTCCTTCCTTCCTTCCTTGTTTTTCTTCTTTCTACTGTTTTTTTTACAAGTCTGTCACTTTTCGATTTTTTGTCGCTGTGTTCTAAGTTTTTGATACCATTTTCCACCGATTCTTGCCTTACTTCCTTATTCCTACCGACTTTTTCCAAGTCTTTACGTTTTTTCATCAGCATTTACATGTTTTTCAGTGGCGTGGCTTGGTATGGCATGGTTTGGTAAATCTATCGCTGGTGAGGGGGTACTTGGCTTAAAAACACAATTCAAATGGGGTACATTATTGAAAAAAGTTTGAGAAGCACCGCTCTAACCTGAGCAGAGTCTAATCAGCCAGAATAAATGAAATCACAAACACGGGGACATGGAGGACGCCTCAGGAAGAGCAACTCTCCCCTGGATGGATAGACAGCCCTGTGTACAGGATACATCTCACCCTCTCTCTCGCTTTCTCCTTCGGTCTCTCTGTCTCTCTCTTTCTCTCCATCTCTCTCTGTCTCTATCTCTCTCAGCAGTGTGTCCTCCTCCCTCTCCTCCCTAATCCATTTATCATTACAGTAGGAAGCAACCTGCCAGCAGTGAGTTATCTGTGCTCCACCCCCAACCAGCACACACACACACACACACACACACACACACACACACACAGTTCCTCCATCCTGACCCATACTGACAGTGGTGGAAAGTAACTAAGTAGTTACTCAAGTAAACTGTACCTAAATATGTATGTGTGATAGAATGAATCAGAGGACGGTTCAGGTGTGTGTGTGTGTGTGTGTGTGTGTGTGTGTGTGTGTGTGTGTGTGTGTGTGTGTGTGTGTGTGTGTGTGTGTCATGTCAGAAGGAGTTTGTGAATGACCACCTGAACTCCGCCCACACACACATAACCACGTTAATTCCTGGCTGCTCTCCAATTCCTGCCCCCGTGACCTCTGACTTCTATCCATCAACTGAGGTGCTATCTGCCCTGCGGCTGTGTGTGTGTGTGTGTGTGTGTGTCTCTGTGTGTGTGTGTGTGTGTGTGTGTGTGTGTGTGTGTGTGTGTGTGTGTGTGTGTGTGTGTGTGTGTGTGTGTGTGTGTGTGTGTCTGCGTGTCTGCGTGTCTGTGTGTGCTTCTTTTCTCTAAGAACAACAGAAACATATTTTCTTCATTGCTAATAAAAAAACTCCATGGTGCCTTCAAGCAGTCCCTCCAGAAAAACGTGATTACCGTATGCAATCGAATAATTCAATGCATAATCAGCCAAAGTCCACATATTTATGCCGGGGGGGCGGGGGGGGGGGGGGGGGCGCATTTTTTCAAATACGCCGCACTTTCGGCGCATAAATAAAAAAATATGATTTCATAATCCCCGCATTTTCGTTGCAAAAAAGTCACATATATCTCAACAGGAAGATGAAAAATGTTGCGTTTACTTCACACGAGAGCAGCCATTTTCCCCTGTTGCCATGGGAACGTTATGAAGTGACGTCATTTCACCTAGTGAGAACACGGTGTTGGGGGGGAATCACTTTGTTTTCTCTTTTTCATCAAACCGCAATTTTTGCAAGTTCCCGCAATTTCATCGCATAAATTTGCATAAATATCCCGCATATTCCATCGCGTTTTTTAAGAAAACGTGCCGCATAATCAAGGATTTTTGCCCGCAACAATCACAAAAAAACTTTTTTGTTTTTCTGGAGGGACTGGTGAGGTACACTCGCTAATGATTGGGGGAATTTCTGCTCATTCACAGTAAGTGTGATGAAGATGGTTCAGTACTTTTTTTTTGTGAACCTAGAAAACAACAAACATCGACATCGGCCAACTGAAGAATTGTACATCGGTGTCGGCTGTTTGCAATCGGTGCATCCCTATTAAAACATGATGTAGGTGGATGCCTAGGCAGTCCCTCCAGAAAAACGCTTTTTTTGTGATTGTTGAGGGCAAAAATCCTTGATTATGCGGCACGTTTTCTTAAAAAAATGCGATGGAATATGCGGGATATTTATGCCATTTTATGCGATGGAATTGCGGGAACTTGCAAAAACTGCGGTTTGATGAAAAAGAGTAAAAAAAGTGATTCCCCCCCAACACTGTGTTCTCACTAGGCGTAATGATGTCACTTCATAACGTTCCCAGGGCAACAGGGGAAAATGGCTGCTCTCGTGTGAAGTAAACGCAACATTTTTCATCTTTCTGCTGAGATATATGTGACTTTTTTGCAGCGTAAATGCGGGGATTATGAAATCATGCAAGCCCCGCATATTTTGCATGGAAATCGGCAATTTATGCGGCGAAAGTGCGGCGTATTTTAAAAAATGCGGCCCCCCCCCGCATAAATATGCAGACTTTGGCTGATTATGCATTGAATTATAATCACGTTTTTCTGGAGGGACTGCCTATGGACTGTGAAGAAGGGGATGTGTACTTGCCCTTTTAGTGTGTGTGCACAGACAGGGAGACATGCTCGTGTTGAACCGTGGCTATATCTTCCATTAAAAGTTGCAAAATGAAGAAGGAAGTGTTTCTGGCAGTTGATTCTGAGGCTAACAATCGCTCCGTTCTGCTGTGACGACGTGAGAGTAGAAAGATAAGAAAGGGGCTGCAGAGGAAAACAGGACTGGTTCAAGGTCAGTTCACACAGATACGTCTTCAGTGTGACAACTTAGGATACAAAGTTAGGATGCCGATTGAAACGGATGAGAGAGAAACTTTGTTCCGAGTTTTCACAGAAGTGAATGTAACAGCCTGGGAATACGCGTCCCGTGTGAATAGGACGACATGTTACCAATGTCTTCAAGTGTATCCACACCTGTCCGTCTGTCTGCCTCTTTCTGTTTACGTGTCTGTGTGTCTTGTTATCTGTCTGCCTGATCATCTGTCTGTCTGTTCTCACTCTCTCAGCTCCTCACACTCACACTGATGTGCTTTTATATGTCAGCAGCACATAAACACTATGGAAGAGTCCATTTGTTCAATTACATGCTACCTCTGATTCCCCCCCTCCCCCCCTCACTGTCCTCAGAACCAGAGTCTGTTGGCAGCTCTTTACACAACTGCTTTACACTATGACCCACCCAGACCTCTCAGGTGGTCTGGGACAAGTCTGCTACTACACTATGACCCACCCAGACCTCTCAGGTGGTCTGGGACAGGTCTGCTACTACACTATGACCTATGACCCACCCAGACCTCTCAGGTGGTCTGGGACAGGGCTGCTACTACACTATGACCCACCCAGACCTCTCAGGTGGTCTGGGACAGGGCTGCTACTACACTATGACCCACCCAGACCTCTCAGGTGGTCAGTGTTGTAATGTAACGAAGTACAAATACTTCACTACTGTACTTAAGTAGAATTTTCACGTATCTGTACTTTACTTTGTTATTTATATTTCTGGAAACTTTTACTTCTACTCCACTACATTTCCTAAATAAAATGCATACTTTTACTCCATTACATTTCCCCTGAGCATCTTAGTTACTCATTACTACAAAATAAAATCAGAAGAAATGTATTACACTGGAAGAAAGCACGTTTGGACAATCATTGTTACTAAATCGCCGAGTCAATACATTCATTCTAGTTGGTGACCTGATGCCTGTTTGTTGCCAAGCGGCAAACAAAAAAACCATAGGCCAAAACTAAAGAAGAAGAGGAGGAAGCATAATGACTGATAGCGTCATGGAAGCACCTGGTGCAGGCTCTGCTGCCATGGTAACAGAGGATGACCACCCAGACGACAGTCGTGATGAAGATAACGTTACACACCTTCGGCCATAAAGTTCATGATCAAAGTTCTTTTTACTTTTACTTCTAATACTTAAGTACATTTAATATCAGAAAATTACTTTTGATACTTAAGTACTGTAAATATCAGATACTTTAAGACTTTTACTCAAGTAATATTCTAAAAGGAGACTTTAACTTCTACCAAAGTCATTTTCTGGTAACATACTTATACTTTTACTCAAGTATTGCTTTCAAGTACTTTATACAAGACTGCAGGTGGTCTGGGACAGGCCTGCTACTACACTATGACCCACCCAGACCTTTCAGGTGGTCTGGGACAGGTCTGCTACTACACTATGACCCACCCAGACCTCTCAGGTGGTCTGTTCCGGTCTGCTTTCTGTCCCCAGAGTCAGAACTAAACGGGGAAGCAGCGTTTAGTTTCTATGCTCCTGCAGGTCCGCTGCAACACTCAGATCTTTTAAATCAAGGCTGAAGGCGTTTCTTTTTGATGTGGGAGGGGATGGCGCAGTGGATGTGACACATGCCTTTTGGTGTGGGAGATCAGGGTTCAGTTCCCACTGCAATACATCAACCAACGTGTCCTTGAGCAAGACACTTAACCTGTAGCTGCTCCAGAGGCGTGTGACCTCTGATATATATAGCAATTGTAAGTCGCTTTGGATAAAAGCATCAGCTAAATGACAGGTAATGGTAATAATGATGTTGCCTTTCATTAGATAATTGGTCATTTCTTATACTCACGTTGCATTGTTGAAACTGTATGAAAATCTACATAAGCATATAAAGAGAAATTAAAAAGTAAGACTGGTGGGACCGGTCTGTTCTGGGAACGGCGAGGATTGCAGGTGGATTACGCGTATAGAGCGACGGCTTATACATCGTCCCATGCTAGCAACATAACATCTCGTATTTTATCTGCTTTTGTATTTTAATCGTTTTTATGTATAAAGCACTTTGAATTGCCCTGTTGCTGAAATGTGCTCTACACATAAAGCTGCCTTGCCTTTACAATGTGCACTCGTACATTTGTAGAAATATAGAAGCTTTACTTTTCATGCAGTGGAAGAGAAATAAACATGTTCCACGCAGTCCGTTTGACCTTGTCGGACACCGCACCTTACTGTTGAGTTTAGTCGACAAAACACCCGTTTCCTGGGTGAAAGTCTTGTGTTTTCTCCTTAACGTCTTCCAGGACGTGAACTCTGCTCCCCGGCCTGAAAGCCCTGTGTTTTAGGACCCAATCTACCCCCCCTATGAGGATCTTCACACTCTTATACAGCAGCAGTCAATGTGGTGCGGACAGTAATACATACTTAGAATACATACGGATTACAGTGAATGACTTTTCACAGCCTCCTCTTGAACACGACTTCTGCGTTTGTTTTATCGGCGTGTTTGATGTCAACACAACGTTTACTACTGTGTGTGTGCGTGCGTGCGTGCGTGCGTGCGTGCATGTGTGTGTACGTGCGTGCGTGCATGTGTCCGTGCGTGCATGTGTGTGTGTTCAGACGACCACTCCATCGCGTCCCTTTGCTTTGGAAGTTTGAACTGAGAGCTGTAATTACACTGTCTGGCCCAGAACCGCCTGTCGTGTGTGTGTGTGTGTGTGTGTGTGTGTGTGTGTGTGTGTGTGTGTGTGTGTGTGTGTGTGTACACTGCTGCATAGCGACACACAGCTCCACCTTATCTGCTGCCTTTGAAATGCGCCTGTCTTGTGTTAACCAGCGTCGCTCTGAGTGACTGAGATCAAACTCTGGGTGGATCCCAAGTCTCTTATTTCCTATCTCCTCCATCCCCCCCCCCCCCCCCCCCCCCCCCCCCCCCCCGCTTGACCTGGAAGTTGTTCAGGTCCTCCTTCTTTAAGGCCGTCTCAAAGCTCTTATTCCTGCCCCGAGCTCGGGCGATTCCAGGATTTTCTAAGTGTCAAAGTATCACTTTCTATTCGCTTTTTCATCAAACCGCAGTTTTTGGAAGTTCCCGCAATTTCATCGTATAAAATTGCATAAATATCCCGCATATTCCATCGCATTGTTTAAGAAAACGTGCCGCATAATCAAGGATTTCTGCCCGCAACAATCACAAAAAAACTCTTTTTCTGGAGGGACTGCCTAGGCATCCACCTACATGATGTTTTAATAGGGATGCACCGATTGCAAACAGCCGACACCGATGTACAATTCTGCAGTTGGCCGATGTCGATGTTTGTTGTTTTCTAGGTTCACAAAAAAAAGTACTGAACCATCTTCATCACACTTACTGTGAATGAGCAGAAATTCCCCCAATCATTAGCGAGTGTACCTCACCAGTCCCTCCATTTTTTAAGAAAACGTGCCGCATAATCAAGGATTTTTGCCCACGACAATCACAAAAAAACTCTGCGTTTTTCTGGAGGGACTGAATTTAAGAACCTGGGACACACCCAGTGTCTACACTTCAACTCACACACACACACACACACACACACACACCTGTCACTAAAACCCTGCAGGTTGTCAAACACCTCTTCAGTGGTCGACCCGTCATCCTGCATACTTTGAACATACTTTGGAGACACATCATCCTGTGAGCAGGAATGCTCCGTGGCCTCCACTGAACACTGACATGTTTAAAGACTGAATTCATACAACAACAACAACAACAACAGCGGCTGGGTATCGGACCTCACTGCTCTCTTTGTTACAGTCTGAAATGTGTCTTTACAACAGAGTTGTCAAATGTCTTATCAGAGTCTGAAACTTATTATTTCATCAAATAGTTTCCTAATTTAAGTCAGCAATGTTTGTATTGTATTAGGCCAAGTTGTTGAATAGATGCTTGTGTTGGGCATGGTTAGATATACTGGGGTAAGCATTATGTTCCCACAGCCCTATGTTCCCACAGCTCTATGTTCCCACAGCCCTATGTTCCCACAGCTCTATGTTCCGACAGCCCTATGTTCCCACAGCTCTATGTTCCCACAGCTCTATGTTCCCACAGCTCTATGTTCCCACAGCCCAATGTTCCCACAGCTCTATGTTCCCACAGCCCTATGTTCCCACAGCTCTATGTTCCGACAGCCCTATGTTCCCACAGCTCTATGTTCCCACAGCTCTATGTTCCCACAGCTCTATGTTCCCACAGCCCAATGTTCCCACAGCTCTATGTTCCCACAGCCCTATGTTCCCACAGCTCTATGTTCCCACAGCCCTATGTTCCCACAGCTCTATGTTCCCACAACCCTATGTTCCCACAGCTCTATGTTCCCACAGCTCTATATTCCCACAGCTCTATGTTCCCACAGCTCTATGTTCCCACAGTTCTATGTTCCCACAGCTCTATGTTCCCACAGCCCTATGTTCCTACAGCCCTATGTTCCCACAGCCCTATGTTCCCACAGCTCTATGTTCCCACAGCCCAATGTTCCCACAGCTCTATGTTCCCACAGCCCTATGTTCCCACAGCTCTATGTTCCCACAGCCCTATGTTCCCACAGCTCTATGTTCCCACAACCCTATGTTCCCACAGCTCTATGTTCCCACAGCTCTATATTCCCACAGCTCTATGTTCCCACAGCTCTATGTTCCCACAGTTCTATGTTCCCACAGCTCTATGTTCCCACAGCCCTATGTTCCTACAGCCCTATGTTCCCACAGCCCTATGTTCCCACAGCTCTATGTTCCCACAGCCCAATGTTCCCACAGCCCTATGTTCCCACAGCTCTATGTTCCCACAGCCCTATGTTCCCACAGCTCTATGTTCCCACAGCCCAATGTTCCCACAGCCCTATGTTCCCACAGCTCTATGTTCCCACAGCCCTGTGTTCCCACAGCCCTATGTTCCTACAACCCTATGTTCCCACAGCTCTATGTTCCCACAGCCCTATGTTCCTACAGCCCTATGTTCCCACAGCCCTATGTTCCCACAGCCCAATGTTCCCACAGCTCTGTTCCCACAGCCCTATGTTCCCACAGCGCTATGTTCCCACAGCCCTATGTTCCCACAGCTCTATGTTCCCACAGCCCTATGTTCCCACAGTCCTATGTTCCCACAGCTCTATGTTCCCACAGCCCTATGTTCCCACAGCTCTATGTTCCCACAGCCCTATGTTCCCACAGCCATATGTTCCCACAGCTCTATGTTCCCACAGCCCTATGTTCCCACAGCCCTATGTTCCCACAGTCCTATGTTCCCACAGCTCTATGTTCCCACAGCCATATGTTCCCACAGCTCTATGTTCCCACAGCCCTATGTTCCCACAGCTCTATGTTCCCACAGCCCTATGTTCCCAGAGCCCAATGTTCCCACAGCTCTATGTTCCCACAGTCCTATGTTCCCACAGCTCTATGTTCCCACAGCTCTATGTTCCCACAGCTCTATGTTCCCACAGTCCTATGTTCCCACAGCTCTATGTTCCCACATTAGGACATTTTTAAAGGTAGGTCTTAGGTCTTTAACGTTGTGAAACGGTCACAGTTTGGTTTAGGCACCAATGTTAATTACTTAAGTTTGGAATAAAATAGTAGTTTGGGCTACTTCAATTCCAGTTACACACAACGCAGACTGTCACGTCGCTCCGTTTGTTCTTTAAAGTAACTTTACATTTTGTATTTTATTTTTATTAAAGTGTATGCAAATTGATAGAAGTAACATCTGAAAGCTGCAAAAGCACGGCTGCAGTGTTGATTTATCTCTTTTTTTCCACTTCCATCACAGCAGCACAGTTACAAAGATAGACAGTCCCTCCAGAAAAACACAGAGGTTTTTTTTGTGATTGTTGCGGGCAAAAATCCTTGATTATACGGCACGTTTTCTTAAAAAATGCGATGAAATATGCGGGATATTTATGCAATTTTATGAGATGAAATTGCGGGAACTTGCAAAAACTGCGGTTTGATGAAAAAGAGAAACAAAGTGATTCCCCCCAACACCGTGTTCTCACTAGGCGAAATGACATCACTTCATAACGTTCCCATGGCAACAGGGGACAATGGCTGCTCTCGTGTGAAGTAAACGCAACATTTTTCATCTTTCTGCTGAGATATATGTGACTTTTTTGCAACGAAAATTGCGGGGATTATGAAATCACGCAAGCCCCGCATATTTCGCGTGGAAATCGGCAATTTATACGGCGAAAGTGCGGCGTATTTGAAAAAATGCGCCCCCCCCGTATAAATATGCGTACCCAAACGATGCCCGACCCTATTCCCGAGGCTGTTTAGCAGAGGCACCGTGGCTCCGTCCGGCGCTTAGCGATTGCGATTGTGATTGGTTTAAAGAAATGCCAATAAACCAGAGCGTGTTTTTCTCCCATCCCAGAATGCTGTGTGGACTAGCCAGACCCTCCTCCGCAGCGCTGTGGAGGAAGGTCTGGCAATGCGAGACTATGTAAATATAAATGTACTGTATTTATATAGTGCTTTTTCCAGTCTTAACGACTACTCAAAGCACTTTACATAGTACAGGAACCATTCACCATTCACACGCTGAGGCTGAGGCCGCGTCTGCCGTACAAGGCGCCACTTGCTCATCAGCAGGCAACTAGGGGTTCAGTGTCTTGCCCAAGGACACTTCGACATGGGACTGCAGGGCCTGGGGATCGAACCACCAACCTTCCCGATTGGCAGGCGAACACTCTACCACTGAGACACGTCCGCCCCGACTAGACAGAACTTGCCCCACCAGCAGAACATCTTCCTTCTAAATGTAAATTCACTCAAGCAGAAAAAACAAGTGTAACAATTCCAGTTTGTAATTGGCTCGTTTTGTGACGGCCTCCTCGTGGCTGCACGGTTGCCTCAAACGTCTCTGTGTCTGCGGCTTCTTAAAGGAGATTTAATCGTCCAACAGCCTCCATCAGGAGCAGCCTGATCTCTTATCAATACATTAATTGGATAGTTGGATTAACTGTATGAGCTGGTGTCAGGTAGGACGGAGCACCGGCTCGGCTCAGACTGACACAAACAGATGAGACGAGCTGCAGGGGAACGGCAGGAACAATGAAGACACGGGGAGCTGCCCCGCCTAATGCCCTCCATGGTAATTGTATTGGCTGCGTGCGTGTGTGTGTGTGTGTGTGTGTGTGTGTGTGTGTGTGTGTGTGTGTGTGTGTGTGTGTGTGTGTGTGTGCTCTCCCCTGCTAGGTGAGGGAGGGTCAGCATCACTATGAAAAGAGAGAAGGAAGGAAGTTTGGCCAGCGGAATAAAGGCTGATTTAATGAGAAAGTAAAAACCCTCAGAGACTCTTAATTTACTGGAACACATGTCCTGAGTGATGGATGGCTGAGACGTGTGTGTGTGTGTGTGTGTGTGTGTGTGTGTGTGTGTGTGTGTGTGTGTGTGTGTGTGTGTGTGTGTGTGTGTGTGTGTGTGTGTGTGTGTTTAGCATTTATGGTATATCTACTCAGATCTGGTTTGTAAATGATCTGTCAAAATCCAAATATGTTATTTTGCTCTATTCATTTTTACATCCCATATAACAGTCGCTATATCGTGAATTACACACATGATGTTCGAGCATTTAAAAGATAATTTAGCAACTTTTTGTCATAAAACTGTTGAAGTATTCGCTTTATTGACACACGCCATCTTGATTTCCGACCGATGTAAGATAACGTTACACGTGTTGGTTGAACAGAGCTAAGCCAGCTAGCTAGCGAGCAAGGTGATGTAAATTGTGATAGGCGAGAAATGTGGTTTTACACACAGCTAAGTAGAACTACACCAAACAAATCTGAGCCCTTCTTCACTGACAAAATTGTCTTTTAAAGTAACAAACTCCGTGGGTCCTATCATGCACCCAGCGCAGCGCAGCTCACAGCCCGAAGCAGTTGCCAGTTTCCCGTCCAGCGACCACGTCGTTTAAATAGCAAATGCACCTGCACCTATCTGTGGCCCATTGGCGTGCTGGTCTTACAGGGAGGTGTGTTCAGGTGCATCCTGGGTGTGGTGGTCTTACAGGGAGGTGTGTTCAGGTGCATTCTGGGCGTGGTGGTCTTACAGGGAGGTGTGTTCAGGTGCATTCTGGACGTGCTGGTCTTACAGGGAGGTGTGTTCAGGTGCATTCTGGGCGTGCTGGTCTTACAGGGAGGTGTGTTCAGGTGCATTCTGGGCGTGGTGGTCTTACAGGGAGGTGTGTTCAGGTGCATTCTGGGCGTGCTGGTCTTACAGGGAGGTGTGTTCAGGTGCATTCTGGGCGTGGTGGTCTTACAGGGAGGTGTGTTCAGGTGCATTCTGGGCGTGGTGGTCTTCCAGGGAGGTGTGTTCAGGTGCATTCTGGGCGTGCTGGTCTTAAAGGGAGGTGTGTTCAGGTGCATTCTGGGCGTGCTGGTCTTAAAGGGAGGTGTGTTCAGGTGCATTCTGGGCGTGCTGGTCTTACAGGGAGGCGTGTTCAGGTGCATTCTGGGCGTGCTGGTCTTACAGGGAGGTGTTGTGAACATGGGGCTGTGGGAACATTGGGCTGTGGGAACATTGGGCTGTGGGAACATAGGGCTGTGGGAACATTGGGCTGTGGGAACATAGGGCTGTGGGAACATGGGGCTGTGGGAACATAGGGCTGTGGGAACATAGGGCTGTGGGAACATTGGGCTGTGGGAACATAGGGCTGTGGGAACATAGGGCTGTGGGAACATTGGGCTGTGGGAACATAGGGCTGTGGGAACATTGGGCTGTGGGAACTTTGGGCTGTGGGAACATAGGGCTGTGGGAACATTGGGCTGTGGGAACATTGGGCTGTGGGAACATAGGGCTGTGGGAACATTGGGCTGTGGGAACATTGGGCTGTGGGAACATAGGGCTGTGGGAACATTGGGCTGTGGGAACATTGGGCTGTGGGAACATAGGGCTGTGGGAACATTGGGCTGTGGGAACATAGGGCTGTGGGAACATAGGGCTGTGGGAACATTGGGCTGTGGGAACATAGGGCTGTGGGAACATTGGGCTGTGGGAACATAGGGCTGTGGGAACATAGGGCTGTGGGAACATAGGGCTGTGGGAACATAAGGCTGTGGGAACATAGGGCTGTGGGAACATAAGGCTGTGGGAACATAGGGCTGTGGGAACATAAGGCTGTGGGAACATAGGATTGTGGGAACATAGGGCTGTGGGAACATAAGGCTGTATGAACATAGGGCTGTGGGAACATGTGGCTGTGGGAACATAGGGCTGTGGGAACATAGGGCTGACCCCGCTGGATGAATGACTCTGTGATTAATATAGATTTTGAAGGAAACCCAATAACAGCCTGTGGATTTTCATTAGATTTAACACATATCTCTATTTTGCGAGATTTCCCGTCTGACCCGGGAACGCTCGAGAGTCAAATCGGTTTGTGTGTGATGTGTTGATTTTGCCGCGTGCTGCGCAACCACACGCTGTACGACCAAAACTGTCAGACCCGTGATTTTTTTTTTTATCGCCGTGTGTTGGGGTCTCTCAGGATTGGAAAATCGGCCGACAAATTTTAAAATCATCCCGTGTGAACCGGGCTTAAGATGTCTTGACATCAACACTGCTAGTCGTTCACACGTCGGTCAAAACTGGGATTGTAATTCCGCTGAACAAATGTAGACAAGCAAGCGGGTGATGCAACTTCCTGTCAGGAGGCGGGTCTGAAATCAAGAAATAGAGCGTGAGCGCTGTGCAAGTTGCACATTATATTAAAAAACTTGCACGTGTACAACAAACAGCCACGCAATAGTCTCTGGACATTTTCCTCTGTGCAGCAGTGAACAGTTGATTTTTGCATCGACAGTGAGACTAAAATTTGGAAGAGATTTTCAAAATGAAGAGGTCAAGAAGTAGAGAAGAGTAACATCAGGATTAGGGGAGGGGGGGGGGTTAAAAGTCCCACTGGGGCCACCGTAGTTTCTCTGTATGCATGCACTCAGTTAAATCTAATATTTGGGAGGAGTCGGTGCTCTGCCTCACCTCTGGCTCCGCTCTGCTGTAACGGGATTAAGAAGCAGGTTGATGAATCATCTGTCAGACAAAGTTAAAAAAGACATTAGGTACAGTGGTAGGAAATCACACACACACACACACACACACACACACACAAGGTGCATTTCACTATCTTTGTGGGGACCCGCCATTGACATAATGCATTCCCTAGCCCCTTACCCTAACCTTAACCATCACAACTAAATACCTAACCTTAACCCTTACCCTAACCTTAACCATCACAACTAAATGCCTAACCTTAACCCTCACCCTAACCTTAACCATCACAACTAAATGCCTAACCTTAACCCTCACCCTAACCTTAACCATCACAACTAAATGCCTAACCTTAACCCTTACCCTAACCTTAACCATCACAACTAAATGCCTAACCTTAACCCTTACCCTAACCTTAACCACCACAACTAAATGCCTAACCTTAACCCTTACCCTAACCTTAACCGTCACAACTAAATGCCTAACCTTAACCCTTACCCTCACCTTAACCACCACAACTAAATGCCTAACCTTAACCCTTACCCTCACCTTAACCATCACAACTAAATGCCTAACCTTAACCCTTACCCTAACCTTAACCATCACAACTAAATGCCCAACCTTAACCCTTACCATCACCTTAACCATAACCTCATTCTAACCCTAATCCTAAAACCAAGTCTTAACCCTCAAACAGCCCTTTAACCATGTGGGGTCCAGCATTTTGGAACCACAAAGCTGTCTGGACCCCACAAGTATACTGGATTCTCGGTTTTTGGACCCCACAAATGTAGTTAAACAAGAACACACACACACACACGCAGAGAAGGTTTTAATGTCTAAACCAGGAATCTTCAACAGGGGGTCCGTGACCCCTAGGGGGTTCTCAGATTCAATGCAAAAATCAAAAATTAGAAATGTCCTAAAAAAATAATAATCCATCATATTATTAGCAAACTAGCCTTTAGGTAAGGTAGTTAAAACTTGATTCATAAAATCATTCCAACAACTATTTTAATAGTTTAGTATTCTATGCAAAAAAGGTACGTATATACACTCCCTCCAGAAAAATGTGATTATGTGATCGCAGAATTCAACGCATAATCAGCCAAAGTCTGCATATTTATGCGGGGGCGCCGCATTTTTTCAAATACATCGCACTTTCACCGCATAAATTGTCGATTTCCGCGCTTGCATGATTTCATAATCCCCGCATTTTCGTTGCAAAAAAGTAACGTATATCTCAGCAGAAAGTTGAAAAATGTTGCGTTTACTTCACACAAGAGCAGCCATTTTCCCCTGTTGCCATGGGAACGTTATGAAGTGACGTAATTTCACCTACTGAGAACACGGTGTTGGGGGGGAATCACTTGTTTTTCTCTTTTTCATCAAACCGCAATTTTTGCAAGTTCCCGCATTTTCATCGCATTAAATGGCATAAATATCCCGCATATTCCATCGCATTTTTTAAGAAAACGTGCCGCATAAACAAGGATTTTTGCCCGCAACAATCACAAAAAAACTCTGCGTTTTTCTGGAGGGACTGTATATAAAGGCTTTAGGCCGCCCTACACGTTATTGTCGGCCCAGTTTAACATGCAACTTCATTTTATACAATATATGCTCTAGGGGGGTCCCTGCTCCGTCTCTCTCAGTTACGGGGTCCTTGGCTAAAAAACGTCTAAACTGATCAGGGGCAAAGTCAAAAGAGAGGGAACGTTGGAATTAAGAGGACAAAGGAAGATAAAACAATGGAGTAGAGCTGCAGTGATGAATCGATCGGCTGTCAACTATTAAATGAATCGCCAACTATAGGTTCCTTAATCCTCAGACCAGCCACAACAACAGTGCTGATCGGCCATTTTTGTTTGTTCTGTGTGAGGGGACGCAAGGTCAAAGGTCTCTGTCCTCCTGAGGAACCTCTGACCCTCTGCTCAATGGATTCCTCTGCACTCAGACACAACTTGTGTCTTCCGTCCAGCCTGATCAGCATCGACCACGAGACCTCCTCCAAGTCGACACGGATACGCTCTTTAAATCTGTCTGACTGATCCTAGAACACCCACCCCCCGAACACTGTCCCCTACACCCAGCGGTGGAAGAAGTATTCAGGGCCTTTGCTTAAGTAAAAGTACTAATACCACACTGTTAGAAGTAAAAGTCCTGCAGTGAAAATGTCACTTAAGTAAAAGTCTGTACGTATCATCAGGAAAATGTAGTTAAAGTATTAAAAGTAAAGAAGAATCCTCCCATTGTAGAAAGAGTAACGGATCCAACCAGCTGTGTGTTTAATGGTCTGATCATCTCAGCTGGACTTGTAGGTCGTTATATTGTCGACTAGTTTACTTGTTTTAGAATAAAACATCAGATTTTATAAACTACGTGTGTTTGCTGTGCAGGAAGCTTAACCCTCATGTTGTTGTACTTGTTCTTCACAAGTAAATTAAATGATAAGTTCACTACTTTCATTGAATTTGGGTGTTTTATTCAATTGTATAGCATGTGAAGAAAAATTGATAGAACACTGGAAAACGTAGAAAAATATATAAAAAAAAACAAGTGACAAAAACATCTGGAAAAATGGACTGAAAACTTGTAAAAAAGAAAGTGACAGAAATGTCAGGAAAAGTGACAAAAACATGGGCAAAGCTTGAAAAGACGTCAAAAGTGCAGGAAAATTTTGGCAGAAACTTAAAAAAAAAGTGACAAAAGACGATCAAAACGTTGGAATTTTTTTTTACATTTTGACCCAAAAAAAAAAAAAAGTTGCAGGTCGACGGGGAAGACAACACGTCTGTTAAAGCTATAGCGCGTAGTTTCTGTCTCTCCCGTGAGGAATTCTAAATAATGACAACAAAACTGTTGGCGTGTCCACATGATCAGTGATCTTAGAAATATGGGAATATAGGGCTGTGGGAACATACGGCTGTGGGAACATAGGGCTGTGGGAACATAGGGCTGTGGGAACATAGGGCTGTGGGAACATAGGGCTGTGGGAACATAGGGCTGTGGGACCATTGGGCTGTGGGAACATAGAGCTGTGGGACCATAGGACTGTGGGAACATAGGGTTGTGGGAACATAGGGCTGTGGGACCATAGGGCTGTGGGAACATAGGGCTGTAGGAACATTGGTCTGTGGGAACATAGGGCTGTGGGACCATTGGGTTGTGGGACCATTGGGTTGTAGGAACATAGGGCTGTGGGAACATAGGGCTGTGGGACCATTGGGTTGTAGGAACATTGGGCTGTGGGAACATATGGCTGTGGGACCATAGGACTGTGGGAACATAGGGCTGTAGGAACATTGGTCTGTGGGAACATAGGGCTGTGGGACCATTGGGTTGTAGGAACATTGGGCTGTGGGAACATTGGGCTGTGGGAACATAGGGCTGTGGGAACATTGGTCTGTGGGAACATAGGGCTGTGGGAACATAGGGCTGTGGGAACATTGGTCTGTGGGAACATAGGGCTGTGGGAACATAGGGTTGTGGGAACATAGGGCTGTGGGACCATAGGGCTGTGGGAACATAGGGCTGTAGGAACATTGGTCTGTGGGAACATAGGGCTGTGGGACCATTGGGTTGTGGGACCATTGGGTTGTAGGAACATAGGGCTGTGGGAACATAGGGCTGTGGGAACATAGGGCTGTGGGAACATAGGGCTGTAGGAACATTGGTCTGTGGGAACATAGGGCTGTGGGAACATAGGGCTGTGGGACCATTGGGTTGTAGGAACATTGGGCTGTGGGAACATAGGGCTGTGGGACCATAGGACTGTGGGAACATAGGGCTGTAGGAACATTGGTCTGTGGGAACATAGGGCTGTGGGACCATTGGGTTGTAGGAACATTGGGCTGTGGGAACATTGGGCTGTGGGACCATAGGACTGTGGGAACATAGGGCTGTGGGAACATAGGGCTGTGGGAACATAGGGCTGTAGGAACATTGGTCTGTGGGAACATAGGGCTGTGGGACCATTGGGTTGTAGGAACATTGGGCTGTGGGAACATTGGGCTGTGGGACCATAGGACTGTGGGAACATAGGGCTGTGGGAACATAGGGCTGTGGGAACATAGAGCTGTGGGAACATAGGGCTGTGGGAACATAGGGCTGTGGGACCATTGGGTTGTAGGAACATTGGGCTGTGGGAACATTGGGCTGTGGGACCATAGGACTGTGGGAACATAGGGCTGTGGGAACATAGGGCTGTGGGAACATAGGGCTGTGGGACCATTGGGCTGTGGGAACATAGAGCTGTGGGACCATAGGACTGTGGGAACATAGGGCTGTGGGAACATAGGGCTGTGGGAACATAGGGCTGTGGGACCATAGGGCTGTGGGACCATAGGACTGTGGGAACATAGAGCTGTGGGAACATAGGGCTGTGGGAACATAGGGTTGTGGGAACATAGGGCTGTGGGACCATAGGACTGTGGGAACATAGGGCTGTGGGAACATAGGGCTGTTGGACCATTGGGTTGTAGGAACATAGGGCTGTGGGAACATAGGGCTGTGGGAACATAGGGCTGTGGGAACATAGGGCTGTGGGACCATTGGGATGTAGGAAAATAGGGCTGTGGGAACATAGGGCTGTGGGAACATTGGGCTGTGGGAACATAGAGCTGTGGGAACATAGGGCTGTGGGAACATAGGGCTGTTGGAACATAGAGCTGTGGGAACATAGGGCTGTGGGAACATAGGGTTGTGGGAACATAGGGCTGTGGGAACATAGGGCTGTGGGACCATTGGGCTGTGGGAACATAGGGCTGTGGGACCATAGGACTGTGGGAACATAGGGCTGTGGGAACATAGGGCTGTTGGAACATAGGGCTGTGGGACCATTGGGCTGTGGGAACATAGGGCTGTGGGAACATTGGGCTGTGGGAACATAGGGCTGTGGGAACATTGGGCTGTGGGACCATTGGGTTGTAGGAACATAGGGCTGTAGGAACATAGGGTTGTAGGAACATTGGGCTGTGGGAACATTGGTCTGTGGGTACATAGGGCTGTGGGAACATTGGGTTGTAGGAACATTGGGCTGTGGGAACATTGGGCTGTGGGAACATAGGGCTGTGGGAACATAGGGCTGTGGGAACATTGGGCTGTGGGAACATTGGGTTGTAGGAACATTGGGCTGTGGGACCATTGGGTTGTAGGAACATAAGGCTGTGGGAACATTGGGCTGTGGGAACATTGGGCTGTAGGAACATTGGGCTGACCCCCATTACAAAGTGGATCCTATAGACCAGTGTTTCTCAAATGGGGGTACGCGTACCCCTAGGGGTACTTTGGAATATACGTACGTATACATGAACTTTTTGCAAAATGCTCATTTAAAAATATGTTGTGCATAATTCCTAAAATAATTCTACTATAATAATGAATGAATTAAATGATGGATTCTGAACATTTGAAATGTAGCATTTAAATGTTTGTTTTTTTCAGTTACAAGGTTGTTGTTTAGTAAATATATCACTGCCGACACTGTATTGTTCCTCTTTATATAGATAAAGTAGTAGTAGTAGTAAAATAGTAAAAATGTTTTTGCACTGGTCAGGGGGTACTTGGCTTAAAAACACGATTCAAAGGGGGTTCATTATTGAAAAAGGTTTGAGAACTCCTGCTATAGACCAACAATAAGATAAGATAGGATAAGATAGAGATAAACCTTTATTGTCATTGCACATAAAGACCCATTCAATAAAAAATGTTAGTGCCACAACTGAAGGTGCAATAGAGATGAAAATAAGAGACATTAAATAACTAAAAAACGAGAATAATTTAAGACATAAAAACACTTAGAACGAGACAGGGGAAAATTCCACGCTTGCTCTTAAGGAGAAGAAAAAACCAAAAGATAAAGAATGCCTTTTCAGTCTACGATGAAAACCACCAAATGTGCAAACTCAAAAGAAAAAGCACGTCCTCGTGGGGGTTTTGAACGGGTCTGATAGGGGTCACGAAACTCACTCAACAGGCAGACAACCGGGTCAACTTTCAGTTCAGGTAAGAGAAAGAAAAACAAGCAAGAGTTGCAGTTTTTGCAGCTTCTTCAGTGCCGGGGCTGACTCGGCTGACACATGCAGCTCCTGAAAGGCAACAGAGATACACCGAAGGGGTCAATCATACACTCGCTCAATGCATTCCTTCCGTCCCCCTGAGCTTCTGTCTTTCTTTCATTTCTTTTCTTCGTATGGGAGGCGAAGGTGGGGGGTGACGGGGCTGCTGCAGCTTGAGAAAACAAAAAACCCGGGAAGAAAGAGAGAATGGAGAAAGAGGAGAAGACAGAAAGAGAGAGAGGAAGAAAGACAGAGGGCAGAAGTTGAAGTGAATGGCATTTTTTTTTTTATTTTCTTTTTTTTTGAGGGCCACAAATGGACAGCGTGACAGGTAGCTTTCATCATGGGCCGCCCTGTCATTCAGTATGATTAATGGGCCGCTCAGGGACGCCCGGCGCGTTCTGAATGAGAAATATGACTACTATCTGCTAATTTGTTTAGCATTGAGCTACTTAGAAAGTGTGTGTGTGTGTGTGTGTGTCAGTCACATCCATGCATCCTTAAAAAAGAGTAAAGCAAAGATGCATCAGCCAACGACTGTGACACACTTTTGATTGACACTCTGTCAATCTAGAAAGGTCCACACAGGCATGCAGGGGGTCGTGTGTGTGTGTGTGTGTGTGTGGTGTGTGTGTGTGTGTGTGTGCCCCACGGCTGGCACTTCATTGCCAGCTGGGTTCCTAAAGCTGTCAATCATTCTAACAATGTGCACCAGGGTGCCATCCCCCAACTGGTGTGTGTGTGTCTCTCTCTCTCTCTCTCTCTCGTTCTCACACACATTTTCACATTTTCACACACACACACACACACACACACACACACACACACACACACACACACACACAAACTCAGACAAAGCTTCCTGTCATATTGTTGAGTCCCAGCAGTCATCTGAAAATGACACCAGCCTAATTCAATGCAACACCTGTGTGTGTGTGTGTGTGTGTGTGTGTGTGTGTGTGTGTGTGTGTGTGTGTGTGTGTGTGTGTGCGTTGCGTGCGTGCGTGCGTTCGTGTGTGTGTGTGTGTCATAATTATTTACTGCATGGATCAGTCGTGAAGGAACTTATATTTAAAAAATAACAAATAAAGGGAAAATGGCTGCTTCAACAGTCTACCTGACTAAATAAAAGATTTTCCGAGCGTCTCTGTAATAGGACGTCTGTGTGAATTTGGCCCCCTCACGTCTAATCCACAGTAGTTAAACACTTATCAAAATACAAACAGAGCAAGAGACACAGCGGCGTGCTGCTCCCATCAAATCACAGCCGCCGCAGCTGATAACTTGGCTGCAGAATATTTAGCTTATCTGATGAAGATGCATCCTCATAAAGGGCCGGACCGGCGGCGACAGCGAACTGAAACATCTCGAGGACACATGTAACCGGCAACTTTTGTTGCATGTTGTTCAAGATTCTTTCTCTCCTGTTGGTCTTTGTCATGGGGTCAGCCCTATGTTCCCACAGCCCTATGTTCCCACAGCCCTATGTTCCCACAGCCCTATGTTCCCACAGCCCTATGTTCCCACAGCACTATGTTCCCACAGCCCTATGTTCCCACAGCCCTATGTTCCCACAGTCATATGTTCCCACAGTCATATGTTCCCACAGCCCTATGTTCCCACAGCCCTATGTTCCCACAGCCCTATGTTCCCACAGCCCTATGTTCCCACAGCCCTATGTTCCCACAGTCATATGTTCCCACAGTCATATGTTCCCACAGCCCTATGTTCCCACAGCTCTATGTTCCCACAGCCCTATGTTCCCACAGTCATATGTTCCCACAGTCATATGTTCCCACAGTCCTATGTTCCCACAGCCCTATGTTCCCACAGTCATATGTTCCCACAGTCATATGTTCCCACAGCCCTATGTTCTCACAGCCCTATGTTCCTACAGCCCAATGTTCCCACAGACCTATTGTATGTTCCCACAGCCCAATGTTCCCACAGCCCTATGTTCCCACAGACCTACTGTATGTTCCCACAGCCCTATGTTCCCACAGCCCTACTGTATGTTCCCACAGCCCAATGTTCCCACAGACCTACTGTATGTTCCCACAGCCCTATGTTCCCACAGACCTACTGTATGTTCCCACAGCCCTATGTTCCCACATTTCTAAGATTTTTCTTAAAATTAGGCCCTATGTTAGGGTTACATTCCATCTGTAGTCCATTTCTACTGGATAATAGGTTGGGTGTAATTGGATAACAAATTGGGAGAACATAGGGCTGTGGGAACATAGGGCTGTGGGAAGATAGGGCTGTGGGAACATAGGGCTGTGGGAACATTGGGCCGTGGGAACATACGTACGCTCCCTTTGTCATCTGTACTGTGAGCTAGAGCTGCAAAGACTGGTAGATTAACCGATTATTTGTCAACCATTCAATTATTCGGCAACTATTTTGATAATCAAAAAAACTGTTTGAGTAATTTTCTTTTTATGGAAAATTCTGGAACACAAATTCTCTGATGTCAGCTTGTTAAATGTTTACTTACATACTTAGAATTCCTCATGGGGGCGACATAAACTACGCACTATACGCATTATAGCTTTAAAGGAGTTTTTACGTAAGTTACATTTCTTGGTAAGAAATGTAAAAGCATGCCTCCCTCACCCCCCCTCTCTCTCTCCACTGCTCTTGAAGTACACAAGTACACTCTTAAACACACCAACAGCCTCTTTAAACTACGCCCTGCATGCCTGGGTGATGCAACGCCGCCTTGAACACACCTCCACACAGACACAGAGATGATCTCTGTAGCCGGGGATCACGGAGATTGATTGATGCAACTCTGGCTTTTGAAATCAAAGCCAGAGTTGTGACAAGTGGTGATTAGCGGCGTTTGTGTCTTCACGCTCCACCCCTCTATCTGTCTGTCTGTCTGTCTCAGAGTGAGAACAAAAAACACACACACATCCACCCTTTTTTTTCCGTGTACAGAGAGTTTGTGACTGCGTGGGCGAGAGGTACTGTCTGTGTAATGACTGTTTGCTCTGACGAGGTGAATCCAGGTAAAACAAATTATCTCTTATTCATGTTTGGATGAAGAGAAGTCTCAGAGTTTTGAGGATTTTTACAAGTAAAAAGTTGGATTCTGAAAACTACAATAACCACAAGGGGGTGGGGGGGATATCCCTTCATAATATATCATATGATATCCTTGATTTTATCTTGGTTCTTTTATTATTTATGTGATTTCACAAAATTGTCCCGTCATTGTGTTTTACAATTTTTGTGTATTGTTTTCAAATCTTATTGTGTATTTATTATACACAACATGAGACTTTGCTCCAAGTATCTTCAGGAGCTCTACACATTAACTATTGTTTATTGTTTTCTCCTTAACTTCTTCCAGGACATGAACACCTGTTTCCTGGGTGAAAGTCTTGTGTTTTCTCCTTAACTTCTTCCAGGACGTGAAGACCTGTTTCCTGGTTGAAAGTCTTGTGTTTTCTCCTTATCTTCTTCAGGACATGAACACCTGTTTCCTGGGTGAAAGTCTTGTGTTTTCCCCTTAACTTCCTCAGGACATGAACGCCTGTTTCCTGGGTGAAAGTCTTGTGTTTTCTCCTTAACTTCTTCAGGACACGAACGCCTGTTTCCTGGGTGAAAGTCTTGTGTTTTCTCCTTAACTTCTTCAGGACATGAACACCTGTTTCCTGGGTGAAAGTCTTGTGTTTTCTCCTTAACTTCTTCAGGACATGAACACCTGTTTCCTGGTTGAAAGTCTTGTGTTTTCTCCCTAACTTCTTCAGGACGTGAACACCTGTTTCCTGGGTGAAAGTCTTGTGTTTTCTGCTTAACTTCTTCAGGACATGAACACCTGTTTCCTGGGTGAAAGTCTTGTGTTTTCTCCTTAACTTCTTCCAGAACATGAACACCTGTTTCCTGGGTGAAAGTCTTGTGTTTTCTCCTTAACTTCTTCCAGGACATGAACACCTGTTTCCTGGGTGAAAGTCTTGTGTTTTCTCATTAACTTCTTCAGGACGTGAACACCTGTTTCCTGGGTGAAAGTCTTGTGTTTTCTCCTTAACTTCTTCAGGACATGATCACTTGTTTCCTGGGTGAAAGTCTTGTGTTTTCTCCTTAACTTCTTCAGGACATGAACACCTGTTTCCTGGGTGAAAGTCTTGTGTTTTCTCCTTAACTTCTTCAGGACATGAACACCTGTTTCCTGGGTGAAAGTCTTGTGTTTTCCCCTTAACTTCCTCAGGACGTGAACACCTGTTTCCTGGGTGAAAGTCTTGTGTTTTCTCCTTAACTTCTTCAGGACATGAACACCTGTTTCCTGGGTTAAAGTCTTGTGTTTCTCCTTAACTTCTTCAGGACGTGAACACCTGTTTCCTGGGTGAAAGTTTTGTGTTTTCTCCTTAACTTCTTCAGGACATGAACACCTGTTTCCTGGGTGAAAGTCTTGTGTTTTCTCCTTAACTTCTTCCAGGACATGAACACCTGTTTCCTGGTTGAAAGTCTTGTGTTTTCTCCCTAACTTCTTCAGGACGTGAACACCTATTTCCTGGGTGAAAGTCTTGTGTTTTCCCCTTAACTTCCTCAGGACATGAACACCTGTTTCCTGGGTGAAAGTCTTGTGTTTTCTCCTTAACTTCTTCAGGACGTGAACACCTGTTTCCTGGGTGAAAGTCTTGTGTTTTCTCCTTAACTTCTTCAGGACATGAACACCTGTATCCTGGGTTAAAGTCTTGTGTTTCTCCTTAACTTCTTCAGGACGTGAACACCTGTTTCCTGGGTGAAAGTTTTGTGTTTTCTCATTAACTTCTTCAGGACATGAACACCTGTTTCCTGGGTGAAAGTCTTGTGTTTTCTCCTTAACTTTTTCAGGACATGAACACCTGTTTCCTGGGTGAAAGTCTTGTGTTTTCTCCTTAACTTCTTCAGAACATGAACACCTGTTTCCTTGGTGAAAGTCTTGTGTTTTCTCCTTAACTTCTTCAGGACATGAACACCTGTTTCCTGGGTGAAAGTCTTGTGTTTTCTCCTTAACTTCTTCAGGATGTGAACACCTGTTTCCTGGGTGAAAGTCTTGTGTTTTCTCCTTAACTTCTTCAGGACGTGAACACCTGTTTCCTGGGTGAAAGTCTTGTGTTTCTCCTTAACTTCTTCCAGGACGTGAACACCTGTTTCCTGGGTGAAAGTCTTGTGTTTTCTCCTTAACTTCTTCAGGACGTGAACACCTGTTTCCTGGGTGAAAGTCTTGTGTTTTCTCCTTAACTTCTTCAGGACGTGAACACCTGTTTCCTGGGTGAAATTCTTGTGTTTTCCCCTTAACTTCTTCCTGATCATGAACTCCGCTCTCCGGCTTGAAAGATGTGCAGGTGATTGAGGTGTGGACATTTTTTGGAAGATTGAGAAAAGGTTTAGAAATAAATACATGTTGGAAGGAGTATAGGCATTGTTTTTTGGAAAGTGAGGACATTTTAGGAAATTTTTCTAAAAGAGGAACTATTTTTGTAAAGTTAAGAAAAGGTTATGAAAAAACGAGACAAGAAGAAGGGATTTTTCAGGAGTGAGGAAATACGAGGACATTTTTTGGAAAGTGGAGATATTTTTGTAAGGTTGAGAAAAGGTTTTGAAATAAGGATGAAAAAGTTGGAAAGAATATAGACATTTCTTCAAAAAGTGAAGACATTTCAGGACATTTTTGGAAAAGTGAGGACATGTTTGAAAAGTGGAGATATTTTTGAGAAATTAGGACATTCTTGGAAAGAATTATGACGTTTGCATGGCGAAGACAATCGGAGATAAGAGAGGCATTTTTGAAAAGTGAGGACTAATTTGTGGAGGTTTTTTTCAATAGCCTTGAGGTGCATTCAACGACACTCCCACTGAACTGTTCTTAACGATGTTAACGCAGCAGGTAAATGAAGTTTGAGCTGCTGCGATGTTACTTTACTCAGAGTCCCAGAAGTTGAGGTAGCGGTGATGTAGAGAAGAACACGTGGCACCAGCGGAGCATGTTTTCACACTGTAATCCCCTGCAGCCGTTTGGCGGCGGAGGTGACTGCTTTTGCTCCGAGCGGTCGGCAGGAGCGGATCTGAGCACTGAACCGAAGCAAAGCAGAGTAATTGTCTCTTTCCTCCTTAATAGGATTAGAGCCCAGCGGTGTGGCGGGTTCAGCCCTCCAGTCAACCGTGCCGCTGGGAGCCGCCAGATGCTGCCAGCTGGACAACTGCTAACGTTAGCCGGGGTCACTGAACTCCTCCGGGGTCTGGAGGGAAGAGAGGTCTGCAGGTTGGGACTGTATGCATGTGTGTGTGTGCACGCTCGCACTGAGCTGGAGAAAGCAGTGATGGAAGAAGTGTTCAGATCCTTTACTTCAGTAAAAGTACTAATACCACACTGGAAAAAATACTATGTTACAAGTTAAAGTCCTGTATTGAAAATGTTACTTAAAGGAGAACTTCTGCCGATTTTTACCTGACTCTTGATTGTTAGATGGAACTCAGCATAGCAACGAACAACTACACACGGAACTGCTGCGTGATGATTATCACCGAAACCTGGCTGAACCCCCTCATCCGGGACGCCGCTGTGCAGCTAGCAGGCCGAGCTAGCAGGCAGAGCTAGCAGGCCGAGCTAACAGGCCGAGCTAGCAGGCCGAGCTAGCTACCGGCAGGATCGAGATAAAGGTAGGCGACAGTACAAACTTTGATTTTAAACGGTTTCTTCACAATGTCTGAGTTGAAAACGCATCTTGTTGTCATGTCAACCGCCCTGTTCATGTTGCACAGAAATTTGAATTGCATTTCGTGTCTGTTAAGAGGCACGAAGGCAATCTTTAGAACAACGGCAACTCAGCATTGAGAACATTGTTTGTGGACCCAGAGTTTACTAAAAAGAAAGGTTTTAACAACTCACCGTAGCTCTTGTTGTTGTTTCCGGTCGCCGCCGTCTCGGCAGTCAGAACGAGTCGATATCAAAACAAGCAGCAACAGATGTAGTATATCCCTTGTGCTCTGGTGGAGTTAATGTGTAGAGCTCCTGGAGATACTTGGAGCAAAGTCTCATGTTGTGTCGAGTCTTCTTAGTGGTTAAAAATAGATATTTTGAGGCTATAGCATAAAAGTGCCCCTAGCTCTCCCATTCAAAAGGCCATTGGACCAAAAAACGAGAATACGGTGAATCGTCCTAAATATGCTTTTAAACTGAAGTTTGACTCACATACATTCACAAAAACACCCTAGGTCGCATTTTGGCGAGAGTTACACTTTAAGGGTCCTCGCAAGTATAGAAGTAAAGCATTTGTGTATACACGCATTGTATACCTATATGCCAGTATTTTACAGTAGACACACACACACACACACACACACACGCACACACACACACATACATACATACATATACACACACACACACACGCACACATACACACACACACATACATACATATACACACACACACACACATCACAGGTAGATTAGCAGACAGTTTTAGTTCCAGGGTTTCAGGCGTCTGACCGCAGACATATAAGTTGAAAAGCTAATTCTCCTCCTCCTCTCAGGCTCCTTCTTACCTCTGTGTAACCCCCAAACCACACACACACACACACACGCACACGCACACACACACGCACACACACACACACACACACACACACACACACGTACACATCTTTACACTTTAATTGCGCTAATTACGAGCAATTACTCGACATATCTTGTGCTGCCGCCCTCCGGCTGTGTTTGAAGCATGTTGACTTAAGAGGAAGGTGCATTGACCTGAGCTGAAGGTACAGCTGAACGCCTCACACTGAGTCTGCCCACTTTTTTGGGGGGCTTAAACAACCATACCGCTGTTTTGCTTAGCATGCTTTGCAGTTTAGGTCATAAACATGGCTAAAACCGTGATATATTTGATCGTTTTCTGAAGCATCATACACAATTTTAGACTCGTTCTCTAACTTCCAGGCAACATTTCACACAACAAAACTCACGTTTTTCCTTCTATGACATTCACACGTCCAACTTTTTTTTTTTTTTAAATGAGTTAATATATATATATATGTGAAATACATACGAATTACAGTGCATTACTTTTCGTGACCTGATACATGTTTTGGGAGTTGTTAACATCTAAATAATGTGATGTCTAGAGTTCACTGAGACACAAATTGCAGTAGCCTAATTACAGTGTGTGTGTGTGTGTGTGTGTGTGTGTGCGTGTGTGTGTGTGTGTGTGTGTGTGTGTGTGACAGGTTTAACCCCAGCAGCCATTTAAAAACTTATCTTATCTGTCTCAACGGGCTCAGATCCATTTTATTGCAGTATGCAAATCCCTGTGGTGTTACCCTGCTACTGTAAATGTTTGACCGTGAGTCATTATGGGGGAATGAATGAAGAGGAGGTGAGACTTAAACCTGACGCAAACATCTGAGGCAGGAAGCTAATCTGGGTGGGAGACTCAAATAATTACATTTACTCCAGTTACTGAGAATGACGTGTTGTCTTTGCAGGCTGGGTCACAGGAACACTTACGCCGCCTTCAAATTGGCAGTTGAAATCGGCTCCGATACGTCTTCGACCGGAAGTCGTCCGAACCGGGTCCGAACGAGTGCGGTGCGGAAAAAAATCGTGTCCGTTGGTCATCCGGATGCGTTCAAAAATGTAACTCTTGCGACAGGCGACGGACGGTTCCTATCCGACAATTTGAGCGGAAGTTAGCGTTGCTATGGTAATGATAAACAAATCTGAATTCTTAACTTTTAATAATATAAATAATGATTTCATAACGATATGTTGTTGTTTTATTTCCATGATTTCCTAGCTAACGTTATTAGGGCAAGTTAATACATAATACAATTGCTTGCGTTAGCTAATCGACGCTAACTAGCTAGCTAGTTGCGTTCGCTAACGTCAGCTATAGCTGCCATTTTTTTTCTACTCCCGATTTCTACTATTCCGACGCTTTCGACGGTTGTAGTACGACATCTGCTGGGAACGTATTGCGTATTACGGAGCTGATTTCAAGTGCCAATGTGAAGGCGGCGTTAGCATGAAACTGTTTTTGTTTTATGCCTACTGGACACTAGAAGACTTTGAAAAGACTAAAAGTCGGACACCATCTCACATCTAAAGACAATCATCTCACATCTAGCGTTAAAGACATAATATGTAAAGACTGGGGATCTTGCAGAGTCACACATTGCAAGACTACAACTAGGTTTGTTTTCAAAAATGTAACCTAGCTAGCTAGCTGCCGCTAGCGTTAGCTGCTAACTTAAGGGAAATTTTGCAGATGTTCTGTTCTGCTGTACATGCAGATGAATGTCTCCAGTACCCAGAGGTCTGCGTTTATAAAAAAAATAAAGGCTTCTAAACCAAATATTACACAAACGGACATGTTCCAGCAGTAAAGTGACCGGATTTGGGAAGAAATGACCAGCACTGGCTGAGATTACAGCTATGTTAGCTACGTTAGCTACTTAACAGTTAGATTGTGGTGGAACAAAGCAGCACTTTATACTGTCAAAAATCGCAGATAAAGGCGCCTTAACCAAATACTACCCAATCAGACATGTTTCAGCAGTAATGCGACACAAAATTGGGGAGAATTTAACGACACTGGCAGCCAGGATGACATTGTTTACTGCCGTTAGCCATGTAGCTACTTCAGTTAGCGGTTGAAACTAATGGAATATAGCAGCAATTTCTACATTTAAATTGCAAATTTATTTATTTTTAACCAAATACTACTAACAGAAAATGCTTAAGGAGTGATGTGACCTGGAATTGGGGAGAATTTAACGACACTGGCAGCCAGGATGACTTTGTTTACTGCCGTTAGCCATGTAGCTACTTTAGTTAGCGGTCGAAACTAATGGAATATAGCAGCAATTTCTACATTTAAATTGCAAATTTATTTATTTTTAACCAAATACTACTAACAGAAAATGCTTAAGGAGTGATGTGACCTGGAATTGGGGAGAATTTAACGACACTGGCAGCCAGGATGACTTTGTTTACTGCCGTTAGCCATGTAGCTACTTTAGTTAGCGGTTGAAACTAATGGAATATAGCAGCAATTTCTACATTTAAATTGCAAATTTATTTATTTTTAACCAAATACTACTAACAGAAAATGCTTAAGGAGTGATGTGACCTGGAATTGGGGAGAATTTAACGACACTGGCAGCCAGGATGACTTTGTTTACTGCCGTTAGCCATGTAGCTACTTTAGTTAGCGGTCGAAACTAATGGAATATAGCAGCAATTTCTACATTTAAATTGCAAATTTATTTATTTTTAACCAAATACTACTAACAGAAAATGTTTAAGGAGTAATGTGACCTGGAATTGGGGAGAATTTCAGCCAAGATGACGTTGATTACTGCCGTTAGCATGTAGCTACATGGGACAATGTTAAAACTGCTTAAAAAAACACTCCAGTCCTGCCTACTTGGAGCAGATGACCAATCACAGAAGGCCGGATTAGAGTTGCGTAACACTTAGCCGAGAGTAGAAAAACCGGAGCGTTCAGAACAGTTGGAAATCTGAACGTTTTAGCTCACAGCAGTGGTGTAGTCTACGTGATACACAGGTATGCGCAGTATACCCACTAAGAAAGCTCCAGGATTTCCATATACCCACTTAAAAAAGCCCAATGACACGCAACAACATACTTACCATTATGTTTTTGATCTATTGTGAATTGTCATCTGTGTTTTTCTTCTTCACATAGGCTTCTTACTTCTGGTATAATGTCACTGCTACTACATTGCACATATCTGTACATGTTGTTCATACATTGTTCATATTACATAGCCATATTTATTCTGCTCTTATAACACTGCAATATATTTATTGTCCTGTCTATACTTTGTATATCACATTGCACTTTTCTGCTTTTTTGCACTTCTGGTTGGACGCAAACTGCATTCTGTTGTCTTTGTACTTGTACTCTGCACAATGACATTGAAGTTTAATCTAATCTAATCTGATCTAATCTAAATAAAGGTATTTCCACCGCAAATTGGTGCATAAAAGTGTATCCGAATACAGGAAATGAAGTCGTTGATGCCCAAAACTTCCCTCGGGGAGGACACCCAGACCCCCCACTATGATATGCCCTCCCCCCCCCCCTCCTTCCCTCCCCCAAAGGCAGATTCTGGCCAATATACAGTACAGTGTACCCACTACAATACATTAGACTACACCACTGCTCACAGGGATTTGTCTAAAATACATTTAACTGATTATTTGTTTTCACCACGTTTAATATGTACATCCAACAGCATAACATTGTACTGTAGATATGACAGAAAACACGGAAAAGCATAATATGTGACCTTTAAAGTTATTATAGATGAATTACAGTGGTTTACTTTTCGTAGCTACAGTATATGTACGAATGGTTGATGAGAACAGCTTGAATAAATATCTGGCATTGTTAAGTGTCTCTCACACTCTAAATAACCACAAAAAGATTAACAGAATGTCACAGAAAATCCTCCTCTCTGAGCGTGTTTAAGGTTATCAGTGTGTGTTTGTGTGTTATCAGCGGCAGTCGGAGCAGTTAGCGAACTGATAGCGCTGATGATCGCCTGCTGTCAGTGTTTGCTCTCCATCCCGAGGCTCCAGATAACAGCAGATCAGATTATCTGCTGGTATACTTCACTCTGAAAGTTCACCTGCTTGCATCTGAACACGTCTGTTTCCCAACAGCCTGAGAGCTTGTTATCACACATATTTAGTGAAGCATGTTCTGATACATTCACTGAATATTGTCCTTCAAGTTTCATCTATCGATTGGTAAACAACTAGTCTCACATTGCCAGAGCTCATTTTCAGGTTTATAATTGTATTTTAAGGTTGTACCAGAATATGTTTACATGGTTTAATATATTGTTGTTGTACTGCACATCTCTCTCTCACTGCTGCAGCTCCTCTTTTCACCTTGTGTTCAGGTCTCTGTTTTAGCTACAGAGTGAATCATCTTTTCTTCTGTACTATCTTTGATTCCACTCTGCACATGCTCAGTAGCTCAGATGGTAGATCATGTCAGTTAGCTCCACAGACAGTAAAAGAAAGGTTGTTTCTCCAACTTTGGTCAGTTACAAGGCAGGATTAGCCGGGAGACTTCTTCTAAAGGAGGGCGCACATGGAAGTACTTCTTCTGGAGATTATGGTGAACTTGTGTTGTGTTGTAGCAGGGCTTTGCCATTGAGAACGAGCTAGCATGCTAACGCTAGCGCTAGCATGCTAACAGTTGTGTTTAGCCCGTCGTTTCGGCTAGTTACGTAACAAGCCGTGCAGATTTTGACCAGCTCACCCAGAGACTGAAGGCAGGAATCATTCAGAAACCGTATCTCACTCAGAACAACATGGATAGATTTTTTTCCAAGTTTGTATGCCTGTGGAAGCACCAGAGACACAAAATAACACCCCAAATCCCAGAAAAAGTGATTTTTTCATAATATGGGCACTTTAAAATGACACATACGACCGTTCCGTACACTGCTGCAGGATGGCAGTTCAATCCTGTTAGATTGGCCTAAAATGAATCACGTAAAACAACTACAATGAGGACTTAATGTGACATCACGACCCAAGGTCCGTATCACTCGTAGGTAGCACTCGTACATGAAAAATTGACTTTTGTGTTTCACATGGGACACGGACCTGAGGGAAAGTCCTGTGTTTGGTTGATCCATCCACCACCTTAACCTGCCTCTTTACGCCGAATGGGCTTCCTACTTTGTGACCTCACTTCCTCGCGCTTTAATTCCTGTATCCACGAGAGGCCGCCGCCCAACAAGAAACGCTAACGGTCGTCGCTACGAGCTGCTTGCGCAATCGACCCATGTGGTCGTTTTGTGGGTGACGACGGGCTGCTCCGCGCGTTCGGTTGTTGCCGACCAAGTCTTGGAACGTGACATAACGGTAAGGAAGGAGACGGAAAGGTGGGAAGGTGAGAGAAGAACGAGCGGGGGAAGGAGGAGAGGAGACGGTGGCTGAATCAGGCCGGTGGTGCTGAACTGTTGACACAACAGATCTTTCAATTAGCAACAGAGTGTGTGTGTGTGTGTGTGTGTGTGTGTGTGTGTGTGTGTGTGTGTGTGTGTGTGTGTGTGTGTGTGTGTGTGTCTGTCAATCACATCCATGCATCCTTAAAAAAACGACTGCGACATTTTTGATTGACACTTTCAATCTGGAAAGGTCCACATAGGTGTGTGTGTGTGTGTGTGTGTGTGTGTGTGTGTGTGTGTGTGTGTGTGTGTGTGTGTGTGTGTGTGTGTGTGTGTGTGTGTGTGTGTTTAGCATGCCGTCCTACACATACACAGAGTCATAGCTCCCATAATTATTAGGTTGTCGTGAAATGGGCACGTTATTTAATCTCTGTTGGTGAGGACGATTTTTAAACTAATTATAGTATTTAAATGGGAAGTATGTTTCGCGGTCACAGCACGACTACGGTTGCGAGTAGTATGAAATGCCGAAAATCTGCGTAAGGAGGTTGGTCGGGGTGGTGGACGGGTCAAACAACACAGGACATTCACCCCGGAGAGCGGGGATCGTGTGGCGTGTTCTTTCACCGTTCTCGTGTCCCGGCGGGTGGCGTGTCGTTTCCCCCGTTCTTCTTTTCCTAAACTCAACCGTCCCGTTGTTGTGGCGCGTCCCCAGAGAATGCAGCTCGTGTCCCGGCGTGTGGCGTGTCCTTTTCCCCATTGTTCTTTTCCTAAACTCAACCGTCCCGTTGTTGTGGCGCGTCCCTGCGAGACCGCAGCTCGTGTCCCGGCTCGTGTCCCCTTTGTTCTTTTCCTAAACTCAACCGTCCCGTTGTTGTGGCGCGTCCCCAGAGAATGCAGCTCGTGTCCCGGCGTGTGGCGTGTCCTTTTCCCCGTTGTTGTTTTCCTAAACTTAACCGTCCCGTTGTTGTGGCGCGTCCCTGCGAGACCGCAGCTCGTGTCCCGGCTCGTGTCCCCGTTGTTCTTTTCCTAAACTCAACCGTCCCGTTGTTGTGGCGCGTCCCCAGAGAATGCAGCTCGTGTCCCGGCGTGTGACGTGTCCTTTTCCCCGTTGTTGTTTTCCTAAACTTAACCGTCCTGTTGTTGTGGCGCGTCCCCGCGAGACCGCGGCTCGTGTCCCGGCATGTGGCGTGTCCTTTTCCCCGTTGTTGTTTTCCTAAACTCAACCGTCCCGTTGTGGCGCGTCCCCGCGAGACCGCGGCTCGTGTCCCGGCATGTGGCGTGTCCTTTTCCCCGTTGTTGTTTTCCTAAACTCAACCGTCCCGTTGTTGTGGCGCGTCCCTGCGGCTCGTGTCCCGGCGTGTGCCGTGTCGTTTCCCCGTTGTTCACCAACCTCCGTGTAGATGCTTCCCATTACGTGCTGACCAGCACAAATACACAACGTTCTCAGCAACACGTTGTAACTCATTAGTGAGTTAGTTTTGGTGCCTAAACTTAACCAAACTGCGACCATCTCACAACGTTTACGACGTGTTTAACCCGTTTTGTCCTCCTGGGTCAAAATTAACACTCTTTTAGACACAGTTTTTACATTTTTGTAGCTTATTTCAAAGTTTTTGGCACTTTTTTTCCATTGTCACCAGTATGTACATTCACCACTACACCTATTTATTTGCACTAATTTTACACTTATTTTTGGAATTCATGGTTAATAAACCTCATTTATATGAAATTTTCTAATTTTTGTGTAAGAAAAAAGCAGAAATTATGAACGATTTTGACTAATGGTTAAGATCAGAGTAATGAAGGTAATGGATAATCACAGATCTGTCAAAGTTTAGTCAGGATAATGCTATAAAATTGAATAAAACCGAAATTCTATGAAAATAGAGCTCTGATCCTTAATTTCCTTTGTGAAGAGCCCCTTATGGAACCATCCGTGTTATTTTGGGGCAATTTGGTTGAAGGAAACTTAAATTTATGATATAGAAACTTTGAAAACGGGTCAAATTTGACCCGAGGACAACATATGCAGTAGATATGGGGACAGAAAACGCTCCCGTGGGTCGTCTTAGAGGGCGGGAACAAAGGGCCGATGTCGTCATATGGTTTGGAGGACTTCAGTGCATGCCATCGGTGATGTCTTCACTCAGCACACAACAAATGAAATCAAATAACGCCACGATGCTCCTATCTAAACATCTTAAGTTCTTATGTAATATTTTCGGTCAAACAGAAGATGAAGCTGGTTTCCAGCAGCGTCTGCGGAGACGAAAGGTGAAGTTGATTCAACGTGTATTTCTGTGTCTCAGTCACAACAAAAGCAAGAATGTGAAGGATTCCTTCGGCAGAGGCAGCTCATCTCTGGACGCTGCAGATTTGTTCTTACCTGTTTGCCGTCGCACAAGACGCATACCTGCTCTGTGAGGCGTGCTTTGCAAACAGCGATGTTGCAGGATGCCACACACACACACACACACACACACACACTCAGAGGCTCCTGCACAGGTCATCATACAGAAACACGGAGCTTCGACATACTTTCAGCCTACTTTCATGCAATTATGTGAAACGCACACACAATTAAATACATGCAGACGTACAGATGTACACACAAACGTCTTTTGGGGAGTTTTTAGTTGTTAGTTTAGCGCTGTAATATGAGGTAGTATTAACAGAGACGACGGTAGAGAGCAGTATTTAGATTTGAGGATGGAAAACACTCCTGTGGTTCCCAGTAGAGGGTAGAAATAATGATAACACTATATTGTCAGTAGAGATAATGTGAAAATGCCTGTGGGCTAAAAAGCTATGAATTCATTCCTGAGCAGGGCGGCTGCTCGCCCACACAGGGGGCTCCAGCATTTTTGAATATGAGTGCATGATGAAATGCAGCTTTGAGTCAACAAACACTTCAACAATGACTCACAGATTCAGCAGGCGAAACGTAAAAAACAAGTGTGCGGTTGTCGGTTTGCGGTGAGGTCGTGAACTTCACTGCAGGGCGTCCCGACGCTCGTTGCACGCCGTCTGTCATCACGGATCATTTTCCTTTTGAGCTTCACCTTCATCCGCCCTCACCTGAAATCCTTCCTTCATCTCGGTTTTTCTCTCCTCCTCATTATCTTCCTTAGTCTGTCTGTTTGTGTTGACTTTGGACCGCAGGTTTAATTCCCTCCGTGCTAATGTCATCTGATGCTTTTATCACTGTGAAAACACAGACGCCGACACCGGGGATTGTTTCCTAACGAGCTATTGTTACAACTTGTTAGTGCGCTGGCTTTAGGGCTCGGACTGAGGAGAAAAGCACTATAAAAAGCTCTGAGTACATGTGTGTATTTGTATTGGAGTTGTTAACTTTGGTCATACTGTAAACAACACAGACAAGTGAACATTCAACCGTGCACACTAATGAAACCACCTTCAAATATTCTGACATAAAACACGTAGACAAGCTAATAAATAAATACAAAGCTAGTATAGAAGTAGAACTTCAGCAAGTACCCTTAGGCGTACCTCTACATCCTTCAAATAAAAATAAATGACGTGCATTTTCAAATCATTTCAACAACAAACAGACACATTAAACTTGTATTGAAAAAAATAATAATACTATGAATAAAAGTAGCGCTGACACAATTAAAGCTTTAGTGCGTAACGTTTTGATATTCAAGCCGTTGCCAAATGAGTTGCTACAAAGCTAATTAAGACTCTCAGCTCCACACTGTGGCTAATTAAAGGAACACGCCGACTTATTGGGACATTAGCTTATTCAGCCATCTTCTAACCGTATATAAACTGAGAACTATATTCTCAGGAAGGCGAAGCGGAGTGATACGCTTGCAGCTCTGCTCAGAGCACAGGATCTGTGCTAGGCTAGGCTAGTTGGAGCCGGTTACCTCCAGGATCTGCGCTAAGCTAGGCTAGATGGAGCCGGTTACCTCCAGGATCTGTGCTAAGCTAGGCTAGATGGAGCCGGTTACCTCCAGGATCTGTGCTAAGCTAGGCTAGATGGAGCCGGTTACCCCCAGGATCTGTGCTAAGCTAGGCTAGATGGAGCCGGTTACCTCCAGGATCTGTGCTAAGCTAGGCTAGATGGAGCCGGTTACCTCCAGGATCTGTGCTAAGCTAGGCTAGATGGAGCCGGTTACCTCCAGGATCTGTGCTAAGCTAGGCTAGATGTAGCCGGTTACCTCCAGGATCTGTGCTAAGCTAGGCTAGATGGAGCCGGTTACCTCCAGGATCTGTGCTAAGCTAGGCTAGATGGAGCCGGTTACCTCCAGGATCTGTGCTAAGCTAGGCTAGATGGAGCCGGTTACCTCCAGGATCTGTGCTAAGCTAGGCTAGATGTAGCCGGTTACCTCCAGGATCTGTGCTAAGCTAGGCTAGATGGAGCCGGTTACCTCCAGGATCTGTGCTAAGCTAGGCTAGATGTAGCCGGTTACCTCCAGGATCTGTGCTAAGCTAGGCTAGATGGAGCCGGTTACCTCCAGGATCTGTGCTAAGCTAGGCTAGTTGGAGCCGGTTACCTCCAGGATCTGTGCTAAGCTAGGCTAGTTGAAGCCGGTTACCTCCAGGATCTGTGCTAAGCTAGGCTAGATGGAGCCGGTTACCTCCAGGATCTGTGCTAAGCTAGGCTAGATGGAGCCGGTTACCTCCAGGATCTGTGCTAGGCTAGGCTAGTTGGAGCCGGTTACCTCCAGGATCTGTGCTAGGCTAAGCTAACGGTGGAGCCGTCAGACAGAGTTACGACACGCACGGAGATGAGAAGAATATGTATCGGCTTGTCTAACTGTTATTTAAAGAGCAGCCATTGTGATTGTTGCGGACAAAAATCCTTGATTATGCGGCACGTTTTCTTAAAAACTGCGATGGAATATGCGGGATATTTATACCATTTTATGCAATGAAATTGCGGGAACTTGCAACAATTGCGGTTTGATGAAAAAGAGAAAAAAAAGTGATTCCCCCCCAACACTGTGTTCTCACTAGGAGAAATGACGTCACTTCATAACGTTCCCATGGCAACAGGGGAAAATGGCTGCTCTCGTGTGAAGTAAACGCAACATTTTTAAACTTTCTGCTGAGATATATGTGACTTTTTTGCAACGAAAATGCTTGCGGGGATTATGAAATCATCCAAGCTCTGCGTATTTTATATTTGAAAAAATGCGCCCCCCCCCCCCCCCCCCCCGCATAAATATGCGGACTTTGGCTGATTACGCGTTGAATTATGCGATCGCATAATCGCGTTTTTCTGGAGGGACTGACTAACTGAAAACTTTACAAGATCATTTATATTTGTATTTGAACAGATATTTTATTCAACTTTAGGGTGGTCTGGGGGTGGGGGGGGCTTCACACCTGTAACTTTGGTTCAGATCAAACTGAGAAGTCTGAAAGTCCAAACGAGGTTAGGCGTGAAAAAGCCCCCTATATTATAATCTGCTGTGATCCGCCCACTTCATGTCGGCTACTTCATTTGGGGTATTATGTGGGTGAAGTTTTTTTTTTTGCCTGAAAGTATTTTCTAATTATGGCCCCCAAAGACCTGCCACCAAGACCCCCCTGATCCCGAAGAACCATGACCCGCTTTTCCCAACGCCACCTCATCACTGACATCATATTATTTGCCCGTGGGATTAAAGCAGAACAAAAGGTCACGCTAATGCTTCAGGGACGCGCCTCCGTTCCTCCAGTGATCGCCAGTTCTCCTCTCAGGCCGCGGCTTAAAGGTTCAAGGCGTCTTCGGCTCCGCGGCTTCCGTGTCTTTTGTAGACAACCTTGGGAGGCTTTCTATTCAATCCCGGGGTGTATTATAGCCGTCAGCACTGGAGCTATATGTAATTAGTGTAGGGGTCAAAGGTCAAGGCGGGACTTAAGCCTGAGAACTACTGGTCAGTCAACAAACCTGGAGGACTATATCTCCTCCCCAACCCCCCCCCCCATGGACTCCGGGGACGGAAACCCCGCTGCTGACAGATCGGAGCCACACAAATAGACAAAGTAGAAGCGAGCACAAACACAAACATGCAGGTTTAACGTTGATTCAACGACGAATAGAAGAACTTAAAACTAACTAACTACCTCAGGCCTTCAGTTTGGTTTGAATTACACACGTTCGGTGATATGGAACGCTTTGCCATCGCATTATTTTAAAGCTAACACCTGTACAATTGCCCCTCCCCCAAAACGGCCATTGTCCAATCACACATCATAGCAGCCGTTACTATGTGAGCAGGTCCGACAAACATTGACTCCAAGCAGGATGGTGAAGCGGTGCGCCCACGGACACTAGATACCCCGAGAGATTGTCTGGAGGAGTTGTTGTTCTTTCCATTCCCAAAGCCGAAGAAAAAACGTAAGCAGTGCCTATAACGGATAAAACGGCGTGGACGGCCCCACTCCCGGTTACATGGGTCGAACATTACGAAGCATAAATACGTCTGCTCAAAGGTAAGGCTAACAGCTAACTAGCTAGTTACCGTGTTGTCTAGATCTACTATTTTTATTTTTTGTATTTAACCTTTATTGAACCAGGAAGAGACTCATTGAGATTAAAAATCTCTTTTTCAAGAGCGTCCCATGGTCAAGGCAGGCAGCAGTACAACCACACACACAGTACATGCAAATACAAAATACACAAAAAACACTAATAACATAAAACAACAGAAACAGGAAATCCCTCAAAGTCAACCAGAATCCTAAACACGTCAGTTAAAACATCTGCAGCCAGATGTGGCTCCGCCTCCAAGTCAAACAGCATCCTCTTAAAAGCGACCAATGAGACCAGTTCAGTAAGTTTCATGGGTTTCTGTAACTTGTTCCATGAAGAAGGAGCAGCAAACTTAACAGTCCCTCCAGAAAAACGCGATTATGCGATCGCAGAATTCAATGCATAAATAGCCAAAGTCCGCATATTAATGCGGGGGCCGCATTTTTTAAAATACGCCGCACTTTCGCCGCATAAATTGCAGATTTCCGCGCAAAATATGCGGGGCTTGCATGATTTCGTAATCCCCGCATTTTCGTTGCAAAAAAGTCACATATATCTCAGCAGAAAGTTGAAAAATGTTGCGTTTACTTCACACAAGAGCAGCCATTTTCCCCTGTTGCCATGGGAATGTTATGAAGTGACGTAATTTCACCTACTGAGAACACAGTGTTGGGGAATCACTTTTTTTTCTCTTTTTCATCAAACCACAGTTTTTGCAAGTTCCCGCAAGTTCCCGCAATTTTTGCAAGTTCCCGCAATTTCATCGCATTAAAATTGCATAAATATCCCGCATATTCCATCGCATTTTTTAAGAAAACGTGCCGCATAATCAAGGATTTTTGCCCGCAACAATCACAAAAAAACTCCGCGTTTTTCTGGAGGGACTGACTTAAACGCCTGCTTCCCCAGCTCAATTCTAACCTTTGGAACAGACAGAAGGAAAAGATCCTGGGAACGAAGACTGTAAGTCCCGGTACTATTTACACTGATGTAGGTCAGAAGGTAGGATGGAAGGAGACCTAAGATAGCCTCGTATATGAAGATATGCCAGTGTTGAAGTCTCCGTGTTGATAGAGAAGGCCATCCAACACGTTCATATAGTTCACAATGGTGAGTGAGAGCTTTCATACCAGTGATGAACCTCAGAGCTCCGTGGTATACAGTGTCCAATGCATGTAAACTTTTAGATGAAGCATGCATGTATAAAACATCACCATAGTCAAGCACAGACATAAAAGTGGCAGCGACCAGCCTCTACTAACTAGAGGCAACAACACAAACAGGACCAAAGTTATGATTACCATGGATATCATTGCCAGAATGTTAACCTACTCTCTAAGCTAAGTTAAGTTAGCTTTAGCCAACATTAGTTAACAGGTTAGCTAACGCTAGCTACATTAGCTGCTGTTGCATTGGGTCTTTGAGCTCCCCAACTTTATTTTTCGTCAATTTACAACAAAGTCGAACACATAGAGCATATAGAATATATTACAATGTTAA
>CM042437.1:2834675-2839675 GCA_023631565.1 Gymnocephalus cernua | reverse complement strand
CCGTGCTGCTCCCTGCTACGCTCTGCGGTGCCCCGCAGTGTCCTGCTGCGTCCTGCTGCGTCCTGCTGCATCCTGTTGCATCCTGCTGCGTCCTGCTGCGTCCTGCTGCGTCCTGCTGAATCCTGCTGCGTCCTGCTGCGTCCTGCTGCGTCCTGCTGCGTCCTGCTGCATCCTGCTGCGTCCTGCTGCGTCCTGCTGCGTCCTGCTGCATCCTGCTACGTCCTGCTGCATCCTGCTGCGTCCTGCTACGTCCTGCTGCATCCTGCTACGTCCTGCTGCATCCTGCTGCATCCTGCTGCATCCTGCTGCGTCCTGCTATGTCCTGCTGCATCCTGCTACGTCCTGCTGCATCCTGCTGCATCCTGCTGCATCCTGCTACGTCCTGCTGCATCCTGCTGCATCCTGCTACGTCGTGCTACGTCCTGCTGCATCCTGCTGCATCCTGCTATGTCCTGCTATGTCCTGCTGCATCCTGCTACGTCCTGCTGAATCCTGCTGCGTCCTGCTGCGTCCTGCTGCGTCCTGCTGCATCCTGCTGCGTCCTGCTGCGTCCTGCTGCGTCCTGCTGCATCCTGCTGCGTCCTGCTGCATCCTGCTACGTCCTGCTGCATCCTGCTGCGTCCTGCTACGTCCTGCTGCATCCTGCTACGTCCTGCTGCATCCTGCTGCATCCTGCTGCATCCTGCTGCGTCCTGCTATGTCCTGCTGCATCCTGCTACGTCCTGCTGCATCCTGCTGCATCCTGCTGCATCCTGCTACGTCCTGCTGCATCCTGCTGCATCCTGCTGCGTCCTGCTATGTCCTGCTGCATCCTGCTACGTCCTGCTGCATCCTGCTGCATCCTGCTACGTCCTGCTGCATCCTGCTACGTCCTGCTGCATCCTGCTGCATCCTGCTATGTCCTGCTATGTCCTGCTGCATCCTGCTACGTCCTGCTGAATCCTGCTGCGTCCTGCTGCGTCCTGCTGCGTCCTGCTGCATCCTGCTGCGTCCTGCTGCGTCCTGCTGCGTCCTGCTGCATCCTGCTGCGTCCTGCTGCATCCTGCTACGTCCTGCTGCATCCTGCTGTGTCCTGCTACGTCCTGCTGCATCCTGCTACGTCCTGCTGCATCCTGCTGCATCCTGCTGCATCCTGCTGCGTCCTGCTATGTCCTGCTGCATCCTGCTACGTCCTGCTGCATCCTGCTGCATCCTGCTGCATCCTGCTGCGTCCTGCTATGTCCTGCTGCATCCTGCTACGTCCTGCTGCATCCTGCTGCATCCTGCTACGTCCTGCTGCATCCTGCTACGTCCTGCTGCATCCTGCTGCATCCTGCTGCATCCTGCTGCGTCCTGCTATGTCCTGCTGCATCCTGCTACGTCCTGCTGCATCCTGCTGCATCCTGCTGCATCCTGCTGCGTCCTGCTATGTCCTGCTGCATCCTGCTACGTCCTGCTGCATCCTGCTGCATCCTGCTACGTCCTGCTGCATCCTGCTACGTCCTGCTGCATCCTGCTGCATCCTGCTATGTCCTGCTATGTCCTGCTGCATCCTGCTACGTCCTGCTGAATCCTGCTGCGTCCTGCTGCGTCCTGCTGCGTCCTGCTGCATCCTGCTGCGTCCTGCTGCGTCCTGCTGCGTCCTGCTGCATCCTGCTGCGTCCTGCTGCATCCTGCTACGTCCTGCTGCATCCTGCTGTGTCCTGCTACGTCCTGCTGCATCCTGCTACGTCCTGCTGCATCCTGCTGCATCCTGCTGCATCCTGCTGCGTCCTGCTATGTCCTGCTGCATCCTGCTACGTCCTGCTGCATCCTGCTGCATCCTGCTGCATCCTGCTACGTCCTGCTGCATCCTGCTGCATCCTGCTGCGTCCTGCTATGTCCTGCTGCATCCTGCTACGTCCTGCTGCATCCTGCTGCATCCTGCTACGTCCTGCTGCATCCTGCTACGTCCTGCTGCATCCTGCTGCATCCTGCTACGTCCAGCTATGCTCTGCTGTGCCCTGATATACCATGAATTACTACCACTATTTCTAGTCACTGATCCATTATCTTTACTGTGAATGTTATTACCACTGTTCATCACCCCCCCAACCGGCTCCGTCAGACACCGCCCACCAAGAGCCTGCGTCTGCCGAGGTTTCTTCCTGAAAGGGAGTTTTTCCTCGCCACTGTCGCACTGACTGCTTGCTCTTGGGGGGAATTACTGGAATTGTTGGGTCTTTGTAAATTATAGAGTGTGGTCTAGACCTACTCTATCTGTAAAGTGTCCTGAGATAATACAATTGAATTGAATTATCCTTGTGCAGTGATGAATAAAAGGTAGGTTAACACTGAATGAGTAGTATTGTGTTTATTGTTATATGTGTATTTTTAGTCTATATCAACAACGTTTAATGACTGAACGACTAAAACTACTTTTGAACGTACACATGTTCCACCAAAACAAGTTCCTTCCCGAGGCTATTTAGCAGAGGCACCGTGGCTCCGTCCGGCGCTTAGCGTCGCCCAAGACGATTGTGATTGGTTAAAAGAAATGCCGATAAACCAGAGCACATAAGAGGTATTAAAATTGGACAATTATGTGTCTGTAGATCGTTTTAAGTGTATTATTAGATGATTTTTTTAATGTTTTTTGGTTAATCCACAGACATGGTTATTGTTTGTTTTCATGTGATATTTCTGTATTTTATTGTTTGTATTCCTGTTGTCAGATTATTATTCTAAGTGTCTGACAACATTACATGAAAAGCATCCCTACCCATCCTTTTTATTTAACATGAAACAGCTCCGAAATCATCATTTTCAAAGATTTTTGCTCACATTAGTCACTTAGAAAATAGGGTCCAGGTTAAAAAAAAACACAGACTTATTTCCATATTTTTGTTGCAGTTTTTGCAAAGTCTGCTTCCAAGTTCTGTACCTCAAAGTTTTACGGTCTTCATCATAGATATTGTGGAATATTTCAAGTCCACGTCATTCATTTGTGGTTGTGCAACCGATTCTTTTTTTTATTATCAGTAATCTGCAGCAGTTATCACCGTCCCACCTCTCCCCTGGAGCACATTAATTTGGTTTGATGAAACATTCCAGTCATGTCATGACACTGCATTAAACTGATTGCCTCTACCTTTTAACTTGACAGTGGAAAACTTCTATTATTAAAACAACAAATTTAGGAGGAGGATCTGCCAGCTGAGTGAGGGCTTTCATGGTTTATGCGTCGTTAAAAGACACATGAAATAGAAAAACAAAGTTTAAATCTCGCTTTGCACACGATTGGGTTTCTGCCTGCACTTCCCCCGTGATTGCTTAATAAATATGTTGAGTTTATTGAGTCTGTGCAAATCTGTCATGTCCATAATTTGTAAAATAAACATATCACAGCACATTTCTAATCATATGTCTCTACAAACAGACATCATCCTATACAACATTAGCTCTGCGTCAATTAGCACTGTAATTATGTTATTTGTAATAATTGTGTAATTTGTTCCTCATTTGTTGATGCATCAAGTCATTTTGTCTTGTATGAAGTACTTGAAAGCAATACTAAAGTAGTAAAAGAGTAAAAGTACAAGTATCTTAACAGAAAAATGACTCTCCTTTTAGAACATTACTTGAGTTAAATCTTATTAGCGCTCATATTATGCTAATTTTCTGGTTCATAATTGTATTGAAGTTATATCAGAATAGGTTTATGTGGTTTATTTTTTTTAAAAACACCATATATTTGTTGTACTGCACATTGCTGCAGCTCCTCTTTTCACCCTGTGTGTTGAGCTCTCTGTTTTAGCTACAGAGTGAGACATCTCACTTCTGTACCATCTTTGTTGGGAGTCGCACATGTTCAGTACCTAGGTAAGGACTACTAGCCAGTCAGAAGCAGAGTATGAGGGCGTGTCCTGACAGTACCTAGGTAAGGACTACTAGCCAGTCAGAAGCAGAGTATGAGGGCGTGTCCTGACAGTACCTAGGTAAGGACTACTAGCCAGTCAGAAGCAGAGTATGAGGGCATGTCCTGACAGTACCTAGGTAAGGACTACTAGCCAGTCAGAAGCAGAGTATGAGGGCGTGTCCTGACAGTACCTAGGTAAGGACTACTAGCCAGTCAGAAGCAGAGTATGAGGGTGTGTCCTGACAGTATCTAGGTAAGGACTACTAGCCAGTCGGAAGCAGAGTATGAGGGCGTGTCCTGACAGTACCTAGGTAAGGACTACTAGCCAGTCAGAAGCAGAGTACATGCAGCAAAGGGCCGGAGCCGAACCCACGACTGCTGTGCCGAGGTGCACAAACCCCACACATGGGCGTGCGCTCCACCAGGTGAGCTACCCAAGCGCCCTGTATTTTAATTTACATTTTAGAAGTTATCTGCAGTAGTTATGGCTGATACTGGGGCAGGACCATCACATTACCATTACGCGACTGTATTACATTATGTCTGTGAGGCTGTAGGGAGCCGAGGGGGGGCGCTGAGGCTCAGGGCTTCATTAAGTGAGCTCATGAAGTGTGTGAGAGGTCAAAGCCCCTGCAGCGCTGCCTAATAAGAACACCGCCACCCCCCCCCCCCCCCCACACACACACACACACACACACACACACCCCTCTCAGGCCCCTCTGCCCCATCAGACACTGAGCCTGTCAGTTAGCATCTCAGACCTCCTTACTGGTCCTCTGTTCCGCACCAGTAAGCCTGCCTGGTAACCACTAACCACTGGGTGGTGTGTGTGTGTGTGTGTGTGTGTGTGTGTGTGTGTGTGTGTGTGTGTGTGTGTGTGTGTGTGTGTGTGTGTGTGTGTGTGTGTGTGTGTGTGTGTGTGTGTGTGTGTGTGCAAATTCTACAGATCCAATTTGGTCATATCTGGGATTTTTGTCTCGTGTGAACAGCAAAAAAAAAAATGCTTAATCTGATTTAATCTAATCTTTTAAAGTAGAAAAAGAGGAAATGAAATGAAGCAAAGTCTGACCAAGGGTGTAACTTTGGGTTCAACATTGGGAGAGTTAAGATCTCCAACTAACTA
>CM042437.1:2817175-2832175 GCA_023631565.1 Gymnocephalus cernua | reverse complement strand
GTCCGTGTGCCGGGCGCCTGGTTCTAAAGGGTTGTTCTTAGTGTCTTCATTAATCAGAGGTGTGTTTTGGGCGTAACATGCAATCAACCAATCAGAGAGTCATCTCCCATTCCCTTTAAAAGCCAGGCGCGTTTGGACCTTGGAGCATTGCTGTTATGATGGAGGATTTACACCCTAATATGTTTATTAGTAACCTTCTGCATGTGTGTGTGCTGCTGTGCGTCCCTGTGTGTGTAACAAGCATAGTGTGCACGTGCTGTGCACGAGCCTCGGAGCATTTTACTAATGAGCTGTTAAAATAACAATGAAATGCTGCGTTATTGACTTTAGACCAGGTTTTTGTTGGTCAATGGTGCCATCACTTCCTGCTGCCTCAAGATAGCAATACGCCCAGAATGCACCTGAACACACCTCCCTGGAAGACCAGCACGCCCAGAATGCACCTGAACACACCTCCCTGTAAGACCAGCACGCCCAGAGTGCACCTGAACACACCTCCCTGTAAGACCAGCACGCCCGGAATGCACCTGAACACACCTCACTGTAAGACCAGCACGCCCAGAATGCACCTGAACACACCTCCCTGTAAGACCAGCACGCCCAGAGTGCACCTGAACACACCTCCCTGTAAGACCAGCACGCCCAGAATGCACCTGAACACACCTCACTGTAAGACCAGCACGCCCAGAATGCACCTGAACACACCTCCCTGTAAGACCAGCACGCCCAGAATGCACCTGAACACACCTCCCTGTAAGACCAGCACGCCCATGGGTGGACAGATGGGTGCAGGTGCATTTGCTATTTAAACGACGAGGTCGCTGGACAGGAAACTGACAACTGCGTCGGTCTTAAACTAGCAGAGACACTTGCTTTGCCTTGCGCTGCGCCGCGCCAGGTGCAAGATAGGGCCCAGAATGTACTGCCAATTCATGTTTTTAGTGTTTATTCGTTACCGATTTGCTCTAAAAGCTGCACAGCATTCAGTCTCCTCTATCCTCAGACCCTAAACATAACAGAACGGTGAGATGATCAACAGTTTAGTTTCATTAGTTCCATCCTCTTTCAAACAGAAACACAGGCAGACATCTCTGCCTCTCTGCCCTCCGTTCTCATCAGCAGCTCTATTGACTGGAGCCTCCCATCCATCCCTCCCTCCCTCTCTTCCTCCCTCTCATCCCTCCCTCCCTCTCTCCCTTTCATTATTCAGAGGGGCGCAGCCTAATCTGCCACCCGGCGCTGGGTCGTTCCCTCGTTCACCCTTCTCGTTTGTGCACAAGAAGAATACCGGCTCCTCTGCCCTCTTGTTTTTCTTTCTCATTCTTTATCTGCTGCTCCAGGGTGAGCGGCGGGTCAGCCCTATTAGCCTTTTCCACTGTTAGCGGCCCGCTAAACAAGACAAGCTTTGAATTCATTCACAGAAACACACACACACACACACACAGACACGCAGAGAAAATCAGGAAGGCACGAACGCTGTTACACCGACAAGCTCTTTAAAACTCACTTTGTACTCTTTTCATTCATCTTTCTGTAATTTACGTTTTTACCTTTCTCTGTCATTTCTCTTCCCTAACGCTAACAATACATGGAGTGCTGGACCTTACTGTTCAGGTGGATAACAGGGATGAAACAGAGATCAAACGCCCCAGTGATTGCAAAGGATCATGGGTTCTACAATTTGCTTGCGGTGCATTCGTATTTATTGTAAAATACCCTTTTGAATGTAATTTCCTCACCATATTAGGTCATATTGTTGATTGTTATGGTCATTATTTGAACAGTGAAAATAATAATAAAAATAGTTTTTTTTACTTTAATGTCACTAATGCTGATTATTCATTGATTCATTTGAATTTAAATATTTAAAATACTTTCACAGCATGACTCATGTGGCTGTTTCTAGGAGTGGCTACCTGTGCTGTCAATCACTGTCCACCACACACCTGCTTCCCCAAACTAATTGGTATCAGCTGTATTTGATTACTTGGCTGTGTTTTCTTTGTTATCATGCCACACTCGCAGGAAGGAACGTATACGTCCGTCTCCACCGTGTCATTAGTACGGATCGTCACCTGAGGATTTCTACCTGGAACAATTGAGTGGGTAAGTCCTAATCTTGCACCTTAATACAATATGCAGAGATGGAAATTAACAAATGACTTGTATTTAGTTGTTTATTATCAAAATCTGTGTTGCCCATTCACAAACTTGTTCTTTTTCATGAATATTTACCACCACCATCAATTCTAAGTATTCCTATTGGCTTGAAATGTTACATTTGCACTTGCATGAACTGGTGTAGACGCTCCATATTCATACATGAACTGGTGTAGACGCTCCATATTCATACATGAACTGGTGTAGACGCTCCATATTCATACATGAACTGGTTTAGATGCTCCATATTCATACATGAACTGGTGTAGTCGCTCCATTTTCATACATGAACTGGGGTAGACGCTCCATATTCATACATGAACTGGTGTAGTCGCTCCATTTTCATACATGAACTGGGGTAGACGCTCCATATTCATACATGAACTGGTGTAGACGCTCCATATTCATACATGAACTGGGGTAGACGCTCCATATTCATACATGAACTGGTGTAGTCGCTCCATTTTCATACATGAACTGGTGTAGACGCTCCATATTCATACATGAACTGGGGTAGACGCTCCATATTCATACATGAACTGGTGTAGACGCTCCATATTCATACATGAACTGGTGTAGACGCTCCATATTCATACATGAACTGGTGTAGACGCTCCATATTCATACATGAACTGGTGTAGACGCTCCATATTCATACATGAACTGGTTTAGATGCTCCATATTCATACATGAACTGGTGTAGTCGCTCCATTTTCATACATGAACTGGTGTAGACACTCCATATTCATACATGAACTGGGGTAGACGCTCCATATTCATACATGAACTGGGGTAGACGCTCCATATTCATACATGAACTGGTGTAGACGCTCCATATTCATACATGAACTGGTGTAGACGCTCCATATTCATACATGAACTGGTGTAGACGCTCCATATTCATACATGAACTGGTGTAGACGCTCCATATTCATACATGAACTGGTGTAGACGCTCCATATTCATACATGAACTGGTGTAGACGCTCCATATTCATACATGAACTGGTTTAGATGCTCCATATTCATACATGAACTGGTGTAGTCGCTCCATTTTCATACATGAACTGGGGTAGACGCTCCATATTCATACATGAACTGGTGTAGTCGCTCCATTTTCATACATGAACTGGGGTAGACGCTCCATATTCATACATGAACTGGTGTAGACGCTCCATATTCATACATGAACTGGGGTAGACGCTCCATATTCATACATGAACTGGTGTAGTCGCTCCATTTTCATACATGAACTGGGGTAGACGCTCCATATTCATACATGAACTGGTGTAGACGCTCCATTTTCATACATGAACTGGTGTAGACGCTCCATATTCATACATGAACTGGGGTAGACGCTCCATATTCATACATGAACTGGTGTAGACGCTCCATATTCATACATGAACTGGTGTAGACGCTCCATATTCATACATGAACTGGTGTAGACGCTCCATATTCATACATGAACTGGTGTAGACGCTCCATATTCATACATGAACTGGTTTAGATGCTCCATATTCATACATGAACTGGTGTAGTCGCTCCATTTTCATACATGAACTGGTGTAGACACTCCATATTCATACATGAACTGGTGTAGACGCTCCATATTCATACATGAACTGGGGTAGACGCTCCATATTCATACATGAACTGGTGTAGACGCTCCATATTCATACATGAACTGGTGTAGACGCTCCATATTCATACATGAACTGGTGTAGACGCTCCATATTCATACATGAACTGGTGTAGACGCTCCATATTCATACATGAACTGGTTTAGATGCTCCATATTCATACATGAACTGGTGTAGTCGCTCCATTTTCATACATGAACTGGTGTAGACACTCCATATTCATACATGAACTGGGGTAGACGCTCCATATTCATACATGAACTGGGGTAGACGCTCCATATTCATACATGAACTGGTGTAGACGCTCCATATTCATACATGAACTGGTGTAGACGCTCCATATTCATACATGAACTGGTGTAGACGCTCCATATTCATACATGAACTGGTGTAGACGCTCCATATTCATACATGAACTGGGGTAGAAAAACAACCTTTCTTTTACTGTCTGTGGAGCTAACTGACATGATCTACCATCTGAGCTACTGAGCATGTGCAGAGTGGAATCAAAGATAGTACAGAAGGAAAGATGATTCACTCTGTAGCTAAAACAGAGACCTGAACACAAGGTGAAAAGAGGAGCTGCAGCAGTGAGAGAGAGATGTGCTGTACAACAACAATATATTAAACCATGTAAACATATTCTGGTACAACCTTAAAATACAATTATGGACTATATGGATATATATATACACACACATATGACGTATCATAATGATAAAACAAAAGCTCGACATCAGATCTGTCAGTATTCATGTTGTCTGTTTTTCATCTTGACTTTAACTGAAATTTGTTATTCAGTCCTCTGCCACCCAGTGAGGAATCTGTGCATGCAAATTCAACGCAGAGAGCTTACATAACCCACAACAACAACAACAACCTCGGACCACGTGAGGTCAGGATGTATAATGGGATACTTCAACAGGACAAGGGGAGGTCAACTGGACGGTCATCTCATCAGTACAAGATGTTCTCTGCATGTTCTGCAGCATTATTATATTAAAACCATTTCAACAACCTATACCATGCAAGGTTAAAAAAAACAACAAGGTTATCCTGTCCTCGGAGAAACAAACGAATAAACAACTTCCCCGTGTGTAGAACGGCAACTGCATCAGAACATCAGAAGTTTTTTTGTGATTGCTGAGGGCAAAAATCCTTGATTATGCGGCACGTTTTCTTAAAAAATGCGATGGAATATGCGGGATATTTATGCAATTTTATGCGATGAAAATGCGGGAACTTGCAAAAACTGCGGTTTGATGAAAAAGATAAAAAAAAGTGATTCTCCAACACCGTGTTCTCACTAGGCGAAATTACATCACTTCATAACGTTCCCATAGCAACAGGGGAAAATGGCTGCTCTTGTGTGAAGTAAACGCAACATTTTTCATCTTCCTGCTGAGATATATGTGACTTTTTTTTGCAACAAAAATGCGGTGATTATGAAATCATGCAAGCCCCGCATATTTTGCGCAGAAATCGGCAATTTATGCAGCGAAAGTGCGGCGTATTTTGATAAAATGCGGCCCCCCCCGCCCCGGCATAAATACGCGGACTTTGGCTGATTATGCGTTGAATTCTGCAATCACATGATCCCGTTTTTCTGGAGGGACTGACTGAGACTCCCGTTTCCAGCGGACCAGAGTTCACTTGTTTGGTACGAAGCGGACTATCTGACGATACGATATGCTCAGATGTAAAATAACATATATTATTATACCACTGTCTCTCAAGTAATGATGTATTGATGTGACGCATGTAACAGCTTTAGTCAGGTAGCATGAAGGCCTCAGCTAGCTCATTATTCATGCTAAAATAGGTTAGAGTGCTCCGTCCATGCATATTTTGCGCGGAAATCGGCAATTTCTGCAGCAATAAATATGCAGACTTTGGCTGATTGTGCATTTTCTGGAGGGACTGCGTTGTGAGGTTTGAAAGATATGGGCTCTAACCCAGGCGGGGAGAGTGTTGCCAAAGACAAGTTGTATTATGGGTAATGTAGGACGCAGCATTGTTGGATCTCGACCCATATCGGGGAACATTACATTACATGTCATTTACCTGACGCTTTTATCCAAAGCGACTTACAATTGCTATATATGTCAGAGGTCACACGCCTCTGGAGTAACTATGGGTTACGTGCCTTGCTCAGGGACACGCTGGTTGATGTATCGCAGTGGGAATCGAACCCTGGTCTCCCACACCAAAGGCACGTGTCCTATCCACTGCGCCATCACCACCCAAAAGTCGGGATGTTTTCGTCTTTTCTGCATCGACTTTATGGAAGTGCGATACTAAATGTGTACTGAGGGTAGCCTAAATGGTGCAAATGCACGTTTAATTAAGAAGGCAATTGTTTACATCAACAAACTAAAATTATATTTCATTTATAATTTTAGTTAACTGTATTTATTCATATCAATATTTTATGACTATCTGCACCTTGACCACCTGAATTTGTCTTTTTTGGGAATATAAAGTTTTCCTTGACCATAAAAACATATCCAGGCGTATTTGAAAAACTGCGGCCCACCAACCCCCGCATGAATATGAAGACTTTGGCTGATTATGCATTGAATTGTGCGATTGCATAATCACGTTTTTTCTGGAGGGACTGAATAGCGCGCCAGGTGGATAAGCCAGTTTGTGATTGGTCCCCTGCAAAGTTGTAACAGAAGCAGATAGATAAACGTACAGGTTGATATGTCTTCTAATTGTTTACGCATGAGGAAAATCGCATGACTCAGAATTTAAGCGTATATTGGATTACTTAAAGTTTGAGGCCGAGCTGTTTTCTCTTGTGACCCTCCGGTAGCGCCACTGCTGCGGTTGTTTGAGCCTCTTGTCATGACGCCTGATTGCAAATGTCTTTTGGCTGGTTCGCTCAAGTTCTTTGCTCTCCGTGGGTGTGCCAGTTAGGAGTGGATGTGAACTTTGGGGAGACGCTGTGGCTGATTAGGCCATGTCCTGCTGCTGTCATTAGGACACAGTGGAGACACTCAGCGTAATGGGGGAGACACATCGGAGCTAATTGCCTCAATTTGGATGAAGCCCTGTGACAGCTCGCTGGTGAGGAAGGGCACACACAAGGTCAATTGTCCTGCGCCTGAATGCTAAACTCATTTCTGATGTGTTATGATTGACTGCGTAGACACTGATGAACAAGGAAGGGTCATTATTTTAGGGTTCAAGGAGTACAGACAGTACAGGCCAAGCAAAAGGAGGCCCTTTTCCGCCTTTGTGCACCGAGCTCGGCGGGCGAAATCATATCATTTCAACTGTCGTCATTCCGACGTCAGCCCTTGTCATTTGGAAAATGACCCGCTATGATGAAGTGATTCCCAGGGCGCTCTGTCTTTCTCTCACAGAACAAACGTCATCAAGCGTTGGCGAGATGACACGGCAGACTTTTTAAAAGACGTAATCTTGCGTGTCAAGTGCATTTTCATTATCAGAAAAAACAACAATTATTGTCAAGGGAAAACCATCAAGGACAGTACAAGAGGAAGAGCGGACAGTAGCCGTCTGAATACAGCAGCACGCCGCCAGCTCTAACATGTAAAATGTATTTTGCATCAGAAAAGAATCGCTTATATTCATCATGATTAGCATCTCAGCCAATGCAGGTACGACTTTAAATGTCACCAGACACAGTTGAGTGGATCTCCATGAAGGAAGAAAGATGCGGTATAGTTGCTGCTTGAGAAGTTGCAGGAAGGAAGACACGGAGGAACAGTTGGGGAAGTTAAATAAGTTGAAGCAGGTGAACAAAGAAAATAGGCTCGTCATCGAGATGAGCCAGATCTGCGCAGAATCGATCAACGGAGGAAAAACAACAACAAAAATTGACAAAAACATCGGAAAAAGTGACAAAAATATCAGAAGAAATGACAAAAATGTCAGAAAATTGACACAAACATCGAAAAAAGTGACAAAAACATCAGAAAATTGACAAAAACATCAGAAAATTGACAAAAACATCGAAAAAAGAAAATAGGCTCGTTCGAGATGAGCCAGATCTGCGCAGATCGATTCTGCGCAGATCTGGCTCATCTCGCACGAATCGAATCGATCAGCGGCGATCGCCGGCCGTTGCACGCCGGTTAGATTTGTGTCCGAGTTGATCCCGACTCGCTCTGACGTCGTGCACACGTGGGCAACGATGACCTCACGAGTAGCCATAATTATTTTAACCCTCCCGTTGTTCCTCGGGTCAAAATTTGACCCATTTTCAAAAAGTTTCTACATCAGAAATTTAGGATTCTTTCAACCAAATTGTCCAAAAAAAAATAACGTAATGTTCACATGTAAAATAAATGATCAGTTCACTACTTTAATTGAATTTGGGTGTTTTATTCGTTTTTATTAAAATGACAAACAACACGGAGGAAAAACAACAAAAACTTCCAGAAAAGGTGGCAAAGAAAATTGACAAAAACATCGGAAAAAATGACAAACATTTCAGAAAAAGCGGCAAATAAATGACAAAAACATCAGAAAAGTGACAAAAATGTCAGAAAAAACGGCAAAAAATTTACAAAAACATCAGAAAATTGACAAAAACATCGAAAAAAGTGACATAAATATCAGAAAAAATGACAAATTTCAGAAATAATGACAAATGTCAGAAAAAGCGGCAAATAAATGACAAAAACATCAGAAAAGTGACAAAGTCAGAAAAAGCTTCAAAAATATTGGAACAATAATACACAAATCAATCTGATTCCATCAAAAGCCAAAAGGAGGATGCGTTGGAGAAAGCAGGCAGAAGCCCAACTTTACAATGTCTTTATTATTTATTATATTTTATTATAGGAAAAAAAAAACACAGATACAACAAGCCCAAAAACTAAAACAACATACTATAATATACACTGTATAAGAGAGCGAGGCGGCCGCATGTTTGAGACGCAGGCGGCGCAGTTGCTTTTCACCGACTGCGAGACCCAGGCGGACCCAGGGGCATGCTGGGAAACGCCGGCCTGGCTCTCAGCTGATCTAACAGCCGATTGGTTCAGAATCGACTCAACGTGATGACGTTTTATATAAACTTTTTCTTGGTTTTTGGAGGGATTTTAACCGCTATTTGTCTGATTTTTAAAGTCTTATTCTGTACAGAACACGTGTTGTGTGGCTGACCGTTACGTGTGGACGATGGAACATGGCGGGCCACCGCGGGCGCAGCGACCCGTCGATGCCGCTGTCGCCGCTACGTCACCCGGATCGTTTGAGCGGCGTCCTTTGGAAATGGGCTGTGAATGAAGCTTCCCCCCCCAGACAGTTACACCTGAGAAGGGTCTTCGGCGGCCGTCTTGCTGAATGTAAACAAGAAGCTGCTCGCCGTTGCTGCGCTATCGTCGGCGCATAAAGCCGCCTCAACGGTTGAGATCGGTGCCTCGATTTGGAGAAATTGTAAATGGGCTCTCGGCCAGACGGACTTGCAGAGCAAATCTCAAATTTCCCAGAAGTTTTGTCAGAGTTTTCCCAGACTATAGGGTTCAGGACTAAAGCTGGACGAGGAGGCGGAGCTGCAGGTAAACTAGAAAGAAGAAGAAGAAGAAGAAGAAGAAGACTAGAAAGTGAAGTTGGAAGCAGGGCTGTTTCTAGCGTTTGGCGGGCCCTCTGCAAGATTTGGGGGGTCCCTTATTTTGTCAAACTATGATGGATGATCCATCGAGATGCATCAATCTGTTAAACTTTAGGAGGAAAACAGGCTAAAAAAAACCTCTCAAATTCAAAATTAAACATCTCAAGTTGACCGGAGGAATTTAAAGGTGCCATATTCTGCTCATTTTCAGGGTCATAATTGTATTTTGAGGTTGTACCAGAATATGTTTACATGGTTTAATATATTGTTGTTGTACAGCACATCTCTCTCTCACTGCTGCAGCTCCTCTTTTCACCTTGTGTTCAGGTCTCTGTTTTAGCTACAGAGTGAATCATCTTTCCTTCTGTACTATCTTTGATTCCACTCTGCACATGCTCAGTAGCTCAGATGGTAGATCATGTCAGTTAGCTCCACAGACAGTAAAAGAAAGGTTGTTTCTCCAACTTTGGTCAGTTACAAGGCAGGATTAGCCGGGAGACTTCTTCTAAAGGAGGGCGCACATGGAAGTACTTCTTTTATAGATTATGGTGAACTTGTGTAGTGTTGTAGCAGTGCTTTGCCATTGAGAACGAGCTAGCGGTTGTGTTTAGCCCGTCGTTTCAGCTAGTTACGTAACAAGTCCTGCAGATGTTGACCAGCTCACCCAGAGATTGAAGGCAGGAATCATTCAGAAACCGTATCTCACTCAGAACAACATGGATAGATTTTTCTCCAAGTTTGTATGCGTGTAGAAGCACCAGAGACACAAAATAAAAGTGATTTTTTTCATAATATGGGCACTTTAAAGCTACAGAAAATGATAATAAAAGAGGCTCCTCTACGTTAATGAATACAACAGATGCAGGATTTATTTTAAAATGTTTAGAACAAAGAAGACTACTTGCTAGTGGCTACAAATGAAGACATTTAATTAAATTTCTCGCTAAGTATACTGAGGCTGAAAAGGCTGAACTTGCAGCTTGGTGGGGCGTGGGGGGGGCACTATAGTGGCTGCGGGGGCCCTATATATCCGCATAGTCCGCCTATAGGAAGACACGGCTCTGGTTGGAAGGAAAAAAAAAAAGCAAAGAAGAGTGAGGAGAAAGTGGAAAGGCAGGAGAATAGTAGAGGCAAGGGTGTAACTTTGGGCAAAATCGAAATTTTGAACGTCAAATACTTTTTCTGCAACAATTTGTGGTGCAAATGTCTTCATGTAAAGGGAATTATAATAGGTTTTTGGCGTGGTTGCATGGACCAGTTTTGATTATGGTGGGGGGGGGGGGTTGTAACAGTAAATTCCATTACTGTGCAATATCATTACTCTCATTGTGCAATATCTATCTCATTGAATATGATCATTACTTTTGGGCAATATTCAAATAATATGCAATAACCCAGACTGCACATCACGCTGCATATATATATATATATATATATATATATATATATATATATATATATATATATATATATATATATATATATATATATATATATATATATATATATATATATATATATATATATATATATATATAGCGTCTCAGAACTGTGCACCTTACCCCCCTTTTTTTGCACCACTTTATTATGTTTTTTGTTTTATTATTTTATGTTAGCACTGGAAAAGGAGTTGCTTTAAATCTCATTGTACATATATAATGACGATATAACGCATTCAATTCAATTCAATCAAATCCCCCCCTGAGTAGATTTAATTAATAGATTTTAAGTTAATATTTATTTGCTGTTTTTGACCCATTCTTGCTTCATTCCCTTTTTCTTCTATTTTTGTTTTTTCGAAGTTTTTTTGTCGCTTTTGTCGCCCTAGTGTTGCTCTACTCCTACTGTCTTTTTTCAAAGTTTTTATTACTATTTTTGACATATATTCTTGCCCTTACTTCCTTCTTTCTACCGTCTTTTTCCAAGGTTTTGTCATTTCAAAAGTTTTTGTCTCCTTTATTCATCAGCACGAGGCTGTTGTTTAGTAAATGCATCGCTGACGTCGCTGTATTCTTCCTCTTTATGTAAACTCAGAGGAAATACCGTTCAAAGGGGAACATTATTGCTCTAAAGGTTCCTGGAAATCAAATTCATTCATATTTATTGTATGTACATGTTGACACTGGAAAACTTTCAGAAAAGGTGGCAAAGAAAATTGACAAAAACATGGAAAAAACGTGACAAAAATATCAGAAAAAATGACAAAAACATCAGAAAAGTGACAAAAATGTCAGAAAAACCGGCAAAAAATTGACAAAAACATCAGAAAATTGACCAAAAACATCGGAAAAAGCGACAAAAATATCAGAAACAATGACACAATTTCAGAAATAATGACAAAAATGTCAGAAAAAGCGGCAAAAAATGACAAAAACATCAGAAAAGTGACAAAAATATCAGAAAAAAATGACAAACATCAGAAAATTGACAAAAACATCGAAAAAAGTGACAAAAATATCAGAAAAAATGACAAAAATTTCAGAAATAATAACAAAAATGTCAGAAAAAGCGGCAAAAAATTGACAAAAACATCGAAAAAAGTGACAAAAATATCAGAAAAAATGACAAAATTTCAGAAATAATGATTGCACTGGAAAATGAGTTGCTTTAAATCTCATTGTACATGTGTATAGTGACAATAAAAGGCATTCAATTCAAAAGTGACAAAAATATCAGAAAAAATGACAAAAATTTCAGAAAAAGCGGCAAAAAAATGACAAACATCAGAAAATTGACATAAATGTCAGAAAAAACGGCAAAAAATTTACAAACATCAGAAAATTGACCAAAACATCGAAAAAAGTGACAAAAATATCAGAAAAAATTACTAAATTTCAGAAATAATGATTGCACTGGAAAATGAGTTGCTTTAAGTCTCATTGTACATGTGTATAGTGACAGTAAAAGTAGCCTCTGAGTAGAGGTAAAGGAGGAGGAAAGCAGTCGGACGAGGAGGTTCTCCTGGAGGCGGGTGGAGATAGAGGGACGTGGGAGCAGGACGGGGTGCGTGCCGCCATCCCAGACACTCTGGAGACACTTTAACAAAGACGGGAGAGGAGACGACATGCAGACATGAGCCACTAATGACCTCCGTCACACAAGAAACAGGCCACCAGACAGTTACGGACATCTCCACCTAAAGGCATGACGCCGTCTCTGCACAAACACGCAACAAACACACACACGTGAACTAGTGTTACAGGTTGTCGGCTCGTGGAAATTAAAAGCAGAAACTTCAAAAGATGTCACGGTTCGGTGAGAGAAAATAAAGAGAAATGTTAGTAAAGATATAACGAGATATATAACGAGAGAAATCTACTAAACCAAATATGATTCACAACGATAATGAGCTTAATGTTGTTATTATAAAAGTAGGCATAATTATTTTAACCCTCCCGTTGTTCCTCGGGTCAAATTTGACCCATTTTCAGAAATTTAGGATTCTTGGACCAGATTGTCCAAAAAAAATAACGTAATGTTCACAAGTAAAATAAATGATCAGTTCACTACTTTAATTGAATTTGGGTGTTTTGTTCGTTTTTATTAAAATGACAAACAACACGGAGGAAAAACAACAACAAAAACTTCAGAAAAGGTGGCAAAAAATTGACAAAAACATCGAAAAAAGTGACAAAAATAGAAAAAATGACAAATTTCAGAAATAATGACAAAAACATCAGAAAAGTGACAAAAATTTCAGAAACAATGACACAAATTTCAGAAATAATTACAAAAATGTCAGAAAAGCTTCAAAACACACACACACACACACACACATAACACACACACACACACATGTAACACCTAAAACACACACGCGCGCACACACACACACGTAACGCAGGCGCACACACACATAACACACACACACACACACAGACACACACACACACACACACACACATACACACACACACATAACACAACACACACACACACACACACATAACACACAACACACACACACACATATGCACGCACACACACACACATGTAACACATAAAACGCACGCATGCACGCGCGCGCACACACACACACACACACACACAAAACGCAGGCGCACACACACACACACACACACACATAACTCACACACACACACACAGACTTATGAAGTGTTATATAAATAAGTTTACCAACGTCTTTGGGGTTATGAATGACTAAAATAGTAAATACATGTCTGAAAATAAATGTTGTAATATAATAATATTGCTTTATGAGTCAGAGTTTTGTCTCATTTTTGTAACCTAACCTGCAAGTAGTAAAACAAAAATAATCTTTAAAATCTTTCTTTACAACAATTGTTACTTTGATTTTTATTTAGATATTCTCCTTTTTTATATACCAGTAAACTATCTGACAGATGGGGAGATCAATACAACATCTAATCTAAATAACGAAGACACAAAATATAGTAGTGAGAAGACAAAAAAAGCATATTCTTCATATAGCATTTTTTTTTAAACCTATTACCAGCGGTGGAATAAGTATTTCAGTATTTCCAGGTCAACGGAAATGGAAAGCCTCAAATGAAGTACAAGTACCTCAAAATTTGGACTTAAGTACAGTAGTTGAGTAAATGTACTTAGTTACATTCCAACACTGCAAATTACAAAACTAAGGTACTGTCAGGACACGCCCTCATACTCTGCTTCTGACTGGCTAGTAGTCCTTACCTAGGTACTGTCAGGACATGCCCTCATACTCTGCTTCTGACTGGCTAGTAGTCCTTACCTAGGTACTGTCAGGACACGCCCTCATACTCTGCTTCTGACTGGCTAGTAGTCCTTACCTAGCTACTGTCAGGACACGCCCTCATACTCTGCTTCTGACTGGCTAGTAGTCCTTACCTAGGTACTGTCAGGACACGCCCTCATACTCTGCTTCTGACTGGCTAGTAGTCCTTACCTAGGTACTGTCAGGACACGCCCTCATACTCTGCTTCTGACTGGCTAGTAGTCCTTACCTAGGTACTGTCAGGACACACCCTCATACTCTGCTTCTGACTGGCTAGTAGTCCTTACCTAGGTACTGAGCATGTGCGACTCCCAACAAAGATGGAGCAGAAGTGAGATGTCTCACTCTGTAGCTAAAACAGAGAGCTCAACACACAGGGTGAAAAGAGGAGCTGCATCAATGTGCAGTCTGGTCTCCCAGGACGTACAGACAGACGCGTCTACGCAACTGACAGAAATGCTCATGTACATGTACTGTTTTTGGAAAAGTTAAAGTTAGAATTCTAACATTTGACATGAAAGGAAAGCCAGTCCCTCCAGAAAAACGCAGAGTTTTTTTGTGATTGTTGCGGGTAAAAATCCTTGATTATGCCGCACGTTTTCTTAAAAAATGCGATGGAATATGCGGGATATTTATGCAATTTTATGCGATGAAATTGCAGGAACTTGCAAAAACTGCGGTTTGATGAAGAAGAGAAAACAAAGTGATTCCCCCAACACCGTGTTGTCACTAGGAGAGAGAGAGAGAGAGAGAGAGAGAGAGAGAGAGAGAGAGAGAGAGAGAGAGAGAGAGAGAGAGAGAGAGAGAGAGAGAGAGAGAGAGAGAGAGAGAGAGAGAGAGAGAGGAGAGAGAGAGAGAGAGAGAGAGAGA
>CM042437.1:2789675-2812175 GCA_023631565.1 Gymnocephalus cernua | reverse complement strand
AATGGGATGTTCCTGATGTCACCACTCACTCACACGTGCACTGACCATTATAAACCATAAAGTAACCTCTTGGTGATTATCCACAGAGTTCTTTTGTGATTGTTGCGGGCAAAAATCCTTGATTATGCGGCACGTTTTCTTAAAAAATGCGATGGAATATGCGGGATATTTATGCAGTTTTAGGAGATGAAATTGCCGGGACCAAATTGCCGAAAAAAAAGTACTGAGTATCAAAAAATGCCTCGTCTTGCAATACCCAAAGTTCATACCCTAAGGAGTAAATCGCATCAGCGTCAGAGAGCCAATCAGCACGCAGCATGCTTCTACCAAGATCTACCAATGACTCTGATTGGCTGTCTAACGTCACATGAGGAAAAACTACGTTTACACAGAGACAGGCCTCACGTAGAAGTAGAAATATCTGTGTATTAACAGTTTTATATCTGTATATTTTAACATACATTTTTTTTCCATAGAACGTGATTCACAGTTGTGAATTTCTGTTTTTTTTTTGCTTTGACAACTTTTGTCTGTCTTGTTTGTTTGTCTTTTTCTAGACATTTTGAAAGTTATGTAGACATACTTCCAGACTTTTAGTAACATTTTCAATGCAGGACTTTTGCTTGTAACAGAGTATTTCTTACAGTGTGGTATTAGTACTTTTCAGTCCGTCCAGAAAAAAAGTTTTTTTGTGATTGTTGCGGGCAAAAATCCTTGATTATGCGGCACGTTTTCTTAAAAAATGTGATGGAATATGCGGGATATTTATGAAGTTTAATGCGAAGAAATTGTGGGAACTTGCAAAAACTGCAGTTTGATGATGAAGAGAAAAAAAGTGATTCCCCCCCAACACCGTGTTCTCACTAGGCGAAATTATGTCACTTCATAACGTTCCCAAGGCAACAGGGGAAAATGGCTGTTTTTCAACTTTCTGCTGAGATATATCGTGTCAATAAACTGTACACGTCCGGTCCTTGGTGCAATTCTCATTTTCCAGTGTGGCCTTCTGGGAAGTTGAGTTTAACAGCCCTGCTTTAAGCTCTGCAGAAGGAACTGTAGTCCCTTTATATTGTGTCCATAAACACTGCAGCTGATTGATTTAACCCTCCTGATGTCCTCCATTTTCAAAAAGTCTCTACATCAGAAATTTAGGTTTTCTTTCATATATATATATATATATATATATATATATATATATATATATATATATATATATATATATATATATATATATATATATATATATATATATATATATATATATAGCGTCTCAGAACTGTGCACCTTACCCTTGCACTACTTATTTTATTCCATGTTATATTGATTTTACGGACATGTTTGCACTGGAAAAGGAGTATTTCATGTATTCTAGATGGAGTGATAATAGAGAGGTGAAGTCCCTCCCCTTCCGGTGGACCGCCATGGGACCTTAACTCGGAAATAATATGAACGGTAGTGAACGGGGAAAGACAAATTTATGTTTTGATCCCGTTTGAATTGAGCCATGAATTACACGTACTATGATGTTCGTCACTTTTCAGAATAAGGGGCAAAAAATAAAAAGATAAACGCAATACAACGGACGTGTAAACGCAGTCAGTGTGTTAGCCGAACAGGTGACTTTCCAGTTGTTGTTTTTTACCTCATCAAATCAAATCAAATGATGTGGTAGTCGTGGTAACGCCCTCTGCAGAGGTTACTGTGGACTGAGAGCAAACAGCCTGCGGTGACGGAGTGATGAGTGGAAGAGGAGGGAGAGAGGGAAGGCACGAGATGAAAGAGTGCAGGAGGAGAGATGAGTGATCCAGTCATCCAGAGCGACCAGACATCCCAGAGGACAGGAAACACTGTGTTGACCCGTAGTCTGCACACCCCCCCTTCCTCCCCCTTCCTCTCGTTTCACCTCGTCTTACTCCTCCTCTTCTTTTCTCCTGAGCTCAGTATAAAAAAACACTCTTTTTGAATACTCAATGACCCATTTTCAAAAAGTCTCTATATCAGAAATTTAGGTTTTCTTTCAACCAAATTGATCAACCAAAAAAAAAATTAACGTGGATGTTTCCATAAAACGCTCTTCACAAGTTAAATAAATGATCAGCTCACTACTTTCTTTGAATTTGTGTGTTTATAGTCAACTTAATAGTATTTGAAGAAAAAACAATTGACAAAAGAACTGAAAACGAATAAAAGTGACACATACACAAATGTTAATAAAAGTGACAAAATAGTGACAAAAAGTGACAAAAATGTAAAACAAAAGTGAAAAACAGTGATTAAAATGTAAAAAAGTGACAAAAAAGTTACTCAAATGTTAAGAAAATGTTAAGAAAATGACAAAAAAGTGACTCAAATGTAAAAGAAAGTGAAAAAACAGTGACTCAAATGTTAAAAAAGTGACAATTAAGTGACTCAAATGTAAAAAAAAGTGACAAAACAGTGACTCAAATGTTAAAAAAGTGACTCAAATGTAAAAAAAAAAAATTTAAAAAAAGCTTCAAAAATGTGGGGGAAAAAACAAAAATGTCAAAAAAAAGGTGACACAAATGTTAAAGTGACAAAAATGTAAAAGAAATCTCTTTTTTTACCTATTTGTCATTCAAAAGCAAACTCTAAACGTTACTTGTCTATCAGGTTTTTGACTAATTACAGTTTGTGAATTTGTATGGTCACACTTTGATGCTCATACTGTGAGATTACTCGGATGTGCTGATTACTCAGGATGATTAACCAAACTTGTTCACATATCTTTGGGGCATTCTGTGGTAGGAATTATGTTTGCAAATGATCAGGTGTGTTCAGATCCTTTACTAACACCACACACTGTAAAAAATACTCTGTTACAAGTAAAAGTCCTGCATCGGAAATGTTATTTAAGTAAAAGTATGAAGGTATCATGAGGAAAATAAAAGTAAAAGTACTCAATGCTGAAGAATCCTCCCATTGTAGTGTGTGTAAAGGATCCAACCAGTTGTGTGTTTAATGGTCTGATCATCTCAGCTGGACTTGTAGGTCGTTATATTGCAACTCATGCTTTGAGTGTGATAGAAAACATTCCACCTTAAACGTTGCAGTGGTGTAATCTACGTCAGTGTTTCTCAGATGGGGTATGTGTTCCCTTAGGGGTACAGGGGGTACGTTAGTAAACCCAGCTCGATCAGCTCAGGCTGTAACCTGTACGTTTATCTATCTGCTTCAATCACACTGCGGGGACCAATCACAAACTGTCTTATCCACCTTGCGCTCTATTGGCTGGTTTAACACGATGACGATAGAGAAGCGACCGAGCAGCTTCTTGTTTACATTCAACACGGCGGCCACCGAAGCGCGGCAACCCGTTGATGCCGCTGTCACTGCCACGTCACCCGGATCGTTGCTCTGATTGGTCGAAGGACTATCCAATGGCGTACAGAGTCATTTGAACTATGCCTGTTGGTCCCGCCTCTTGTGCAGTAGAAAATACAGAGCAGACTCACCAGACGGGTGATTACGGAAGCGTATTACATTCACAATAGAAAAAGAAAATGTAGACACCTTATTTCGTAATTATGAGATCTTTTCTCAAAATTACGAGATCTTTTCTCAGTATTACGAGATCAGGATCTCATAATTACGAGATATTTTCTCAAAACTACAAGATCTTTTCTCAGTAATACGAGATCAGGATCTCAAAATTACGAGATCTTTTCTCAAAATTACGAGATCTTTTCTCAGTATTACGACATCGGGATCTCATAATTACGAGATCTTTTCTCAGTATTACGAGATCAGGATCTCATAATTACGAGATCTTTTCTCAAAATTACGAGATCTTTTCTCAGTATTACGAGATCAGGATCTCATAATTACGAGATCTTTTCTCAAAATTACGAGATCTTTTCTCAGTATTACGAGATCAGGATCTCATAATTACGAGATATTTTCTCAAAATTACAAGATCTTTTCTCAGTAATACGAGATCAGGATCTCAAAATTACGAGATCTTTTCTCAAAATTACGAGATCTTTTCTCAGTATTACGACATCGGGATCTCATAATTACGAGATCTTTTCTCAGTATTACGAGATCAGGATCTCATAATTACGAGATCTTTTCTCAAAATTACGAGATCTTTTCTCAGTATTACGAGATCAGGATCTCATAATTACGAGATCTTTTCTCAAAATTACAAGATCTTTTCTCAGTATTACGAGATCAGGATCTCATAATTACGAGATCTTTTCTCAAAATTACGAGATCTTTTCTCAGTATTACGAGATCGGGATCTCATAATTACGAGATCTTTTCTCAGTATTACGAGATCAGGATCTCATAATTACGAGATCCTTTCTCAAAATTACGAGATCTTTTCTCAGTATTACGAGATCAGGATCTCATAATTACGAGATCCTTTCTCAAAATTACGAGATCTTTTCTCAGTATTACGAGATCAGGATCTCATAATTACGAGATATTTTCTCAAAATTACGAGATCTTTTCTCAGTATTACGAGATCAGGATCTTATAATTACGAGATCTTTTCTCAAAATTACGAGATCTTTTCTCAGTATTACGAGATCTTTTCTCAAAATTACGAGATCTTTTCTCAGTATTACGAGATCAGGATCTCATAATTACGAGATCTTTTCTCAAAATTACGAGATCTTTTCTCAGTAATACAAGATCAGAATCTCATAATTACGAGATCTTTTCTTAAAATTACGAGATCTTTTCTCAGTATTACGAGATCAGGATCTCATAATTACGAGATTTTTTCTCAGTAATACGAGATCAGGATCTCATAATTAGGGGATACTTTCTCAAAATTACAAGATCTTTTCTCAGTATTACGAGATCAGGATCTCATAATTACGAGATCTTTTCTCAAAATTACAAGATCTTTTCTCAGTATTACAAGATCAGGATCTCTTAATTACGAGATCTTTTCTCAAAATTACGAGATCTTTTCTCAGTACTACGAGATCAGGATCTCATAATTACGAGATTTTCTCAAAATTACGAGATCTTTTCTCAGTATTACGAGATCAGGATCTCATAATTACGAGATCTTTTCTCAGTATTACGAGATCAGGATCTCATAATTACGAGATCTTTTCTCAGTATTACGAGATCAGGATCTCATAATTACGAGATCCTTTCTCAAAATTACGAGATCTTTTCTCAGTATTACGAGATCAGGATCTTATAATTATGAGATCTTTTCTCAAAATTACGAGATCTTTTCTCAGTATTACGAGATCTTTTCTAAAAATTACGAGATCTTTTCTCAGTATTACGAGATCAGGATCTCATAATTACGAGATTTTTTCTCAGTAATACGAGATCAGGATCTCATAATTACGAGATCTTTTCTCAAAATTACGAGATCTTTTCTCAGTATTACAAGATCAGGATCTCTTAATTACGAGATCTTTTCTCAGTATTACGAGATCAGGATCTCATAATTACGAGATCTTTTCTCAAAATTACGAGATCTTTTCTCAGTATTACGAGATCAGGATCTCATAATTACGAGATTTTTTCTCAGTAATACGAGATCAGGATCTCATAATTACGAGATCTTTTCTCAAAATTACGAGATTTTTTTCTCAGTATTACGAGATCAGGATCTCATAATTACGAGATTTTTTCTCAGTAATACGAGATCAGGATCTCATAATTACGAGATCTTTTCTCAAAATTACGAGATTTTTTTCTCAGTATTACGAGATCAGGATCTCATAATTACGAGATCAGGATCTCATAATTACGAGATCTTTTCTCAGTATTACGAGATCAGGATCTCATAATTACGAGATCTTTTCTCAGTATTACGAGATCAGGATCTCATAATTACGAGATCCTTTCTCAGTATTACGAGATCAGGATCTCATAATTACGAGATCCTTTCTCAAAATTACGAGATCTTTTCTCAGTATTACGAGATCAGGATCTCATAATTACGAGATATTTTCTCAAAATTACGAGATCTTTTCTCAGTATTACGAGATCAGGATCTTATATTACGAGATCTTTTCTCGAAATTACGAGATCTTTTCTCAGTATTACGAGATCTTTTCTCAAAATTACGAGATCTTTTCTCAGTATTACGACATCAGGATCTCATAATTACGAGATCTTTTCTCAAAATTACGAGATCTTTTCTCAGTAATACGAGATCAGAATCTCATAATTACGAGATCTTTTCTTAAAATTACGAGATCTTTTCTCAGTATTACGAGATCAGGATCTCATAATTACGAGATTTTTTCTCAGTAATACGAGATCAGGATCTCATAATTAGGGGATACTTTCTCAAAATTACGAGATCTTTTCTCAGTATTACGAGATCAGGATCTCATAATTACGAGATCTTTTCTCAAAATTACGAGATCTTTTCTCAGTATTACAAGATCAGGATCTCTTAATTACGAGATCTTTTCTCAAAATTACGAGATCTTTTCTCAGTACTACGAGATCAGGATCTCATAATTACGAGATTTTCTCAAAATTACGAGATCTTTTCTCAGTATTACGAGATCAGGATCTCATAATTACGAGATCTTTTCTCAAAATTACGAGATCTTTTCTCAGTATTACGAGATCAGGATCTCATAATTACGAGATTTTTTCTCAGTAATACGAGATCAGGATATCATAATTACGAGATCTTTTCTCAAAATTACGAGATTTTTTTCTCAGTAATACGAGATCAGGATCTCATAATTACGAGATCTTTTCTCAAAATTACGAGATCTTTTCTCAGTAATACGAGATCAGGATCTCATAATTACGAGATCTTTTCTCAAAATTACGAGATCTTTTCTCAGTATTACGAGATCAGGATCTCATAATTACGAGATCAGGATTTCATAATTACGCGATCTTTTCTCAAAATTACGAGATCTTTTCTCAGTAATACGACATCAGGATCTCATAATTACGAGATCTTTTCTCAAAATTACGAGATCTTTTCTCAGTATTACGAGATCAGGATCTCATAATTACGAGATATTTTCTCAAAATTACGAGATTTTTTCTCAGTATTACGAGATCAGGATCTCATAATTACGAGATATTTTCTCAAAATTACGAGATCTTTTCTCAGTATTACGAGATCAGGATCTCATAATTATGAGATCTTTACTCAATATTACGAGATCTTTTCTCGTAATTAGGATATAAGGTGTCTAAATATTTTTTTCTATGGTAATCTAGAGAAAAAAAACTTTGTTATATCGAGATAACGAATTAATAAGTCATTATCATGAGATAACAGTGCATAAAAAAATATATAGACATGGCCGTTCTCGGCTTCCGTAGTAGTTTCTTCCACCGTCTCTTTTTTCAAAGTTTTTGTCAGTTTTTTCAAAGTTTGACGCTTATTTGAATTTTTTGTCACTTTTGTCGCCCTAGTGTTGTGTTCTTTCTTTCCACTGTGTTTTTTTTCAAAGTTTTTATTTTACACATACATTTTTTGGCCCACCTTCATTATGTCGGTATTTTTTTTAATGTTTTTTGTTTGTTTGTTTTAAACATATTTGTCGCTTTTTCCAGCGTTTTTGCCCCTTTTTTTGTCTTGTCTTTTTTGAACTTCTTTAGGGCTGTATGTGGACTAAACTGAGTGAGAAGACTATATGAGACATGCAATAATACAGTCAAAGATATTTGACTCTTTTGATTAAATAAAAGCGTGTCAATAAACTGTACACGTCCGGTCCTTGGTGTGATTCTCATTTTCCAGTGTGGCCTTCTGGGAAGTTGAGTTTAACAGCCCTGCTTTAAGCTCTGCAGAAGGAACTGTAGTCTCTTTCTATTGTGTCCATAAACACTGCAGCTGATTGATTTAACCCTCCTGATGTCCTCCATTTTCAAAATGTCTCTATATCAGAAATTTAGGTTTTCTTTCTACCAAATTGATCAACCAAAAAATGAACGTGGATGTTTCCATAAAACGCTCTTCAGAAGTAAAATAAAAGATCAGCTCACTACTTTCTTTGAATTTGGGTGTTTATAGTCAATTTAATAGTATTTGAAGAAAAAACAATTGAACAAAAGAACTAAAAACAAATAAAAGTGACACTTACACAAATGTTAATAAAAGTGACACAAATGTAAAAAAAAAAAAGCTTTAAAATGTGGGGGAAAAAAAACAAAAACTTCAAAAGGCTCAGAAAAAGTCGACAAATGTTAAAAAGAAATGACAACAACATCTTACATTTTAGTCAATTTGATAGCATTTGAAAAATAACCGTTGAAAAAACAAAAATGACAAATGTGAGAAAAGACTTCAAAATTTTGGGGAAAAAAACAAATAAAAAAAAATGCAGAAAAAAATCAACAAATCGAAAAAAGTGACAAAAGTTGTTTACGATTTTGTTGATTTTTTTCTGTAATTTTTTTTTGTTTTTTCCCCACATTTTTAAAGCTTTTTTTTTTTTTTTCTTTACATTTGAGTCACTTTTTTGTCACTTTTAAAAAAAAAAAATAAGTTAGAATTTCAAATTTCGACCCAGAGAAACACGGTCGATGGGAAGACTTCTACACTCTTGTGTTGCAGCTGGTGATTTTCCTTTTCTTTAAACTCTCTTTGCCCTGACCTCGGCCTCCCCGCCTCCTGCTGTGGTATCCCAGAGGCCCTCGGGGCACCAGGCTCCTTCTTCCCCCTCCGGCCCCACCTCACAGGAAAGCCCCCAGACTGCCGCCAAATACCTCCGTGGATTCTTCCTCTCGCTCAGAGGCGGCGAGAAGGGGGCCCCTCGCGGCTTCGCCTCACTTCCACCGCAGGGGCCTCGGAAATACCTGAGATCCCTGAGTGTGGTCGCCGTTCATCTGCACCGCCAAGAGGCGCAAACCACAGATGTTCACACTCGGGTTGAAATCACAGCTCAAATCAGATTTTTTTTTTTGGGGGGGAGGCTACTGATCTTATCTTCTCTAGGATGTAACCTGCACACAAACCCACCTTCAGACCCCAGGAAGAGTAGCGTGCTGCTAACGAGGAAGACTTTTTTTGTGCTTCCATTAATGAATAAAACAAAATAATTTGTTTCTACCGAGAGTAATTGTGCAGGAGCAGAAATACAAATTCAATCACATCCTCGTGTAGCGAAGACTCTCAGAAGTGTCCCATGGTCTGAGACACACACAGGGTATGTTGTTGATAATTTCTTATTAAATTAGAAATAATAATAATTATAACATGAAGATTCCAGAAGATATGTGTAGTTATGAATCTCAAAGGAGCTTTATCGCATTTGAAATCAAGCAGAAAACCATTTCCCAAAGCACTGAACTGTATTTTTATCGCTTCCACACATTCCTTTCCTCGTGTGGATGCTTGATGAACGTTAAATCTCATTAAATCTCGTTAAATATAAAGTGTGCTTCATCACAGGAGCCTGACTGCCCCAAAGAATGAAGCTGTCAGCTCACACATGGTCATCAGACTCCATCTAGTGGTCGGCAGGGTGCACCGCACGACTAGAGAACTATAACTTTATAACTTTCACTTGTTACTACATTTTACATGGATGGGTGGGTGGGTAGGTAGGTAGGTAGGTAGGTAGTAAGTAAGTAAGTAGGTAGGTAGGTAGGTAGGTGGTAGGTGGTAGCTGGGTAGGTAGATAGATAGATAGATAGATAGATAGATAGATAGATAGATAGATAGATAGATAGATAGATAGATAGATAGATAGATAGTAAGTGGTAGATGGATGGATAGATAGATAGACTTTACTAAATTCCAAACTGGGAGATTACTGTTACAGGGACACTCAGTCACACACATGTAGAAAGTACAAGAAATATAATATTAAGACAAATTACATAACAAAGAAATTAGATCAAATAAGATAACAAAAGATCAAAATACCTACTGAAAAATATACTTAGGGGAATGAAAAGAATGTACATGTACATACAAGTGTAGAATAAAACCCAATCCATCCATATTTTATATCCAAATAAAATATGTATAATATTAAATATGAAGTAACCAGTGAGAAAGTAGCATAATAATAATACATTCTTGTAATACAAACGTACAAATAGATGTTTTATTAACCGTCCTGATGTCCTCGGGTCACATTGGACCCATTTTTTTAAGTTTCTCTATCAGAACTTTGGGTTTCTTTCAACCAAATTGCCCCAAAATAACGTTGATGGTTCCATAAAACGCTCTTCACGAGTAAAAGTAACGATCAGATCTCTAATTTTATTGAATTTGGGGTGTTTTATTACATTTTATAGCGTTATCCTGTATAAGCTTTGACATGTCTGTGATTATCCATGACCTTCGTTTCTCTGATCTTAGCTGTTAGTCAAACTCATTCATAATTTCTGCTTTTTCTAACACAAAAAGGAGATAATTTCATATAAATGAGGTTTTTTTTTACCATGAATTCCAAAAATGATTGTTCAACTAGTGTTAATATGTTGGTTCTAGTGGTGAATATACTGGTTGGTTCTATAAAAAATTACTTTTTTATTGTTTCTTCGACATACTATACTTTTTTGGGGGGGTTTCAACATACTATACTATGATTTCTTTTTTTACATACTATACTATGACTTTTTTTGGGGGGTTTTCAACATACTATACTATGACGTTTTTTCTTTTTTGACATACTATACTATTTCTTTTCGACATACTATACTATGATTTTTTTTTGACATACTACACTATGACTTTTCTGAGTTTGTTTGACATACTACACTATTTTTTTCGACATACAATACTATGACTTTTTTTGTTTCTTCGACATACTATACTATGACTTTACGGAGTTTTTTTGACATACTACACTATTTTTTTTCGACATACTATAATATGACTTTTTTTGTTCTATGATTTTTTTTCGACATAATATACTATGACTTAACGGAGATTTTTTTGACATACTACACTATTTTTTTCGACATACAATACTATGGCTTTTTTGAGTTTTTTTGACATACTATACTATTTTTTGACATACTATGGGTTTTTTCCGACATACTATAACATTTTTTTTTATTTTTTGACATACTATACTATGACTTTTTAAATTTTTGTTTTTTACATACTATACTATGACTTTTTGTGTTTTTTTTGACATACTATACTATGATTTCTTTTTAGATATTTTTTCATAATATATTATTTGTTTTCAACCTACTATACTATCACTTTTTTTCGACATAATATACTATGACTTTTTTAATTTTTGTTTTTTACATAATATACTATGACTTTTTTAATTTTTGTTTTTTACATAATATACTAAGATGTTTTGGGGATTTTTTTTCGACATACTATACTATGACTTTTTTGAGTTTTTTCAACGTACTTTTTTTGTTTCTTCGACATACATACTATACTATGATTTTTTTTCCCCGACATACTATACAATGACTTTTTTATTTTTGTCGACATACTATACTATGATTTTTTTTTCCGATATACTATACTATGACCTTTTTGAGTTTTGACATAATATATTTGTTTTCAATCTACTACACTATGATTTTTTTTTCGACATACTATACTATGATTTCTTTTTAGATTGTTTTTCGATATACTATACTATGAATTTTTTTTGTTTTTTGACATACTATACTAAGATTTATTAAATTTGTTTGACATACTATACAATGACTTTTTTGTTTTTTTTTGACATGCCATACTATGATTTCTTTTTAGATTTTTTTTTGACATACTATACTATGACTTTTTAGATGTTTTTTTCAATATACTATACTGTGACTTTTGTGAGTTTTTTGACATAATATACTATTTGTTTTCAATATACTATGCTATGATTTTCTTTACATTTTTCGACATATCCAATTTTTTCTGACATGCTATGAATTTATTGATTTGTTTCGACATACTATGACTTTTTTTCAAAATACTATACTTTGACTTTTCATGATTTTTTTCAACATACTATACTATGATTTTTTCGGACTTTCACCCGCTCAGTGAGCAAACTCCATCTAACTGCCAAAATAATGAAATAAATGAGTATTTATTCTCGTGTCTGGTCATTTACATGACCCATCCCTCATGGATTTATTCAGACACATTAACTAACTAATACTACTATTACCAACTGTTGTCCTGAATGTGTAATCTGTTGTACACGTCGGCAGGTGAAGGTAAAGATGACGTTTAAAGAACAGACAGAAGTCAGTTTGCTGAGATATTTATTTACACATTCAACTAGTGGCCATTATATGAAAAGAAAGAAACATTTTTACAGTTTATTTACATCACCTGTAAGGCATTATGAAAAAAAAAACACCTGTACACTTAAATTTGACAAAAAAAAACCCATAAAAGATAAAAACAAACGTGAAAAGTTAAATGGATTTACAGGATAGTATGAAATACAACCAAGAGCGATGATGAAACTTAAATAAAATGAATAATATGGAACAAATGAGGGGGAAATGTCACATTAATCTCATCTTCAATCCTTTGGAGTGAGGTGAGCGAACGATAAGCCAACCTGCTGAGGATTCTGGGTAAGTACACTGAAATACTGTCAATGTGTGTGACATGTTTCCCGCCTAGTAACAAGACCATATTGCACTTTTTTATCTTGCATACCGAGGAGTCTTAAGGCGCTGACACGCCAACCAGATTGTCTGGCGAGGTCGGTGACTCGAGTCAGTCGGAGGAGCCATCGGCCTTCATTTTGGGCCGATTTGACTTGTTGAATCGGACTCAACGACCGATCTGATTGGTGGAGTGCTAACCCTTGACTGGCGAATCGGTGCACGAGAAACCCGGAGCTGCCAGCGCCAGTATCTTCTTATTACTCGCCATCGTATCTTCCTCCGTTTAGCGAGTAATGACGACAAAGATCATTCTCGACTACTATCGACGACGACTGACGACGGCGTGTTTACCTGTGTCTAGACAGATGTTCCCTCATTTCATTTTTTTTTTTTGGGTGACAATACAGATTAGACGTCTCGCGCACACGCAGAATGTACGCTCAAGTCGGCGTCTCTTCGGTGTGTCCCGAGGCACTTTTTGGACCGACTTGGGGAGACTCATCAGTCCGACCGGCTGTTCTGCCGCCGGTCGGCCGTCTGGTCGGTGCGTCAGAGCCTTTAAACACTGGAGTACAAACACACAGACAGCAGTTCTTCTGCAACACATCTGTGTGTCTATTTTGAGCTAGGGTTGGGTACCGAGACGCGGTGCCAATAGGTCCCCGGTTCCGACGTAAACGGTAGTAACGAGACCGAATAAGAACGAAAATGTCGGTGCCTGACTTTCCACTACACTCGACAGCAGGTAACGTTAGCCTAGCGTCAGCTAGCAGCGTGATTAAACAGGTTAACATGCCGACAGGTGACGTTAAACAGTGTAAAGTGTGACTGTATATCAACAGTCTGCTCTGCAGCGCAGCAGTTGCCGACGTCGGAAAAACACAGACGGTGCGTTCACTGAAACTGGTAACCTACAGCCTCGCGGTGCATTCACTGAAACTGGTAACCTACAACCTCGCGGTGCATTCACTGAAACTGGTAACCTACAGCCTCGCGGTGCATTCACTGAAACTGGTAACCTACAGCCTCGCGGTGCATTCACTGAAACTGGTAACCTACAGCCTCGCGGTGCATTCACTGAAACGAAAAACCTCAAAGTCATAGTATAGTATGTCAAAAAAATAAAAAAAGTCATAGTATAGTATGTCAAAAAAACTCAAAAAAGTCATGGTATAGTATGTCAAAAAAATCAAAAAAAGTCATAGTATAGTATGTCAAAAAACTCAAAAAAGTCATAGTATAGTATGTCAAAAAACTCAAAAAAGTCATAGTATAGTATGTCAAAAAACTCAAAAAAGTCATAGTATAGTATGTCAAAAAACTCAAAAAAGTCATAGTATAGTATGTCAAAAAACTCAAAAAAGTCATAGTATAGCATGTCAAAAAAAGTCATAGTATAGTATGTCAAAAAAATCAAACAAAGTCATAGTATGTCAAAAAAAATCAAAAGAAAAAGTCATAGTATGTCAAAAAAATCAAAAAAAGTCATAGTATAGTATGTCAAAAAAACTCAAGTCATAGTATAGTATGTCAAAAAAACTCAAAAAAAGTCATAGTATAGTATGTAGTATGAAAGGACGCGTCACGTTTCCTTTCCAACTTTGTTCTTTTCCTAAACCCAACCGGTCCGCTGTATACGCCGTAGACATACGGCGCGGAGAGCTCAAAATGCGTACCGATAACACGCCGCTTGGCTTAAGAAAGTGGGCGTGTATGTTTACGCAAAGTCGTGATGTCATGTTGTTTATGTTAAAAAAAAAAAATAAAAAAAAATGAAGATGACCAAATATGGAGATACAAGGTTTCTGCCCAACAGCGATGAGATTTAATTCATAATTTGCTCAGTCGTGCAAGATTATAATGATTAAATCTTCAAGTCTTCATTTTTAGTTCAACATTATTTAGCAACCTCTCCACTGGCATTACATTTAGGAACAGAGTATTTTGATAGCGTATAGTACAATAATACTGGAACTGACAGGATCGAGGGTCCGGAAAAAACAAAATAATTAAATGTGCTGCTGGTAACATGAAGAAAATGTGGGTTTAACTTACAAGTTTATACGTTTTACATCTTTGGATGTTGGATGCTTGATTTTGGTCAAAACCAAAATTCAAAATCGACTGAATTAAACGTTTTTGTTTGCTGTGACAAATTGTGTTTTTTGATGCAGATTGAAGAGTTTTTTGGGTGGTGAATGGATGTCATTGTTGTCTTAAGATCCAATGTATGTAATGTTTAATTTGAAAGGGTTGAGATTATTTGTAGGATTAGAAAAACCTCGGGATCCATGAGACAAACTGAGAACTGCTAACGGCCCTTCACGCTCCAATAAACCGAGTTTACGCACAACGATTAAAGACATTAAACTCACAGATGTGTTGGAAATAAGGATTAAAAAAACACAAAATCCACCGCAGAGTCCAACCCCGTTCTCACTCCGAATTCGTACAATACGGACGCTTGCTCAGCGTCTCTCAGCGTCAGATACGACGAAATATGATCACATCATCAGCGTATGCGTAGAACTCACCGGGCAGAGCAGCGGCTACGCGCCGCTGTAAGATGACGCAGTATTTAAGAGAGACAACGGTAGAGTTATCGTGGAAGTCCAGACCTGAAACTGAAGGATTAAGGGTCTGGCATTGAGTAATGAAAATGGCCCGACTCGAGGGGCGGCACCAAGCGTGCATGCACGCAATTGGATAACTCTACGACCAATCACGACAACACACGGGGTGACGCGCTAACAGCGGAGCTAACTTGGTAGATTAAACTCTCATTACGAGAATATTCGGCCAGTCTCTGATAACTTAAGTCAGCCCCCTCCAGAAAAACGCGATTACGCGATCGCATAATTCAATGCATAATCAGCCAAAGCCAAAGTAGACCAGATTTATGGTGGATTGAGGGTAAAAACCTGTGCATTAATGTGAATGTTACCTTCAAACTGGCATCGTCTTAGTGGAAAATTACTTAATTAACAGTCAACAAGTCGATTTCTTCGCATTTTACTGCTAGTTTATTGAGCGTTCAGTCAGTGTAATTAAGTGAGGCTGTAAAAAAAAAACATGTTCACAAAGTGCTAATTAAACGGGTTAGAAGTGTTTCCAAATGTCTCCGGTTCAGGGGCTCGGAAACTCCAGAGCAGGGGGAATGAGAGGGGGAAACGCCAGAGCAGGGGGAATGAGAGGGGGGAACACCAGAGCAGGGGGAATGAGAGGGGGAGACGCCAGAGCAGGGGGAATGAGAGGGGGAGACGCCAGAGCAGGGGGAATGAGAGGGGGAAACACCAGAGCAGGGGGAATGAGAGGGGGAAACACCAGAGCAGGGGGAATGAGAGGGGGAAACGCCAGAGCAGGGGGAATGAGAGGGGGAGACGCCAGAGCAGGGGGAATGAGAGGGGGAGACGCCAGAGCAGGGGGAATGAGAGGGGGAGACGCCAGAGCAGGGGGAATGAGAGGGGGAGACACCAGAGCAGGGAACCACCAGAGCAGGGGGAATGAGAGGGGGAGACGCCAGAACAGGGGGAATGAGAGGGGGAAACACCAGAGCAGGGGGAATGAGAGGGGGAAACACCAGAGCAGGGGGAATGAGAGGGGGAGACGCCAGAGCAGGGGGAATGAGAGGGGGAGACGCCAGAGCAGGGGGAATGAGAGGGGGAGACACCAGAGCAGGGGGAATGAGAGGGGGAGACACCAGAGCAGGGAAACACCAGAGCAGGGGGAATGAGAGGGGGAGACGCCAGAGCAGGGGAATGAGAGGGGGAAACACCAGAGCAGGGGGAATGAGAGGGGGAGACGCCAGAGCAGGGGGAATGAGAGGGGGAGACGCCAGAGCAGGGAGAATGAGAGGGGGAAACACCAGAGCAGGGGGAATGAGAGGGGGAGACGCCAGAGCAGGGGGAATGAGAGGGGGAAACACCAGAGCAGGGGGAATGAGAGGGGGAGACGCCAGAGCAGGGGGAATGAGAGGGGGAGACGCCAGAGCAGGGGGAATGAGAGGGGGAAACACCAGAGCAGGGGGAATGAGAGGGGGAGACGCCAGAGCAGGGAGAATGAGAGGGGGAAACACCAGAGCAGGGGGAATGAGAGGGGGAGACGCCAGAGCAGGGGGAATGAGAGGGGGAGACGCCAGAGCAGGGGGAATGAGAGGGGGAGACGCCAGAGCAGGGGGAATGAGAGGGGGAAACACCAGAGCAGGGGGAATGAGAGGGGGAAACACCAGAGCAGGGGGAATGAGAGGGGGAGACGCCAGAGCAGGGAGAATGAGAGGGGGAAACACCAGAGCAGGGGGAATGAGAGGGGGAGACGCCAGAGCAGGGGGAATGAGAGGGGGAGACGCCAGAGCAGGGGGAATGAGAGGGGGAGACGCCAGAGCAGGGGGAATGAGAGGGGGAAACACCAGAGCAGGGGGAATGAGAGGGGGAAACACCAGAGCAGGGGGAATGAGAGGGGGAAACACCAGAGCAGGGGGAATGAGAGGGGGAGACGCCAGAGCAGGGGGAATGAGAGGGGGAGACGCCAGAGCAGGGGGAATGAGAGGGGGAGACACCAGAGCAGGGAAACACCAGAGCAGGGGGAATGAGAGGGGGAGACGCCAGAGCAGGGGAATGAGAGGGGGAAACACCAGAGCAGGGGGAATGAGAGGGGGAGACGCCAGAGCAGGGAGAATGAGAGGGGGAAACACCAGAGCAGGGGGAATGAGAGGGGGAGACGCCAGAGCAGGGGGAATGAGAGGGGGAGACGCCAGAGCAGGGAGAATGAGAGGGGGAAACACCAGAGCAGGGGGAATGAGAGGGGGAGACGCCAGAGCAGGGAGAATGAGAGGGGGAGACACCAGAGCAGGGGGAATGAGAGGGGGAGACGCCAGAGCAGGGGGAATGAGAGGGGGAGACGCCAGAGCAGGGGGAATGAGAGGGGGAGACGCCAGAGCAGGGGGAATGAGAGGGGGAAACACCAGAGCAGGGGGAATGAGTAGTAGAAGATATTCCTTTTTAAACCAAAACGTAGTAAATGTGAATGTAACCTAGATCATCTTCATTCATTAAAACAAGTTTGTAGATCCACCCGAGTTTGTTTTTTTGCGCATGTTCTATTCTCAAGGAATCTCGGTCTTTGGAGTAGAGGAACTTCTTGTATACATACAAAAACACGCGTGCAGTATACCGGAAGTAAACAAGAAGTAGAGGTAAACATGGCGAGACGCAGACAGCACCACACTTTTGGAGCGAGGAGGAAACCAATGTCTTTATTAGTGTGGTGAAAACCATGAATATAATGTCTTCTGTTGTTGTTGTGTTTGTTGAAATGACGCATATTGCGTCTTAAGGTCGTCCGTACGTCCAGACGCTAACCGCGCGTCACGTTTCCTTCATGTCACGTTTCCTCCGTGTCCCGCGCGTCACGTTTCCTTAGTGTCCCGCACGTCACGTTTCCCTCGTGTCCCGCGCGTCACGTTTCCTTCGTGTCCCGTTTCCTTCGTGTCCCGTTTCCTTCGTGTCCCGCGCGTCACGTTTTCTGCGTGTCACGTTTCCTTCGTGTCCCGCACGTCACGTTTCATTTGTGTCCCGCGCATTATGTTTCCCTCGTGTCCCGCGCGTCACGTTTTCTGCGTGTCACGTTTCCTTCGTGTCCCGCGCGTCAAAACATAAAATAAAAAATCTGTTTGACAGTGAATTTGTAAATCCACCGTCACTAATCTCCCCCCCCCCCCCCCCTCTAGGCTATGTTCACGCTAGGCGTCTTTTTTAATAAGAGAAAGTTGACTAGGGCACTTTTGTAGTGAAAGTTTTTATTCCAAAAAGCAGCCGAGGACGTTTTTTGTTGCTATAACAATTTTTATATATTGCTACAGAAACCCAGAGCGCTATGTGGAGCGCTGCTAACGTTAGATAAAACAGAGAGAGAGACAGAGAGGGAGAGAGAGAGAGGTGCTAACGTTAGCTAAAAAAAGAGGTGGAGTGAGCTTGAGAAAGAACAGAGAGAGAGACAGAGATGACATGAGATGAGAGAGAGAAAGGAGAGAGAGAGACAGAGAGAGAGACAGAGAGAGAAAGGAGAGAGAGAGACTGAGAGAGAGAGAGAGACACAGAGAGGGAGAGAGAGAGAGAGAGAGAGACAGAGACAGAGAGAGAGAGAGAGAGATAGACAGACAGAGAGAGAGAGAGAGAAAGGAGAGAGAGAGAAAGGAGAGAGAGAGAGAGAGAGAGAAAGGAGAGAGAGAGAAAGGAGAGAGAGAGAGAGACACAGAGAGAGAGAGACAGAGAGAGAGAGAGACAGAGAGAGAGACAGAGAGAAAGGAGAGAGGAGAGAAAGGAGAGAGAGAGAGACAGAGAGAGAGAGAGAGACAGAGATGACATGAGATGAGAGAGAGAAAGGAGAGAGAGAGACTGAGAGAGAGACAGAGAGAGAAAGTAGATAGAGAGACTGAGAGAGAGAGAGAGACAGAGACAGAGAGAGAGAGATAGACAGACAGAGAGAGAGACAGAGAGAGAGACACAGAGAGGGAGAGAGAGACAGAGAGAGAGAGAGAGAGAGAGAGAGAGAGAGACAGAGAGAGAGATGCTAACATTAGCTAAAACAAAGTGAGTCCCTGAACACGAAGCACCCGGTCGTACCGTATAACTCGCTGACTCCATTTCTTCTTCTTCGTCTGCGGTGGCGTTTAAAAAAAAAAACAAACCCAGGACTCAGAACACGCTTCACTCCACAATATCGTCATGTAAAACAAAAAAAGACGGCAAGTGTGACCATAGCCTTAACAGGTGGATTTTTTTTATTTATTTTTTTATATATTCAGGGATAACATTTTAAAGTATTCAACACATGTAGAAAAGACTTCTTGAGCCCAACGGACCTTGGAATAATTAATTAGTTTCTCGTAAAACATCAAAACCACGTGTTTAGGATCACCGATGAGATGTGTATTAGCTAGCTAGGAGCTTAAAGTAGGAGGCTAACGTATCGGCTACGGCGAGCATATTAGCACGAGTCATGCTACTGCAGATTCCCGTCATTTACCTTTAAGAGATAAAGCTAAAAACGCAGCAAATTATTAATAGTGTGTAATCAAAAACCTACAAGAATGCACTTAAAGGACAAATACGGCGCAAAATGAGCCTAGGGGGTTAATAACGCGCGCGTACCGAGTCGACCGTTTTCACGCTAATCGAACGTGACCAGTTTTAGCGCAAACCGCTAATTATGAACGGCACGGTCTTTCTAATCTATCTTTTTGATAAACTGTCCGTACACTTACAGAGTTCTTGCAAAGCTTGCGTTTACACGTAGGGACCCTCGTTATGCTGCCGTGGATGTGCGGTGATATTTTAAGCCTCGTTAGCGGTGTAGAAATAGCGATTTCTTGTTACTTTACCCTCTGCCGCGGCGACTAGCGCTGTAAGCTAATTAGCGGTTAGCGCTAAAAACATTGTCGCATTGGATTAGCGCGAAAACATATCCCAGAGAACGGTCGACTCTGTACGCACACGTGATATTAAAGTGCCCATATTATGAAAGAAAATCACTTTTTCTGGGATTTGGGGTGTTATTTTGTGTCTCTGGTGCTTCCACACGCTACAAACTTGGAAAAAAATCTCTCCATGTTGTTCTGAGTGAGATACGGTTTCTGAATGATTCCTGCCTTCAGTCTCTGGGTGAGCTGGTCAAAATCTGCACGGCTTGTTACGTAACTAGCCAAAACGACGAGCTAACCGCAACCGTTAGCATGCTAGCGCTAGAGTTAGCATGCTAGCTGGTCCTCAATGGCAAAGCACTGCTACAACACACACAAGTTCACCATAATCTCCAGAAGAAGTACTTCCATGTGCGCCCTCCTTTAGAAGAAGTCTCCCGGCTAATCCTGCCTTGTAACTGACCAAAGTTGGAGAAACAACCTTTCTTTTACTGTCTGTGGAGCTAACTGACATGATCTACCACCTGAGCTACTGAGCATGTGCAGAGTGGAATCAAAGATAGTACAGAAGGAAAGATGATTCACTCTGTAGCTAAAACAGAGACCTGAACACAAGGTGAAAAGAGGAGCTGCAGCAGTGAGAGAGAGATGTGCTGTACAACAACAATATATTAAACCATGTAAAACATATTCTGGTACAACCTCAAAATACTATTATCAACCTGACAATGAGCAGAATATGGCATCTTTAAGCCTCGTTAGCGGTGTAGAAATAGAGATTTCTTGTTACTTTACCCTCTGCCACGACGACTAGCGTTGTAAGCTAGTTAGCGGTTAGCGCTAAAACTGGTCACATTGGATTAGCATGAAAACACATCCCAGCAGAGAACGGTCGACTCTGTACACACACGTGTTATTAACCCCCTAGGCTCATTTTTCACTGGATTTCTCCTTTAACAATTAAACCACAGAGGGTTTTTTTTTTAAGCCTCTTATTAGCACCGAAAGAATTTGAGTCTTTGAGAATTACGCGGGGCGCAACGCTCGGTGTTTAGTGGTTGTTAGGGTCCCGACGTGGAGGCGAGGATACCCGAAGGAAGTGACTTTCCCCCTCCCAGCCGGACACAGAATATTATCTGCAAAAGTTAGTTTTAATGTCCCAGCTTTAATAGGCTGGTGGAGCAGCGACGCTCCGGAGAAATACTGACAACGGCTGCTGGCGTTTGGAACTATAACCCTGACCACAGGCCGCCTCCTTCAGACGGCCGGATGCTCGGGCCGCAAAAGTCTTGACGTCAGTTTCCGCCTTCGCCTTCGAGGTCCCCCGGCTGGCCCGCGGTCGCTCCAAGCTTCGTAGCGACGCCTCACGGAGCGAGATGCGCAGCTTCGGGCTACGAGGCTTCGAGCTAGCACAGCTAGCCCCTTGTGGTCGCGGCGGGGACAGCGCGAGCTTCCGCCGTTCACAGCTCGATTGGTTTTGACGATTAGTTTTTTAAGAAAGACGGGCCGAGCTGGTGTTAGCTTCTCAGGGCCGGGCTGGTGTTTTTGTCCGTCTCTTTATGTCCATCCTTCATCAATGCGGAAAACACCTGAGAGAAAACAGACGGAGTTAATATTTAATGAGAGTCAGAAACACATTATGAAAAAAAATCAGTTTTTCTGGGATTTGGGGTGTTATTTTGTGTCTCTGGTGCTTCCACACATACACACTTGGAAAAAAATCTATCCATGTTGTTCTGAGTGAGATACGGTTTCTGAATGATTCCTGCCTTCAGTCTCCGGGTGAGCTGGTCAAAATCTGCACGGCTTGTTACGTAACTAGCCAAAACGACGGGCTAAACACAACCGCTAGCATGCTAGCGCTAGCGTTAGCATGCTAGCTCGTTCTCAATGGAAAAGCGCTGCTAAAACACACACAAGTTCACCATAATCTCCAGAAGAAGTACTTCCATGTGCGCCCTCCTTTAGAAGAAGTCTCCCGGCTAATCCTGCCTTGTAACTGACCAAAGTTGGAGAAACAACCTTTCTTTTACTGTCTGTGGAGCTAACTGACATGATCTACCATCTGAGCTACTGAGCATGTGCAGAGTGGAATCAAAGATAGTACAGAAGGAAAGATGATTCACTCTGTAGCTAAAACAGAGACCTGAACACAAGGTGAAAAGAGGAGCTGCAGCAGTGAGAGAGAGATGTGCTGTACAACAACAATATATTAAACCATGTAAACATATTCTGGTACAACCTTAAAATACAATTATGAACCTGAAAATGAGCAGAATATGGCATCTTTAACATGCACATAATATTCCATTTCTTTTGCCTTTATTCCGACATAGTTTGCCGGCGGCGGCGGACTTGTTGGACCCTCTTTGATTCTTTCAACCAGCTTCTTGCAAAGGTCGGCGTTGCGATGTTTGTGCATATCCAAAAACTTGTCGATATTCAAGTCTTTGATAATGTTTAAAAGTAGCCGTGTTTCTCCTTCTTTTCTTTTTGGCCATGCATCGCTCTACCACAGCATGGCAGACTGTTGGTTGGCTGGTTGGTTAAGAGCTGACCTT
>CM042437.1:2772175-2784675 GCA_023631565.1 Gymnocephalus cernua | reverse complement strand
CGGCAGAAAGTACCGACTTCCCGTTTACGTCGGGATGTCGCCGATTGATTACAAACTCCACGTATACAGGAGTAACTCTCTCTCTGCTCACGCATGTAAACGGGTTATTCCGAATGTTTCAGAAACCCGAATAGTGACCTTAACCCGAATATTGACAGCTTGTAAACATGATCATCTCCCCTTTTTCCCTTCTAGTTTTCTGTATGCATTCTGCATCTTTACTCACTCCATTCCCTGTTATAACAGAGGTGGACAAGCTGCCCAGTGCTGGTGCATCCAGCAGGTGCAGCCTCTTTCTCTGTGCTTTTGTCTTTTCCTGGTTCTAAAGGCTGCATTACAGTAAAAAGATGTCATTTTCTGAACTTACCAGACTGTTCCAGCTGTTTTTATTATTTGCCTATTATTTGCCTTTACCCACTTACTCATTATATCCACATTATTTGTGATTATTTATCAAAACTCTCATTGTTTGTTAATGTTGTGAAAGCACCAAATGTCAACCCTACAACATCGCCGCAATATCGACATCGATGTATTTGGTCAAAAATATGGTGATGATTGATTTTCTCCTTATCGCCCAGCTCTACGTGTGACATAAGTGAACAAACATAGTACTGTGAATAACTTAATGACTGTGTCTTTCTTGTGTACCAGTACTAGTGCCGCCCCCTCTTAGTCGATTAGTCGACTAATCGGTGGTTTTGGTCTTAGTCGACTAAGATTTCTCTAGTCGATAAGTCATTTTTTATGCTTATTCATGCTTAATTACTCATTTCCAAGCAACTTATGAGAACATTTCTGGTGAACACGAGATTTAAAGTGGTGCTTTTGCAGGATTAATTGTGGAGAAACTCAGTTTTACAGATGGTTAATTAACTACATTTATATTGAGCTTTTCTAGTCTTAACCAGCTCTCAAAGAGCACAGCTCTGTCGATTACATCAACTAATCCATTAGTCGGCAAAATCATATAAGTGTTAGTTAGTCGACTAAGAATTTCTTTAGTCGAGGACGACACTGACCAGTTCGTGGTCGACTCTGAAGAAGGCCATCTGACAGGGTTTGTTGAGCAGGTTGGCGAAGGTGATGAAGGCTTCGGCCTCCTCCAGGTTGAGGATCAGCACGGCGGCGATGAACGACATGCCCTGGACCTGAAACGCAAAGACGACACAGACAAAGTATGAGCATGCATGAGTGTGATTTAAGATCCTGCGGAGTAGAGGAATACTGTTACTAGTAGGAGTAGGAGAGTATGGAATGACACAGTATACTGGTATATGTATTACTTCTTGATGGAAATAATACAAATAATAATAATAAAAAAAACAGGCAGTGTAGCTACGGAATGAAATGAGGGTCATTCATATTTTGAGCTTGTAAAAATGTGTCGCTGTTGAAGTACTTTGTGTATGTGTAGCTGTAAAATGACGTTCTGCACGTGTACAATGATTTGTAGCTGTAGAACTATTTTATGCATGTGTGAAAACGTTCTGTAGCTCTAGAAATACTTTGTGCCACTCTAAAAAAGGTGAATGGAAAGGACGATCTCTATCATTTTAAAAGATGACATGTAGTTTTGAAACACGGACACACAGACAAAGATGGGGAAACTACTAAAAGATGGAATATAACACAATTCTGACTGTAAACAAACAAAAATATCAACTATTATCTTTTTGAGGATGGAGGAAAAGTCTAACTCACGTAGCCAATGTCCGGTCTGTAACAGGTGTAAGCCCCCAGCACGCTGTGGAGGAGATCGTGGTAGGGGCCGCCCTGCACAGAGGGAGGGAAGAAAGGGGGGTAGGATTAATAGACAGACACACACACACACACACACACACACACACACACACATACAGAGAAACACACACACACACACACACAGAGAGACACACACACACACATACAGAGACACACACACACGTACAGAGACACACACACACACACACACACACACACACACACACACACACACACACACACATACAGAGAAACACACACACACACACACACACACAGAGAGACACACACACACACATACAGAGACACACACACACGTACAGAGACACACACACACACACACACACACACACACACACACACACACACACACACACACACACACACACATACAGACACACACATATACCGAGACACACACACACACACACATATACAGATACACACACACACATACAGACACACACACACACACACACATATACAGAGACACACACACACACACACACACAAAGACACACACTTACACATACACACACACACACACACACACACACACACACACACACACACACATACAAAGACACACACACTCACATACAGACACACACACAGAGACACACACACAGACACACAGACACACACACACACACATACAGACACACATACACACACACACACACACACACACAGACACACACACACACACACACAGACAGACAGACACATACATACAGACACACACAGAGACACACACACACACACACACACATACAGACACACACAGAGACACACACACACACACACACACACACACACACACACACACAGACAGACAGACAGACAGACATACACACAGACATACACACAGACACACACACAGACACACACACACACACACACACACACACACACACACACACACACACACACACACACACACACACACACACACACACACACACACACACACACACACACACACACAGATGAAACACGATCAAATACCTTCTGGAAGATGAAGAGAGAGGGGAAGGTTCTGGAAATGTCCAGCTTGATGAGATCCAGACTGGACTCTCTGTCAGCCAGAGACGCTCCTCCGTCTAACAGGAAAACAAATGTCACGTTGTCAATGTCAAGTCGGAAACACGCACCTCTGACCTCAGAATTCCGAGCTCAGAACTCGGACAACCTCGCAGTAGCCCGAGTTACAGCTGCAGTAACATCAAGTTATCAGCACTTCTGTCTTATCTGCGTCACTAAATCAGTCGTTCACACAGGCGCGTTCAACTCCTATCTGTGGACATGTTGTCACGCTGTTTGCATGCACAAAAAACGGCGTGATGCGTTGTTATCAACTGGTATTAGCTAACAATAGCTAACCGGGCTAGAGCTAATGAAAACAATGAAAATACGACTTTTAAATGGAACTACAGAAGCCGAGAACGGCCATTGATTTTTTATTTATTTTTTTATGCACTGTTATCTTGTGATAACGACTTATTAATGTGTTATCTCGATACAACAAAGTTTGTTTCTCAAGATTTTTTTTTTGTTTTCTCGAGATGTTTTTGTTGACTGGCTGACAACAACTGGCTGTTGTTTTGTTTGATTTATTTTTTTTTTTTTTTTTTGCCTAAGACAGCCTTCCATTTAACCCGAGGAAGGAGCTCCATGAGCGGATAGAGGTCTGCCGTTTCTCCCCTCTCTTCTCCGGGTTAAATTGAAGGCTGTCTTAGTGGGATTTTTCTCGAGTATTTGGCGATATCCCGACGTAAACGGCGACGCGCGGTTAGCGTCTGGACGTACGGACGACCTTAAGACGCAATATGCGTCATTTCAACAAACACAACAACAACAGAAGACATTATATTCATGGTTTTCACCACACTAATAAAGACATTGGTTTCCTCCTCGCTCCAAAAGTGCGGTGCTGTCTGCGTCTCGCCATGTTTACCTCTACTTCTTGTTTACTTCCTGTATACTGCACGCGGGTTTTTTGTAAGTATACAAGAAGTTCCTCTACTCAAAAGACCGAGATTCCTTGCGAATAGAACATGCGCAGAACACAAATCAATGTTCCTTCTGATGGAGATATGCCGATACGCGTTTACATGACCAAATATTCGGGTTAGAAAAGGGGAAACCCAGGGGTCATTTTCAGGTTTCTGCCGGCGTTTACATGGCCGTGCGCGACCGGGTTATTGCTAATATTCTGGTTTTGAACGGGTTATTGGCTGCTTGTAAACGTTACATAGCGTGTTGATGCCCTCTGCTCGCTTTCTACCTTTCCCCTCCCCCCCGTGATTTTGTCTATATCGCGAATATAAGACGACCCCCCATTTTTCAGCCTATTTATAGAACAAAAACCTCGTCTTATATTCGGGTATATATGGCAGATATTTTGAGGCTAGCATAAAAAGTGCCCCTAGCTCTCCCATTCAAAAGGCCGTTTGACCAGAAAAACGAGAACACGGTGAATCTTAAAAGCGGCGATTCCGTCCTAAATATGCTTTTAAATGAAAGTTTGACTCGCGTACATTCACAAAAACACCCTAGGATGCATTTTGGCGAGAGTTACGCTTTAATAAACACAGGATTGTTCTGTAAAGTACTTGTAGAGACGATATAATCTGCGAGTCGGGCTGCAAGACGCTCGGCTTCTGACCCTGGATTTCCACAGGATGCGGAACGGCTCCGGAACGTCGGCGGAGTCGATCGGTTTCCATTCTAGTCAATGTGTGTATTTCCACCTGTTGCGTAACGTCTGCGTCCCGACTCCGGCACGGCTCCGGCGGTCCGCAGCCCTCCGGATCGGATACGCAGAGCTTCTATTTTTGCCGGACACGGCAGATAGTGCGGGACAGGAAGTCGAGCACAGAAACAAAATAAAACATCCGGTTAACTTTCAAAATAAAATACACCGTGCTCACGAAGGATCATATTTCTCTTCACTACACCTTGAAAACACGGCACGGAGTTGTTTCCTCTCTACTCCTCAGAATAGAAACAAACTGGTGGTGGTTTTGTGGTTCTATTCTGCGTGAATTCGCGAGATCTCGCGGGTCCTCGTATCTACAGCTGTCGGTCCTGGCCGCAGCCGTTCCGCAACAACTCCGGATCCGGCGGGTGTTGACGGACAGCGGACCACGGAGACGTTCCGCAGCGGTTACGCAGCCGGTGGAAATCCAGGGTAAGACGCTCCCGGTGTGGTACGGCGCGCGGCGGAGGACGGATCTAAACCGTAACGCGGCCCAGTGGAGGATGGGGGTTAGAGTTCAGACTGGTGCTGTGTCGTACCACTCTCACTGTCGTTGACTGAACTGGTTTCACTGTAACTCCTCCACTTCTCTTTGGCTCTGGACAGGAAGATGTCGTACAGCTCTGCACAAAGACAAACACACATTAATCCAGTTTCAACTGTGACACAAATATACATACATATACATATGGCTGTCAATCGATTAAAAAATGTAATCGACTTAATTACATACTCTGTGATTAATTAAAAGGTATAACGGAGGATTTTCCCAAATTTTAGAAAAGAACCGCCCTCTCCTCTTTGTGAAAAAATGCTCCCGAGAGGGAACGCCTATTAAACGTGTGCACGAGAGAGCGTGCACGAGCCTAGTTCTCCTGGTGCACGCTCTGTTTACAAGTTGCTGTCGGCATGGCTCTACAAGCCGACTTTCCAAAAGAAGATTTGTCACTTTTTCCACTACGTCAGACTCGCCACCGGTAAGTGGAAATCTATTTAGGACAAGCATCTCTATAGCTAACGTTAGCACGCTACAGGCCAACAAACAAGCTATCGCCGAGAGGGGGGGGGGCAGCGGTCGGAGGCTTTTATATACTGTCTATGGTCGGAGGCCGTGGCCGTCTGCTCGCTGACCTGTCACGCCACGTAAACATATCCCAGAATGATTGACAACCAGGAGGACCAATAGTCTTGATTATCCACCCGGGAAAAGAAAATCCTCCATTATACCTTCAATCTAAATTAATCACATACATCATTTTTGCTGTGAACGTATTTTAAATATTTCAATTCAAATGAATCAATGAATAATCAAAGTTAAAAAAAAGATCTTTTTATTATTATTTTCACTGTTCAAATAATGACCATAACAATCAATACTTCTACAATTTTATGCGATGAAATTGCGGGAACTTGCAAAAACTGCAGTTTGATGAAAAAGAGTTAAAAAAAAAAAAGTGATTCCCCCCCAACACCGTGTTCTCACTAGGCGAAATGATGTCACTTCATAACGTTCCCATGGCAACAGGGGAAAATGGCTGCTCTCGTGTGAAGTAAACGCAACATTTTTCATCTTCCTGCTGAGATATATGTGACTTTTTTGCAACGAAAATGCGGGGATTATGAAATCATGCAAGCTCCGCATATTTTGCGCGGAACTCGGCAATTCATGCAGCGGAAGTGCGGCGTATTTGAATAAATGCCCCCCCCGCATAAATATGCAGACTTTGGATGATTATGCGTTGAATTACGCGATCGCATAATCACGTTTGCCTACTTCTGATACCGCGGCGGCAGAAATGTTGGCGATGGCGGGCCGCCACTACAAAATCAACATAGAGGAAACACTGCCGGATTGAGTTCAAATAAACTACAGCGTGTGTGTTCGTGGTGATGAAAAAACATGTCAGCCAGTCAAACAGTGAGTGCGTGGCTAATTTATTTGTTTGTATGATACATCAGGCTGTGATACACACACTGATCAATGCATTGTTTGTTTGAGTCTGCACTAAGGCTGACCTCGATTAAAGAGATTCCTAGTCGACTCGTGTGGTTTTGTCGACTAATCCAATAGTTGATAATATCACGCAAAAGCACCACTTGTGTCAGAGAGATGTGCTCAAAGGTTTCTTGGAAATAAGCCATTCAGCATGATTATGTTCATGCTGAATGCATAAAAGACTGACCAATCAACTTCAGAAATCTTAGATGCAAAACGACTTTTTTCATAACAAACAAACACAACACCTTCTTTTTGCAGCGGCCAAATAAAGCAATTCATGCAGAAACCAAGGCAACCATGCAACAATTTTTTGTTTACGTGAGAGAAATGTGTTTGAAGTGTGTGTGTGTGTGTGTGTGTGTGTGTGTGTGTGTGTGTGTGTGTGTGTGTGTGTGTGTGTGTGTGTACCTGGTGTGATGTTGAGCTCGTTGCCGATGGCGAGGCTCCACACTTTTCCTCGGACACTGGGAGGAAGTCCCTGCCACCAGAGATCCCTGACCCGCCTCGTTCCCTTCCTACACACACACACACACACACACACACACACACACACACACACACACACACACACACACACACACACAATGAGCGGAATAAACATGTTAGACAACAGGTTTCCGCCGTTTAGGAGCAGCACCTACACGATCTAGTGATTGCAATTTAATTTCATTAGCAAGTTTTGTCTTTAAGCTTTTTGAGTGTTATTTACTCATTATCTTCTCTAGCTTTTTCAACGTTTCAGACACAGATATATATATGGTGACGATAATGGTGGAAAGTGATGTGACCCCAAATGACCACAGAGACTGTGTACGCGCCACGCGGAGAGCTGAGGAGACGTACACGGTGTCCCAGTGCGGCAGGACCTCGTTGTTCCAGACGACCATGGCGTTGGAGATGCTGTCCTCCTGTCGGTGCCTCTCCTTCATCTGCCGCTTCTTCCTCTGGGCTTCCTTTATCTCTGAGGGAGAGAGAGGGAGTCAGAGACTGAGTGAGACGGCTTAAATCTGTCTGAGCCAATCAAATCAAAGCAGAACGTCAGGCTCCCAACCAAAGTGTGGAAAATTGTCCTTGCCAACAAACTCTTTGCTGTTTTTTTGGTAAGTATAAAAGTAGAATAAAGAGGTCATTTCAGACACTTGCGCCTGTGCTCTGTGTGTGTGTGTGTGTGTGTGTGTGTGTGTGTGTGAGTGTGTGTGTGTGTGTGTGTGTGTGTGTGTGTGTGTGTGTGTTTACCTCTCCTCTTGGCTCCTGCAACCATCTCCTCGTACTCCATTTTGTGTCTCTGAGCTTCCTCCAGAGATTTGGCAGGCAGGTTCCTGAGGGACAGAGAATCTGAGAGTCAGACAGGAAGTCAGCCACTTAGGCCTCCTGCACATTGCCTGCGTGGCGTGAGCGTGTCAGCTGCGTGGCGTGTCCGTTTTTATTTCGGCTCCCATGTTAACAGGTTAGAGCGTGCACGCTGCCTGCGTGACACGCACGTCTCAGGCGCGGCTCGAGTCGTGTCGAAAACGCGTGCATCCTAGAAATAGAACCGATGGCTATTTTTCACGCGACACGCCAGCGTGTTGGAAGAGTTTCCAGGCAAAATATAATAGGAAAATATGTTTGTATGTCATTTTGACACAAATACATATTAATAAATGACATGTTGATGTTTGAAAGTCTCGAGGTTTTCACATAAATGCAGATATATAAATGTAATTTCAAAAAAATTATGAATAAGTATAGATTTTCAAATATGTCACCCGTCAATACAGAACCAAATATTCTGGAGAATATTTTACAGTCAATACTGCCGACGTTGAGCAAACTGCAGTGTCCGTCTGTGTGTGTGTGTGTGTGTGTGTCCGTGTGTGCGTGTGTGTGTGTGTGTCCATGTGTACGTGCGTGCGTGTCCGTGTTTCCGTGTGTGTGTGTGTGTGTGCGCGCATGTGTGTGTCCGTGTGTACGTGCCTGCGTGCGTGCATGCGTGTGTGTACGTGTCTGTGTGTGTGTGTGTGTGTGTCCGTGCGTGCACGTGCGTGTGTGTCCGTGTGTACATGTTTGTGTGTCCGTGTGTACATGTGTGTGTGTCCGTGTGTACATGTGTGTGTGTCCGTGTGTGTGTGTATGTCCGTGTGTGTGTGTCCGTGCGTGTACGTGTCTGTGTGTGTCTGTGTGTGTGTGTGTGTGTGTGTGTGTGTGTGTGTGTGTGTGTACGTGCGTGTACGCGTGTGCGCGTGCGTGCGTGCGTGCGTGCATGCGTGTGTGTACGTGTCTGTGTGTGTGTGTGTGTCCGTGCGTGCACGTGCGCGTGTGTCCGTGTGTACATGTTTGTGTGTCCGAGTGTACATGTGTGTGTGTCCGTGTGTACATGTGTGTGTGTCCGTGTGTGTGTGTGTCCGTGTGTGTGTGTCCGTGCGTGTACGTGTCTGTGTGTGTCTGTGTGTGTGTGTGCGCGTGCGTGCGTGCGTGCGTGCGTGCGTGCGTGCGTGCGTGCGTGTGTGCGTGTATCTGACTGGTACTCACGCTGGCCGGTCCTCCAGGATGAGAGCCGTGGTGGAAAGCGGCTCAAACTCCAGGTTCTTCCTCCTGCCGGCAGCCGGGGGAAGCTGAGGACACGGGGACGCGTCGGAGTCCGTCTCCTGCTCCGCCGGTGGACTCTAAACAAAGACAGACGCGGTTACAGACAGCAGGAATCCTTCCTCTACATCACACGTGTCAAACTCAAGGCCCGCGGGCCAAATCCGGCCCCTTGCTAATTTTGATGCGGCCCCTATATACATTTAGGTTCACAATACATCTTGGCCCACCTACTTTTTTGTCATTTTTCACGTTTTTTTTTTGTCATGTTTGATGCTTTTTTCAAACTTTTTTGTCATTTTTGTCAACCAAACTGTTAAGTGAGAAGACTATATGAGACATGCAATGATACAGTCAAAGATATTTGACTTTTCCCATGACATAAAAGCAATAAACTCTACGTCTGGCCCTTGATGTGATTCTCATTTTCTAGTGTGGCCCTTAGGGAAGTTGAGTTTGACACCCCTGCTCTACATCATGTTCCCTTTAATTCATCTTTTATAAAAAGCTCAAGCATGGTCCCACGTTTTCATGGACATTTCAAACGTTTCGATGACTTCTCTAATACAATTTGCATCAGTCATTAGAGAGCCATTGAATAAGAAATGCACACTTACCGGGCATTATTCAAACATATCAGATTAAGGACCTTATTTTAATGATCTAAGCGCACGGCGTGAAGTGCCTGGTGCAGGTGCGTTTAGGGCGTGTCCACAGCCACTTTTGCTAGTTTGACGGCGGATATAAGGGTCCGTGCGCCGGGCGCCTGGTTCAAAAGGGTTTTAACTCCATTTTACTAAATTATAAACACATACAATTCCACGACAAGTGGGCAAACTTCACCTGCAGACGTGTATTGTGTGATGTGAAGCTACTGATGGACATTGTGAGAAGATTTTTGGGGTGCTGTTTATACAAAATAAGATGGAAAACAGTTAAGAATATTTATGTTAAGTCTCTTTTGGTAAACTATTATTATTATTATACAGTTATACTGTCATCTTTGTTGACAGTTTTACTATAAAATATGTTTACTCAGACCTTCTTGGTCACAAAATGTTTGTTTTGTGTGATGTTAGTAAATACTGACAATAGACAATAGTAGTTAAAGTTGTTTCATACCAAACAACAACCTACAAACAGCTAAACAACAGGCCCACACACACACACACCACACACACACACACACACACACACACACACACACACACACACACACACACACACACACACACACACACACACACACACACACACACACACACAGGGTAATTGTTCTGTTCGGCACAAAGAGAAGCATTGGTGTGATAGAGGAAAAGCTCTGCACAAAGTCTGAATAAATCTCCGTCTGCGGATGACTGTGTGTGTGTGTGTGTGTGTGTGTGTGTGTGTGTGTGTGTGTGTGTGTGTGTGTGTGTGTGTGTGTGTGTGTGTCGTTTACGAGTGCCTGTGTGCATGTCTGTGTGGCCTATCTCAGCTGCTTAATGAATGCCTGTGTGTGCGTCCGTGTGTGAGTGTGTACTTGAATATATTTGGGGTCTAACGGTCGAAAAAGCAACGCACAATAAACGGTCCATTCACAGGAGCGGCGGGGCAGCTGTGGGTCAACAACACAACAAGCCTTTCATACACTGACGTCTGAGCGCCGCCATCACCAGCAGAGGGAGACAAAGTTTTACTTTTTGACTCAACCGGTGCTGCCTCGTCGTCACTTTTCACTGAGGCGAAAGTCACATATGTGTAAAATCATGAGACTGAGGCAGGCATTCAAGTGACTTAACTGGTCTGTGTCATTTACAGAGTTTTTACAATGAAATCTGCAACATTTGAACAGTTTACAACACGTGTGTTAAACTCAAGGCCCGCGGGACGAATCTGGCCCCTTGCAGAACAGGAGTGATTAAGCGCAACACCTGAGAAGAACCGTTGTTGTTGTTACTCTCTGCTCCTCGCCACGGGGCGTCTCAGGTCAAATCACTCCGCCCAAGTAGCAGCAGTAGCAGTGCTTCGCCTTCTGAGAATATAGTTCCCAGTATGTATACAGTTAGAAGATGGCTGTGTGTCATGTGACCTTGTTATTTGTACACGCTGTGACTACAAATCACAACATGTAAATAGGAACATGTTGCCGTTATTTTGTCACTTATTGGGAGCAGTAGGCTAGTTGGAGCCTGTTACCTCCAGGATCTGTGCTAAGCTAGGCTAGATGGAGCCGGTTACCTCCAGGATCTGTGCTAAGCTAGGCTAGATGGAGCCGGTTACCTCCAGGATCTGTGCTAAGCTAGGCTAGATGGAGCCGGTTACCTCCAGGATCTGTGCTAAGCTAGGCTAGATGGAGCCGGTTACCTCCAGGATCTGGTCTAAGCTAGGCTAGATGGAGCCGGTTACCTCCAGGATCTGTGCTAAGCTAGGCTAGATGGAGCCGGTTACCTCCAGGATCTGTGCTAAGCTAGGCTAGATGGAGCCGGTTACCTCCAGGATCTGTGCTAAGCTAGGCTAGATGGAGCCGGTTACCTCCAGGATCTGTGCTAAGCTAGGCTAGATGGAGACGGTTACCTCCAGGATCTGTGCTAAGCTAGGCTAGATGGAGCCGGTTACCTCCAGGATCTGGTCTAAGCTAGGCTAGATGGAGCCGGTTACCTCCAGGATCTGTGCTAAGCTAGGCTAGATGGAGCCAGTTACCTCCCAATAAGTCGGCGTGTTCCTTTAAGTTGCAGAAGGGAGCAAACTGCAGAAACCAGTTTTAAAACAGCGTCTTTAGTTAGTTAGTATTTCTGGACATGTGCACGCCAGTTCATGGCGTAGTGTCCATATCTACGTGTACCTACAGCGTAGATTCAACGCAGCAGAACTAGAAGTCAAGTTCTAGGACGATCATTTTGGCAGTAATCCCTGTTTGTCCCTCAGAGCCTCTGAGCTATTTCCTGCGTTGCTGCACAAACTGAACTCAAAGGAAACTGTCAAAGCCAGCCCTCCTCATCCTCCTCCTTCTTCTTCTTCTTCTCCTCCTCTACAGTTGTGTATCTGACGTGTCAACCCACTACGGTCCAAACCACATACGGCCGGCTCCTTTCCCGATGAATCATCTGACTCTGGCCGCCATCATGTGAGCGGAGCGAGCGCAGAGGCCAACGGTTGTCAGAGACGGCTCGCCGTTAGCTCTTAAGTCTCCTCTGCCCTCACACTGCATCTGAAGGAGACACTCCTTCACAGCAGCTGTGTCACACACACACACACACACACACACTGATGCCTGATATGAAAATCAATCCTCATGTAATTCAATTCAACCAGAAACCAGGAACCAGAGACCAGAGACCAGGACCACAAACACACATACACTCGCATACACACACAGTAAATCCATTTTCCAGTCTCTTCACTGCACCATGTTGTGTGTAAACAGATGCAGGCTAACAGCATTAGCCTCTA
>CM042437.1:2737175-2762175 GCA_023631565.1 Gymnocephalus cernua | reverse complement strand
ACTAAAAAGACAAGAAAAAACTACTAAAAAAAACTACTAAAAAGACAAGAAAAAACTACTAAAAAGACAAGAAAAAACTACTAAAAAAAACTACTAAAAAGACAAGAAAAAACTACTAAAAAAAACTACTAAAAAGACAAGAAAAAACTACTAAAAAGACAAGAAAAAACTACTAAAGACAACTCTGATGCAGACAAACTTTTCCATCGTTAAGCTGTAAAGCTTGCAGTATCTAAAATACTTTTGCAAATTTAATGTTGGCCTCGTTTACGCTGTTTTAACCTGTGTTTTGGTAGCATGACAAAAATCTCTATTCAGTCCCTCCAGAAAAAACAGAAATCCTTGATTATGCGGCACGTTTTCTTAACCCTTGTGTTGTCATCCCGGGTCAAAATAAAAAAAAATAACACTCCTTTAGACACTGTTTTTACGTTTATGTTGCTTTTTTCCCACGTTATGTTGCTTTTTTGTCGCTTATTTCAATGTTTTTGGCACTTTTTTTCCCCATTAACACCAGTATATTCACCACTAGACCTATTTATTTGCATTTTTTTGGAATTCATGGTCAATAAACCTCATTTATATGAAATTTTCAATTTTTTGTAAGTAAAAAGCAGAAATGATGAATGATTTGGACTAATGGTTAATGTCAGAGGAATGAAGGTAATGGATAATCACAGATCTGTCAGTTTAGTCGGGATAACGCTATAAAATTGAATACAACACCCACAATTCTATGAACATAGAGATCTGATCCAGAATTGTCTTTGTGAAGAGCGTCTTATGGAACCATCAATGTTATTGATGGTTCCAATGTTAATTTGGTTCAAAGAAACCCAAATTTATGATCTAGAAACTTTGAAAACGGGTCAAATTTGACCCGAGGGCAACATGAGGGTTAAAAAATGCGATGGAATATGCGGGATATTTATGCAATTTTATGCGATGAAATTGCGGGAACTTGCAAAAATTGCGGGAACTTGCAAAAATTGCAGGAACTTGCAAAAATTGCGGGAACTTGCAAAAATTGCAGGAACTTGCAAAAATTGCGGGAACTTGCAAAAATTGCGGGAACTTGCAAAAATTGCGGGAACTTGCAAAAACTGCGGTTTGATAAAAAAGAGATTAAAAAAAGTGATTCCCCCCCAACACCGTGTTGTCACTAGGCGAAATTACATCACTTCATAACGTTCCCATGGCAACAGGGGAAAATGGCTGCTCTTGTGTGAAGTAAATGCAACATTTTTCAACTTCCTGCTGAGATATATGTGACTTTTTTGCAACGGAAATGCGGGGATTATGAAATCATGCAATCATTTTGCGCGGAAATCAAGCAAGCAAGCAAAAGTGCGGCGTATTTGAAAAAATGCGGCCCCCCCACACAAATACGCAGACTTTGGCTCATTATGCATTGAATTCTGCGATCGCATAATCATGTTTTTCTGGAGGGGACTGGACAGTGGGCACTACGGCAGGTCAGTGGTCAGTGTACATTAGCAGTGGACTGATGGAAGTATGCAGAATGAGACACAGCCTGGTGTCTGGCCCGGATGTAAACACAGCAGCAGAGACGTGGCTGTAAACGCAGCTCTAAAGTCTCCCTCCCTCCTGAGGTTTAACACAAAGAGCTATCAGCTGATCTGCCTGCCTCCAGGCCCGCCGCTTCGATCTCGACAAACCTGCTCGACTCTATTCTGAGTTCTCTGAAAAGGCTCCACGTGCTTCCTGGTGTGTCGGTCTGAATCTGCTGCGCATAAAACTTGTTTCTGGCCCGCTATGTGAAGTGTACGCATAACAGAACAAGGTTGGGTCAATAAAAAGGTGAAGGTAAAAGGTGCTGTAGGAGAACCTGTGGCAACTATAGCTGTGTTAGACAATCTATCCTTAAAAAAGGTACACTGGGTAGTGTTTGAAGTATTTTATTCTTCGTTCATAAATATGTCCTCATTGGTGTAAAATGACCTCTAATGCGTGCAGAGGGAATTTGAAAGACAACCGTTTATCCCGGGGAGTTCCCAGACCCAAAATCCCAAAATCTTGAAGTGGGTCTGGCATTGTCCGGCTATCATTGAATCGATATATCGATCCAGATCGATGTATCGTTACACCCCTAAGTGCAGGTGTAGCCTGAGATAATGCAAACGTGTTCACGCCTGAAAGGGGCAGAGCCGCTACATCGCTGCTGCTGCTGCTGCTGCAGCTGCAGCAGCAGCACGGCAGCTGTGCGGAGGTTAAACTCAGTGATTAATCGGCCTCAGAAATAGAAATCAGAGGGAGCAGTGAATGTGGGGAAAGAGGCTGCGATGAGTCAGTGCTCACTGAGCCCGGCCGTATCACTGACTGCACACACGCACACACTCAACTGGGGCACGATTAGCATGCAAGTTGCACAGCTATAGGCCGCAGAACGCAGCTCTGAGAGGCTATGGAAAAGAAGCTAATGTGTGTCAAATGGTCAACATCCTCTTTAATCCCTCTATGAGAACAGAGACGAATATTAAATATGGAATTAACCCACAGTATAGTCTCTAGATTCGTGACAAAAATATACACCGGTTTTCGGTATGAACCGGTATACCGCCCAGCACTAAGGTCATTTATCAAACAACATACAAACACAGTCAAGGACTGGGTTATATCCAGAAGTCTCTCAGAAGTATAAAGCTGCGTTTAACTGGAGCAGGAAATTCCCAGTGCTTGTAAACGTCTCTCTCCCTTTTTTTCAAATCAGCTAAAACCTCCATGTCTTCTCTACGTAACCGGAGAAAAGACAGTTTAGCGAGGAAAGCAGGTGTGTACTACAGTCAGTCGGCCATTAAGCAAGGTGACATTGGTAGTCTGGTGTGAAATAAATTCACATATTACCATCTATCCCCCCCCCAAATCATCGTGATCTCTTCCTCTTTGGACGGAGCTCAATACTGACCAAAACAAGGAACAGTTAAACCACAAATATTTCCAAATTCAATTCAATTTGTCACGTTAGCAAAAGCTGTCCAGTCGCTGAACAACATGCCAGATCTTTATTACAACTTGGGGTCTGTGTGGTTAATGACATCCGGACCAGATGGAGGTTTTTTTTTTACGGCGGCTAGTTGAGATGGGAGCTGGAAATACGCGGCCCAAAAAAAAAAATCCAGTTTGAGCTTGAGGTAACTTAACCCTGCCATGTCCTTTAGTTTGATTGTTTATATATATATATATATATATATATATATATATATATATATATATATCCCTGTTTATGGGGAAATACATACAGTAGCAGAATGTGAGGGATGCTGCATGGTGGCAGTGATTGCAGAGTCACATAACAATAAGATATTTGATATAAAAGGTGTGTAGTTTTTTCTAGTTGTAGTTGTGGAACGCATGAGCAGTCGAAAGTCCTCAAAGGGTAAAATAAATCAGGTACTGAGAGTATGTTTGGGTTAAAGCTGTGGTTGTTTGCACTGCTGGCAGTCACAGCTTTGGGGCTTTTCTTATTTTTACCACATCAGTGAACTGCGTGTTGACACGTGGTGTGTGTGTGTGTGTGTGTGTGTGTGTGTGTGTGTGTGACAGAGAGAGAGAGAGGGGGGAGGAGGGGAAGCTAGAGAGAGAGAGAGCTAGAGAGAGAGAGGGAGAGAGAGACATCACACATCAGTGAACTGTGTGTGTGTGTGTGTGTGTGTGTGTGTGTGTGTGTGTGTGTGTGTGTGTGTGACAGAGAGAGAGAGAGAGAGAGGGGGGAGGGAGAGCTAGAGAGAGAGACATCACACATCAGTGAACTGTGTGTGTGTGTGTGTGTGTGTGTGTGTGTGTGTGTGTGTGTGTGTGTGTGTGTGTGTGTGTGTGTGTGTGTGTGAGAGAGAGAGAGATCGCACTTCACTTCAGTTTACCTGGTGAAGAAATCAGCGATGCCGAACCTCTTTGGCATCAGCTTGGTGTCTGAGCTGTGTGTCTGTTGGCTCCGGTCCCGGTCCAGGTCCAGGTCCCGGTCCCGGTCCGGCAGATGGTCCGGGGCGCTCTGCCTGCGACCCGCTTCCAAGGCGTTCCGAAAATCCTCCTCGTCCCCGAAATAAAAGCCCCCATCCCCGTCGGGAGACAACGGCGTGGCATCACAGCTGAGGGACACCACAAGGTTGGGGTTAGTCCTTAAACTTGACGGTCTGACGGGTAAACTGAGCTCACTGAAACCCTCCTCATCCTCCTCCTCCTCCTCCTCATCATCCACCCTGATGTTGGGTTCAGAGAGGCTGTCGCCGTTCACGTTGGAGAGGGTTGACGTGGGGAGTTTGGCACTTGATCCCAAGGTGGGGGAGTCCTTGGATGGGGATGGGGATGGGGCCGAGGCGGAGAGAGGGAGCTCTGCCGCTGGTGGTGCATCCTCCCCCGGGCACTTAGAGAACAATGTCCCGCTGAAGTCGCTTTGGCTCCTCAGATAAAATCCCGAACCGGCACCCCCGTTTTCCTGCTTTGCCCCCAGGTCGAAATGTATGTCTGAGTTGTTTTCGGGGGAATAGTCTGAATAGTCGGGCCAGTCACATGTTGCTGCGGTGGTGGTCACGATGTGTAAACCACCGTTGGCAACTCTCACTTCCTCACAGTCCACGTCGCATAAACAACCGAGTCTCTGGCCCAGAAGCACCGGACTGGAGAACACTGTCTGTTTACAGAGAGCGATATCCGCTCCGGGACCGCAGTACTCCGGCGACCTGTCAACAACATCCCCGTTGGCCATGTTTACATCTGGACAGTCAGGGGCCGGGGCCGCCGCGGCGGCGACGCATGCGCAGTTCCTCTGGTGCTTACCAGTGAATGACAGCCGATCAAGGGGGAGAGAAGTCTGGATGCAGCCACCGCTGGTTGTCTCTTCTCCCGGGATAACTTCGTCGCTTTCCCCTGCAGGCTGCATCTCAACTGAAATCGGACCCCCGAGCAGAACAGCTGGACAGGAAGCCACTGTAGTCCCTGTGACTGTGACTGTGAGGCCGCCTCCTCCTCCTCCTCCTTCCAGTCCGACCATCGTCGGCTCCTCCTGACCGAATGACTCAGTAAATCCGTTCAGGTCGCCGCAACCCCCCGAAATCCCACAGCTGCCAGTCAACCCCCCGGGGGAGATATAGTACTCCTCCGCCGCCGCCGCGACAAAATCCAATATTATCTCCCTGTTTTGCACCTCCTCGTCTCTGTTGTTTACATTCCTGCCGTTACCGGTCACGTATACATGACCCTTCCCGGCTTCCTGCCCCCCGCCGACACCGGATAGCAGCGCTGCCGCTGTTGCGCTGGGGTCTTTTAACGCGATGTAACGTGTATTACCTCCTCCGTCCTCTTCGTTCTCGTTCAAGTCGACGGCAGACGAGCCTCGGTTCTCGTTCGTCGTTTCCATGACGACTCAGTCCGTCGAACGCGCCTCGTCCCCGGCCATAGAATCCTGTCGCGAGCCCTCCTGCCCAACGGCTCGGCAGCAGCAACAGCAGCAGCTTTTGTTGTTCTCGTAGGAAGGGGCTACCATTTTTTTTTTCTTCTTCTTCTTCTTTTTTTAGCCTTCAACAACGTTAACTGCCACTCACCACCGGGTGGGACATGTTCATGTCTTGGTGTCGTCTTAAAAAAATAAATAAATAACAATATATTCTCCTTCTTTCTTGCGAAGTTAACGTCGTTGTCGCCGGACAGAAGATTATTTAAATCCGCTACAACGTTTAGCTGGCTGCATCACCGGCCACAGACCAGCGCCATCTTGAAAAATACCCCAACAATGACGTCATGCCTCCACCACCACCACCGCCGCCGCCACCACCACAAACTCACTGCCGGAGCTTTTGATTGGCTGACAGTTTACAGTGACGCCTGCTGGTCACTGCGTGTAACTGCACCAGGGATCCCTGATGACCCTGTTGACCCCCCCCGTAAATAAATAAATAAATACATATTTTTTCAGTAAATTACTACATTGAAAAAAAAAAAAAAAAAAAAAAAAAAAATATATATATATATATATATATATATATATATATATATATATATATTTTTATTTTATTTTATTTTTTTTCTTTTTCTGGGTCAAAATTTAAAAATTAAAACTTCTTTTCAATGTTTTTGGCCCTTTTTTTTAAAGATGTTTTTCTTCCATTTAGGCCTTTGGTGACAGGACAGATTAGAAATGAAAGGGGGGAGAGAGAGAGAGAGAGAGAGAGAGAGAGAGAGGGGGGGGGGGGGGATGACATGCAGGAAAGTGCTGCAGATCGGAATCAAACCTGCAACTTCTGCGTCAAGGACTGAGCCTCTATATATGGGCGCTCGCTCTACCACTAGACCACCCAGGCACCCAGTTTTTGTAACTTTTTTCGATGTCTTTGTCGATTTTTTGAAGCGCCTTTTTATGTTTTTGTCACTTTTTTCAACATTTTTGTCACTTTTTTCGGCATCTTTTTATCAATTTATTTCTCTCTAAATGCTATAAAATTGAATAATACAACCAAATTCAATGAAAGTAGTGAACTGATCATTTATTTTACTTGTGAAGAGCGTCGTACGGAAGCATCCACGTTACTTTTCTTTGACAATTTATTTGAAAGAACCCCAAATTTCTGATACAGAAAACAGCAGCACAACAGAAACAAGAGGGAAGTATAGAAAGTAATAAAAATAAATAAGAGGTGTATCATCTATTATATATGCATGTATACGTACATACCCACTTGTGATAACAAATATTTCTATTTATATATATATATATAGGCTACTTATCCAAATAGTTGGGAATTCAATTTCTGTAAATCCTATTTATATTTATTTATTTTTCATTTGTTTTGTGCAAATATTACATTTCTAAAGTATTAACTAGTAACTAAAGTTATCAGATAAATGTTGTGAAGTAAAAAAATTACAAAATACAATCTTTACATCTGAGATGTAGAAAGAAAGTACATTTGTTGTGGGTTTATTTTTTATTTTATTTTTCATTTCATGTTTATTTGAATAGGGACAGATGCATCACAGCATGTATAGCTTTTGCTATAGTTTCCAATGCCGGTCCCTAAAATGGCTTTTATTAAACAGTCATAACACAAATACTACATTGACATATTAAAATACATAAAGCTCATAAACATACATGACACATCCATCTGTTGTTCACTGTAAAGTACAGACAAAGGCATAATTTACAGGTGGGGATAATAACAACTGGCCAGTAAACAATTTCCTTTACATAAATAAAGACATTTGCACCACAACTTGTTGCAGAAAAGGAGATGCAGTGCTCGATATGCTCAACATTTCTATTTGTGCACAGTGCATTACTGTAAAAGCAGGATTTTACTGTTTTTTCAGATGGTTGAGGAGGAGTTCATTTTGAACTATTGAAGAATTATTTTCATAATGGATTCATCTCTTGATTATTTTCTTCAGTAAATCGACTGATTGTTTGCGTAGCGGTTGTGCACTCTAACTGTCAACTGTCAAATATATTTGACTGTATCATTGCATGTATCATATACTGTAGTCTTCTCACTTACATGTTGGGCGTCATAAAGCCCCCCAAAAAGTTCGCCAAAAAAGTTCTTCAACCAGCGACAAATATGTTGAAAAAAGCGCCAAAATTGTCTGAAAAAGACAACAAAAACATCAGAAAGCGGCAAAAACTTCCGAAAAAAGTGACAAAAACTAGGTCGGTCTAACTTTATTGTGAACCTAAATTGAAATGCGGGCCGGATCAGAACCTGCGAGGGGCCGGATTTGGCCCTCGGGCCTTGAGTTTGACACGTGTGACCTGAAGTGTAACCAGGGTAACAGTTACAGTAGTTCTTCGCGGTTCGTCACACGTCAGCGTCACAAGGAGCGCATGGAGACGCCGCACGCAGACTGTCAGAAGTTGTTCTCTATACAATCAATGACCATAGATATCACACAAAATGTAGTCTCGCATGGTCAGACCTTCCTCCACAGAGCTGCGGAGGAAGGTCTGTCTAGTCCACACAGATTCCTGGGATGGGAGAGAAACGTGCTCGGGTTTTTATATATATATATATATATATATATATATATATATATATATAGAAAAATAATAATCTGACAACAGGAATAAAAACAATAAAATAGAGAAATATCACATAAAAACAAATAATAACCATGTCTGTGGATTAACCAAAAAACATAAAAAAATCATCAAATAATACACTTAAAATGATCTACAGACATATAATTGTCCAATTTTAATACTTCTTATGTGCTCTGGTTTATCGGCATTTCTATGAACCAATCACAATCGTCTTGGGGCGGGGCTAAGCGCCGGACGGAGCCACGGTGCCTCTGCTAGATAGCCTCTGGAAGGAACTTGTTCTGGTGGAACATGTGTACGTTCAGAAGTAGTTTTTAGTCGTGTAACAGAGAACTCAGATTGGACAGATAGTCTAGCTAGCTGTCTGGATTTACCCTGCAGAGATCTGAGGAGCAGTTAACCAGAGTCCTCACAAATCAGCCGGAGGTTAGAACGCCAACACAGAGACAGAGGAAGGAGACGGACGTTGGCGAAAAGACGTGCATCCGGCGAAATTTCCTGCAGCAGCAGAACAATCCCGGAAGTGGAACGTCGTGGATATAGACTACAGACAAAGTAACCCCCATATAACATTTCCCGTTAGTAAAATCATGTAAATTCAGTCCCTCCAGAAAAACGTAGAGTTTTTTGTGTGACTGTTGCGGGCAAAAATCCTTGTTTATGCGACAAAAATGCATCAAAAAGCATCAAAACATGTCGCAAAATGTGAATATTATACAATATAACTTACCTGTACGTACCTGTGGTCGAGCCGTACCGCGGAGCCTTTCATCAGCCTGACCATTCACGGGCAAAAATCCTTGATTATGCGGCACGTTTTCTTAAAAAGTTTGCGATGAGATATGCGGGATATTTATGCAATTTTATGAGATGAAATTGCGGGAACTTGCAAAAACTGCGGTTTGATGAAAAAGAGAAAACAAAGTGATTCCCCCAACATCGTGTTCTCACTAGGAGAAATTACATCACTTCATACCGTTCCCATGGCAACAGGGGAAAATGGCTGCTCTTGTGTGAAGGAAACGCAACATTTTTCAACTTCCTGCTGAGATATATGTGACTTTTGTTGCAACGAAAATGCGGGGATTATGAAATCATGCAAGCCCCGCATATTTTGCGTGGAAATCGGCAATTTGTGCGGCGAAAGTGCGGCGTATTTAACAAAATGCGGCCCCCGCATAAATATGCAGACTTTGGCTGATTATGCGTTGAATTCTGCGATCACATAATCGCGTTTTTCTGGAGGGACTGCAAAGCATAGCTACATGCAAGGGCGTATCTTTGGGTTCAATATTTAGGGTGTTGAGATCTCCACTTTTGGGGGGGGTATTATTATTTCCCCCTGTAAATTACGCCTTTGCATAGGCCTACATGTATTCAACACATCAACAGATGTTTGGTGGGTTGAAGGGAAAAATAATAGCAAAAAGTGTACTTCTTAAAGTAGCCTATTAAAATTGAGAAGGTTTTATAAATTATACATATAAAATGTGCATATTTAGATATTTCTAGGTGGTTAATTTGCTAAAATCAAACCAAACATTTGCTCATACTGACCTAAATCATGTCGAAAATACTTTTTCACTCAGTTTTTTTTTGTTTTTCCTGAGACAGAAACAGGTCTGGAACAAAGAAAGTTCATTTTCTCCTGATGTGTCCGTCTAAAAAAAAAAAAAATGTCATTTTAGGCTTGTAAAAAAAAAAATGGCTCCAAAATTTACTTTGGTGACTACGGGCCGAAAGGATCAGTTATAATTTGTGTTCACGTTGAAATCAACACGCTCAGGACACGCCGCTATAGTCTCTTAAAGCCTACACATGACCCGCGGCAAAACGGCGAGGGAGGGCGCAGAGCTAGAAATAAGTAAGTAAGTAAACACACAAGTATTATAACCAAAATGTACTTAAAGTACCTTTTCATTTCTACAGCCGTCCCGTCAAAATAAAGGCTGAAAATGCCCAAATAATTATCAAAAGTAAAAGTACTCATGCAGAAAAATGCCCTGCTGTTATTATAGTGTATTAGATTAATGTATTGTTGATACAAGATTGATTGTAGATAGTTCATGGGTTGGTTATAAATGAATCAAACACTCACTCAATCAATTAATCAATCTTTATTTGCACTTTTCATGCAGGTTGGTGCAATTTAAAGTCCTTTACTGTTGACTGACAAGCAGATAATGAGACAGTCCAAACATGACGTTGTAAAAAGTACAAACTCTGCTTATTAAATGTATTAAATATGAAGTATAAATGAGTATAAAGTAGAATTTAAATGGAAGCAACGTTTGTCTGAACTGTGCTGTAAGTGCAGCAGTTCAGAATTATATTTCTTGACTCATAACAAATATCACAATTAGATTTTTACTTTTAATAACCTGATTTTTTTCTCATAGCCTATATGTATGTAGACTTGTTATATTACCTGCTGTGTTACGCTCCGGTCTTTTTATTTTTTTATAAATCATCTCAATAGTCTGCTTCAGAGAATGGCTGCATTCATAAAGTTCCATTATTATAGAGTAAAATGATATTGTACAAACAGGTATAGACAATTACACACACTACATAATACAGGCATATTACACCTCTCATATCTAGCATCTGTGATCACATGTGAATAACAATGTGTATGTTATTAACTTCATATTTGTGTTAATTAGGAAGTCAAAACAAGATGGACGAGCCGATTGTTTTCAGGATTTACTGACTGTCTCTCTGGCTGACTGGGTTCTTTATCCGGCAGGTGAATGTCTTCACATCTGTCTCAGTCCCGGTGATGTCCAAGTTCTTCCCAGACTCCTCCCACTCTCCGTCTCCCTTCTTCCAGCTGTAGGTGACGGGTCCAGCGTCTGTGATGTTTGCGTCACAGGTCAGGGTACAATTGTCCGAAGCGGGGGAACATGTCTCTGGTGCCACCTTAGGCTGGGGGACTTCTTGGATCCATACGGCCTTATAGCGCTCATTCTGGACCATGTAATTGACTTCCACTGAATACAGACCCATGTAAGCTTTAGTCATGTTGATGATTTCCAATCGTCCAGTCTCTAAATCCAGGGTTGTGCGGCCGTTAAAGTTCCTGTAATAAGACAAAGGAACTAGAACTTCACCTGTAACTGCATCTTTGACCCACTCGGCGACCAGGTCACCGTTTAACTTCCACATGATGTCGGTGAATGCTGCAGGAGGCCTCAGGTCCATCGTTAGCTGCCCGCCATCCTTGAAGTATTTTGGGGTCTCCTTGTACTGGGCTAGAGAGAAGTTCAGCGCCGCCAACAGCAACAATAACCCGGTCAGTTTCTCCATGTTTCACAGATCGACAAACGACTTGAAGAATATCTGTGTCTAGACCAGCATAACAACTTCACGGGTCTGTTTTTCTCCTCTGTTCTGAGGGAGGGAGGAGAGTTACCACATCTCAACATCTCCTGATGTCCAGATGTTTTATATAAAAACTTTAACTGTTTAGTAGGGTCAACACACTCGACTGAGCACCAAACTCGTTCTACTGAGTGTGTTCAATTTGGTGGAAAATATTTCTGGTGCAGCAGGTGTTGTTTGGATTTGGTAAAAAAATAATATGACGATGAAACAAATAAAGAAAATAGTCGTAGACTGAACCAATGTAGGTTTTTGTAATTTATTAAAGTATATATTGTCAAGGTTGCTACAAGGTTTGGACCCAAACGCAGAGAGCAGGCAGGAGTTTGTTGAGCTGGAGGATTTATTAACAAAAAAACTACAAACAAAAGAGTCCCAAGGTAGGCAAAACTTACTCGAGAAAATGAACACAAGGAAAGCGAACCAGGAAGCAGGACAGAGTAGCCACGACAGGACAAGACGGGACGCAACAGCAAACAGAATAAAGAATACAGAATACAATGATCCGACACAGGACAAGGGGAACACAAAGACTAAATACAGAGGATAACGAGGAAACAAGAGGCAGGTGACACAAGGGCTGGGGAACAGGTGGAAAACATCAGGTAATCACAAGAGCGGGAAAAACCAAAAGACAGGAAGTAAAACCAGACAAGACTAGGGAGAAAAACCAGACTTCAAAATAAAACAGGAAACAAAACATAAACAGAACAGGGAACAGAACTATACGCAGGACACTGGATGAAATAATCAGTCCCTCCAGAAAAACGCGATTATGCGATCGCAGAATTCAATGCATAATCAGCCAAAGTCCGCATATTTATGCGGGGGGGGGGGCGCATTTTTTCAAATACGCCGCACTTTCGCCGCATAAATTGCCGATTTCCGCGCAAAATATGCGGGGCTTGCATGATTTCATAATCCCCGCATTTTTGTTGCAAAAAAGTCACATATATCTCAGCAGAAAGTTGAAAAATGTTGCGTTTACTTCACACAAGAGCAGCCATTTTCCCCTGTTGCCATGGGAACGTTATGAAGTGACGTAATTTCGCCTAGTGAGAACACGGTGTTGGGGGGGAATCACTTCTTTTCTCTTTTTCATCAAACCGCAGTTTTTGCAAGTTCCCGCATTTTCATTGCATAAAATTGCATAAATATCCCGCATATTCCATCACATTTTTTAAGAAAACGTGCCGCATAATCAAGGATTTTTGCCCGCAACAATCACAAAAAAACTCTGCGTTTTTCTGGAGGGACTGAATAACATGACAGGAAACACACAGAAACAACAGGCAACAGAAATAGAACAAGATACAAAGCAAAACACTGAAACCATAACATATATTTAGCAAAACAGGAGGACGAGTTTCACAAACGCTCGCAGAAAGGTGTGAAAGAGTCTTCAAAAACGAGAACAGAGATACACAGTTTATACGCAAGAGATTAGGACAGAGAGAGTGACAGTAACACATGTTTCAAGACTCTAGCCATGTCCACACGAAGACGTTAGGATGCAAACGTCTTCCCTGGATTCGGTTCAAGAAAATTCACGTCCACATGAATCCATCTGTAAATGACTCAACACGCTACTTCATATGCCAGGCCTGTAGGCGGCGCTGTTATCGCTACAGACATTAACGAAATGAAGAAGAGCAGCCTTCAGTCACTTCCACTTCCTTTCATAACATGACTAGCTAGTTCTCTTAATACATCCAAAGAATTTCTAACACAGGAAGAAGTTCCACTCCCTCGTTAACTTCCTGGTTCTGAGTTCCACTAGATGGCGCTCACAGGCCAGTGCAGAATGAATGGAGGTCTATGGAGCCCCGAAAAATCCACTTTTCTCAGGATATCATTTTTTGTCTAGTAATTTGAATGTTGCATTCGAAAGGGGAGGCAAAGAAAATACATACAGCCTTTTATAATGTCAATGACGTCATACACGTATACGGCCAGAGATACCGCTTTACGGCGAGCTCTGAGTCGCTTCCTGTTCTCTCTCTCGAGGCATCGACAACACAGCTGACAGGTTAGACTCTCCCTGTCAACACACGTGCTAGAAAGAGGTTTGCTAATGTTTTAACGACCACGCCGAAATATTCAGTCCGACATTCTGGCTCCACTTCAGATGCCGTCGAGCGGGATCTCCGATCGTAATCAGTCCTTCGCTGACCAATCAGCATTCATTAGCAGAATGCTAGCGCGGTACGGGCAACAAAAAACGTGATTATGCAATCGCAGAATTCAACGCATAATCAGCCAAAGTCCGCATAAATTACAAAGTACTTTCGCCGCATAAATTGCCGATTTCCACGCAAAATATGCATGATTTCATAATCCCTAATGAAATATGTGCTAATTTTGCATATATTACAAAAAACTAAATCTGAATATTGGATAAAGCCACGTTCAAAATTATTTTTTCATTGTGTTCACATATTAGACGGGGAAGAACTACAGAGGGATTTATGGATATCTACTTTTGTTATCCTGTAAATCAGAAAAAAATCGATTTTTTGCCATGTTTTTTGGAATAAAATGTTATATAAATCAGGCTAGGAATAATATATTTACAAATCCCTCTGCATATGTCTTCATAATATAACTATGTACAAGGCTGGAAAGTTTGGTGTATATAAGTCATTTTGAGAAAACGGGCTTTAAGCTGTGTTTGAATGTGCTCTACTTACTTTTATTTTAAATACAATACAGATGATTTATTTAGTTGAGCACACTCAGTAGAATACGTTCAGTGCTCAGTGGAGTGTGTGGACCCTACTAAACAGTTAAACTTTTTATAAGACATCAGGAGATGTTGAGATGTGGTAAGTCTCCTCCCTCCCTCAGAACAGAGGAGAAAAACAGACCCGTGAAGTTGTTTTTCTGGTCTGGACCAGTTCTTGAAGTAGAAAAAGAGGTTCCAGTACTCTCTTGCATTGGCAAATCATTATGACATTTTAGATTTGTGTGTGTGTGTGTATGTGTGAGTGTGTGTGTGTGTGTGTGTGTGTGTGTGTGTGTGTGTGTGTGTGTGTGTGTGTGTGTGTGTGTGTGTGGGCTTGATTAACTATATTTGTGGGGTCCAAAAACCGGGAGTCCAGTATACTTGTGGGGTCCGGACAGCTTTGTGGGTCCAAAATGCTGGACCCCACATGTTTAAAGGGCTGTTTGAGGGTTAAGACTTGGTTTTAGGGTTAGGGTTAGAATGAGGTTATGGTTAAGGTTAGGGTAAGGGTTAAGGTTAGGCATTTAGTTGGGGTGGCTAAGGTGAGGGTAAGGGTTAAGGTTAGGCATTTAGTTGTGATGGTTAAGGTGAGGGTAAGGGTTAAGGTTAGGCATTTAGTTGTGATGGTTAAGGTTAGGGTAAGGGTTAAGGTTAGGCATTTAGTTGTGATGGTTAAGGTGAGGGTAAGGGTTAAGGTTAGGCATTTAGTTGTGGTGGTTAAGGTGAGGGTAAGGGTTAAGGTTAGGCATTTAGTTGTGATGGTTAAGGTTAGGGTAAGGGTTAAGGTTAGGCATTTAGTTGTGATGGTTAAGGTGAGGGTAAGGGTTAAGGTTAGGCATTTAGTTGTGGTGGTTAAGGTGAGGGTAAGGGTTAAGGTTAGGCATTTAGTTGTGATGGTTAAGGTTAGGGTAAGGGTTAAGGTTAGGCATTTAGTTGTGATGGTTAAGGTGAGGGTAAGGGTTAAGGTTAGGCATTTAGTTGTGATGGTTAAGGTTAGGGTAAGGGTTAAGGTTAGGTAATTTCTGATTACTGGGGGGGTTGCAACAGTTAAACTTTTTGAAAACAACAGGACATGATGAAATGTGGTAACTCTCCTCCCTCCTCAGAACAGAGCAGATAAACAGAAATGCGAAGTTGTTTTGCTGCTCTGGACACAGATATTCTTCCTCTTTCATGTGTTGATCTGTGAACATGGAGAAACTGACCGGGTTATTGTTGCTGTTGGCGGCGCTGAACTTCTCTCTAGCCCAGGAGACCCCGACATACTTCAAGGATGGCGGGCAGCTAACGATGGAGCTGAGGCCTCGTCCTCCTAAACCTCTCACCAGCATCGTGTGGAAGTTTAACGGTGACCTGTTAGCCGAGTGGGTCAAAGATGCAGCTACAGGTGAAGTTCTAGTTCCTCTGGATTATTACAGGGACTTTAGAAACCACACAACCCTGGATTTAACCTCTGGACGATTGGAAATCAAGAAAATGACTAAAGTTGACATGGGTGTCTATTCAGTGGAAGTCAATAACATGGTCCAGAATGAGAGCTATAACGCTGTATTGATCCAAGAAGTCCCCCGGCCTGAGATATGGGTCAGACCAATGACATGTTCCAGTGCTTCAGACACTTGTACTCTGACCTGTGAAGCGTTCGTCGCATTCATCGCAGACGCTGGACCCGTCACCTACAGCTGGAAGAAGGGAGACGGAGAGTGGGAGGAGTCTGGAAAGGACTTGGTCATCACCGGGACTGAGACTTTAGATGTGAAGACCTTCACCTGCCGGATCCAGAACCCAGTCAGTCAGAGAGACAGTGAACAGGCGCGATTCAGCCTCTAATGACAATGTGACACGGATACAGTGCATGCAACCCCCCCCCCCCCCCCACCCCCCCCCTTTGTTCAGCTTAAGGCGAGACACTACAGGTGAATAGGGTAAAAATATTAACTAGCAGATATCACCATGAAACTCTGCCAGTTGATTACTCACATTAAGGTGAGAAGAAAATGTATTACAAGTTTTCTGTAAGTTAATGTTTAAATATGCAAATTAGGCATTATCTAATGAAATATCTGCTAATTTGCATATATTACAAAAAAACTAAATCTGAGTATTGGATAAAGCCACGTTCAAAATTATTTTTTCATTGTGTTCACCTATTACATGGGGAAGAATTACAGAGGGATTTATGGATATCTACTTTTGTCTCAGTAATAATGACCAATTGGACACAGACTTCTCACATTCAGCAATTTTAGTTGCTTACGTTTCAATTTGGGCTCTAATCTGCGCCATGAAACGACCAACTTCTTCTCTTTCTCTGGGGACGACCAACGATAAACTTCACAACCGTCTGCTGCTCTCCCTCTGGCAGGTCAGATAGAGACTCAGCCAAAGACGGGAGTCTGGCACCACAACCTCCTCTGATTGGCCGAAACTGCGTTTCTGTTAACCCTTTCCTCAACGGGGTTACAGGTGTGTAGCACCTGTAAATGTTTGTCCTCTGTCATTAACAGACAAGTTCACAAACTCTAACTTGAAGCACTAAAATTGATTTTTTAATAATTTATATATATATATTATAAATTTTTAGGGGGGCTTAGATGAAATTTAGGGGGACTTGAGCCTCCCTAAAAAGGGTCTAAAATCCCCAATGGACAGTAGGCTAAATCCTGAAAATAATCGGCTCTTCCATCTTGTTTTGACTTCCTAATTAACCCTTGTGTTGTCCTCGTGGGTCAAATTTAACCCGTTCTCAAAACTTCTATAAGAGAAATATGGGTTTCTTTTTAACCAAATTACCCAAAACGTTAAGTACTCGATCACTACTTTCATTGAATTTTGGATATTCAATTTGATATAATTTGAAAAAAATTTAAATGGATTTAAAACCTGACTAAACTAAAAAACAATTGCATCGAAAACGTCAAAAAAAAGTGACAAAAACATTGAAAATAGTGCTTTAAAAAAGGGACAACAAAGTCAGAAAATGTGTCAAAAATATAAAAAAAAACTGTAATAAAAAGGACAAATGTGCATGGTCAACCGGTTTTAATAAGGGTTAAAACGAATAAGAAAATGGATGCATCACAATGCATGCAATAAATAATACATTGAAAAGTGGATTTTAGGGTAAATATTGTTATTGCAGTTGAGGGATTTCATCAGAGCGTCTGATTTTGAGACAATCCCTTTGTTCTGTTGTTCTGTCAACTGGAAGACAACACAAATATGAAGTTAATAACATACACATTGTTATTCACATGTGATCACAGATGCTAGATATGAGAGGTGTAATATACCTGTATTATGTAGTGTGTGTAATTGTCTATACGTGTTTGTACAATATCATTTTACTCTATAATAATGGAACTTTATGAATGCAGCCATTCTCTGAAGCAGACTATTGAGATGATTTATAAAAAAATAAAAAGGCCGGAGCTTAACACAGCAGGTAATATAACAAGTCTAGATACATATAGGCTATGAGAAAGAATCAGGTTATTAAAAGTAAAAATCTCATTTTGATATTTGTTATGAGTCAAGAAATATAATTCTGAACCGCTGCACTTACAGCACAGTTCAGACAAACGTTGCTTCCATTTAAATTCTACTTTATACTCATTTATACTTCATATTTAATACATTTAATAAGCAGAGTTTGTACTTTTTACAACTTTGTTTGGACTGTCTCATTATCTGCTTGTCAGTCAACAGTAAAGGACTTTAAATTGCACCAACCTGCATGAAAAGTGCAAATAAAGATTGATTAATTGATTGAGTGAGTGATTGATTCATTTATAACCAACCCATGAACTATCTACAATCAATCTTGTATCAACAATACATTAATCTAATAGACTATAATAACAGCAGGGGCATTTTACTGTTGCACGACTAAAAACAACCTTTGAACGTACTCATGTTTACATTTTCTTTTCTCACGTTTTTTTCCTCATTTTTTTTCTCACGTTTTTTTCTCACTTTTTTTCCTCACATTTTTTTCTCATTTTTTTTTTCTTCACATTTTTTTCCTCATTTCTTTTCTCACATATTTTACGTTTTTTTCCTCACATTTTTTTGTCACGTTTTTTTGTCACATTTTCTTTTCTCACGTTTTTTTCCTCATTTTTTTTCTCACGTTTTTTTCCTCACGTTTTTTTTCTCATGTTTGTTTTTCTTCACATTATTTTCTCACTTTTTTTTCCTCACAATTTTCGTCACAATTTTTTTATCACGTTTTTTCTCACTTTTTTCAGTCTCACATTTTTTTATCACGTTTTTTTTTCTCACATTTTTTTCTCACGTTTTTCTTCATGTTTTTTTTCCTCATTTCTTTTCTCACGTTTTTTACGTTTTTTTCCTCACATTTTCTTTTCTCACGTTTTTTTCCTCATTTTTTTTCTCACGTTTTTTTCTCACTTTTTTCCTCACATTTTTTTTCTCATTTTTTTTTTCTTCACATTTTTTTCTCACATTTTTTCTCACGTTTTTTCTTCATGTTTTTTTCCTCATTTCTTTTCTCACATATTTACGTTTTTTTCCTCACATTTTTTTGTCACATGTTTTTTTTGTCACATTTTCTTTTCTCACGTTTTTTTCCTCATTTTTTTTCTCACGTTTTTTTTCTCATGTTTGTTTTTCTTCACATTATTTTCTCACTTTTTTTTCCTCACAATTTTCGTCACAATTTTTTTATCACGTTTTTTCTCACTTTTTTCAGTCTCACATTTTTTTATCACGTTTTTTTTCTTGTCACATTTTTTTATCACGTTTTTTTTTTCTTCACATTTTTTTCTCACATTTTTTTATCACGTTTTCTTTCTTGTCACATTTTTTTATCACGTTTTTTTTTTCCTCACATTTTTTTCTGTGTGTGTGTGCTGTGTGTCTGATATTTTGCTGCTGTAACACTGTAATTTTCCCATTTTTGGGATCAATAAAAATCTATCTATCTATCTATCTATCTATCTATCTATCTATCTAGCCCAGTATGTATCACAATAAAAGTTTGAAACGGCTGCATGCTTTTAATGTGAAGCAGCAGCAGCAGTTTACGGTAAACAGTGAGGCAGATGTCAAAAAGATAATAGTGATTTTTTTCATAATATGGGCACTTTAAATAATAAAAGATGAGGAAAACCAAACTTGTCTTTGTTTGTTTTATTAGTTTCAAGCAGAAATACAACGTTCACAAAACATCAGAGTGCCGTGTGAAGGAGTCATCATCAACATAACCTTTTCAATACATCAGCGTTCACATGTTTTCTTGTTGCAGATAAGCATGATTATAACATTTTACATTACGACACACTCTGAAAACTAATTCAAACTTTGGCCCACCTAGTTTTTGTCGCCTTTTGTGAAGTTTTTGCTACAAAGTGTCAACATTTTGAGCATTAAACACTTCATTTCCTGCATTCTGGTGGATTTGTATGCACCCATTTCTACCTTTTCTGCATCAATGTATGCTGGAAATATCTTGATTTATGTGAAGGTGAACAGGGGACAATTCAAAATAGGTAAAACATAAATGGCATATAATGCGGTGAGACTCTCCGGCATTATATTTCTTTGATGTATTCTCCTGTACATCAACTTTTCTTATGTAATGTTATCTCTGCTGAGGCGTGATCTGCTCCTCCCTCCTCTTCGGCGTCTTGTTGGGGAAGTACTCTCTTTAAATGTGCATGTGAATGATAGGCTACATTAATTCATTTTTTTTAATTAATTAATAAACCCTGAAGAGAATTCTGGCAAAAACAAAGACCCGAAGGGCAGGAAAAAAAAAAATAAAACAAATAAAATCTCATTTTTTTCTGCTTCCTCTTTCTCTATCTCTCCTCTGATCAGCTTCCACACACACACACACACACACACACACAAACATACACACATGCACACACACACACACACACACAAACATACACACACATGCACACACACACACACACACACAAACATACACACACATGCACACACACACATGCACACACACACATGTACACAAACATACACACATGCACAGACACATGCGCACACACACACATACACAGACATACACACACACACACACACACACACACACACACAAACATACACACACACACACACACACACACGTACACAAACATACACACATACATACACACATGCACACACACACAAACATACACACACACATGCACACACACACAAACATACACACAAACATACACACATGTACACACACACAAACATACACACATACATACACACACACATAAAGACACACACACACACACACACACACACACACACACATAAAGACACACACACACACACACACACACACACACACACACACACTATATCCGTCCTAACCCAGAACCTGGTTCCTGCTTTTCTGCGACTGATGAACACTATATATGGTATAAACTATGAAAAGCATACGTGCCAACTTCCTCAATGACTACACACAGCCACAACTCTCTAGCTATGAGCACAACCACACATTTTGTTAATAAAATACTTCTACAACACCTAGACTGTAATATTTCAGATGTATTTCTGTCCATGTTCAAAACATTCTGCACATTCAAAATATATATAAGGCGGCAATTTCATTAGTTTTTTGACAACATCTCAATAATAAAATCAGTCAGGCATCATGGCAAATGTAAATAAATCAAGCCTTTGACTTGTGAACTTATGCAAAGCTGTATTAAAAGCAATAATAATAATAATAATAAAACAGAAACCTTGTTTTGGTATTTGGTTTCTTCTTCATGGCCTGGAGCGCTCGCATGCTTCCATCTAGAAAGAAGCTGATCGTCCTCTTCAAACTGCTCCCTCATCTCCTTCTTTGCATCGACGTGAACACATGAACTCTCGTTTTAGCCACACTAAGTAGGCAACGGCCCCCAAGATGGCCACGATGCCAAGGATTTCGTGACAGCCCCGAAAATCTTTAACCAGAGATCGGAGTCTGGACATTCTTTCTCTTAGAGCGGACTTTCCTCTTCTAACAGCGGGTTTCTTCTGCGTCCACTGTCTCTTTGACTGACTGGGTTCTGGATCCGGCAGGTGAAGGTCTTCACGTCTAATGTCTCATTCTTGGTGATGTTCAAGTCCTTTCCTGACGCCTTCCACTCTCCGCCTCCCTTCTTCCAGCTGTAGGTGACGGGTCCAGCGGCTGTGAGGACTGTGGTGTTCGCTTCACAGGTCAGAGTACAGCTGTCCACATCTGGGGAACATGTCAACGGTCTGATCCATATCTCAGGCTGGGGGACTTCTTGGATCAATACGGCCTTATAGCGCTCATTCTGGACCCGGTTGTTGACTACCACTGAATACACACCCATTTCAACTTTCGCCATGTTGTTGATTACCAATCGTCCAGTGGTTAAATCCAGGGTTGTGCAGCCTCTAAAATTCCTGTAATAAGTCAAAGGAACTAGAACTTCACCTGTAACTGCATCTTTGACCCACTCGGCGACCAGGTCACCGTTAAACTTCCACACGATGTCGGTGAAAGCTCGAGGAGGCCTCAGGTCCATCGTTAGCTGCCCGCCATCCTTGAAGTATTTCTCGGTTACCTTGTCCCGGGCTAGAGTGAAGTTTAGCGCCGCCAACAGCAGCCAACAGACGGTCAGTTTCTCCATGTTCACAGATCAACACACGAGAGAGGAAGAATATCTGTGTTCAGAGCAGCAAAAAACATCGAGCCTATTTATGATTTATGTTCTTCCGCTGCTCTGAGGTGAGTGACCACATTTCAGCATTTCCTCCCTCATGTTCGTCAGCGTGTTTGGTTTGGTAAAGTCGAGAGTACGTCGGTGTGGTAAACTAATTTGTGTGCATATCATAATACTTTGATGATATGGTGAAATGATTGCATAATACCTCAAGTAATAACTCACATTAATATCATTAATGCAGACTGCAGAAATAATAACAAAGCTGCCGGCTCTGAGGTGAAGTAGACGCGCGCGCACGCACACACACACACACACACACACACACACACACACACACACACACACACACACACACACACACACACACACACACACACACCTCTCTTTTTTCAGATCTTTTGTGTGTTTTGTTGCTGTCTTATTTTCTGTCTTTCTGTGTTGTTAATTTGGATAAAAAAAAAGTAGTACGATAAAGAATGTAATGCTTTTTGATAATAATCAATGAATTGATTTGAGTCATTTTATATGAAAAACAGTCAAACTTGTGCGATGTCAGCTTGTTAAATGTGAATATTGTTCTAGTTTCTTCTCTCCTCTGGGACAGGAAACTGAATATCTTTGAGTTGTGGACAAAACAAGACGTCTTTAATAATTGTTATTTTTTAAGATTAGAATAATTGTCAAATTCTGAGAATTCACACAGGAATACATCTGCAGAAAAGTGGAAAACAGCCACTAGATGGCAAGAACCAATCAGAGCAGTGGCTCGACAGAGGAACCGCCCCTCGGCAGGGTTAGCCAATGAGGAAACTTCAACTTGATAGAACATAGAGAAAACATCAGGGCCACGTTCAGCCCCGACAAAACGCAGCAACGTGTTATTTTAAAACTGAAACGGGTGTGCGTGTGTTGAACACTCTCGCTGCATCTCATGTCGCTTAAATTGCCTCCTCAACTCCTCCACTTGCCTCCCTTCCTCGCGTCTTAGTCCCTCCCACCGAGGAGGCGCGGGAAGGACGCGAGGAAATCACGGGAGGAGAGAGGCAACGAGCAAATGTGACATGACAACAATAATGGCAATTATATAAAATTTATTTAAAAGGCAATTCAGTGGTTTGATAACTCTGGTCTCAAATAAACTAAAAAAAAATATTTAAAAATGGTGCTGAAGTATTTAATTACATCTAAATGACTGCTGCAACTGTCCCCATATATATATATATATATATATACATACATATATATATATATATATATATATATACATATATATATATATATATATATATATATATATATATATATATATATATATATATAGATAACATTTTTCAGGGTCCATTTAAGTACAAGTTACTTCCATATTATCATATGTACACCTGTTGCAGCAGTATGGGCAGGTAGGTGACATATATGGGTTTACTATATAATTGTTTTGTCTTTCTAATACAAACGGTGGCTGAGAAACTGAAGGAAATGTAAAAAGTGTTGCAACCGCCCCCTTACATCTTTTGTGTAGGTTTTTGTAGTTTATTAAAGTATATATTCTGCAGAATAGGAGGACTGGTTCACAGAATGCACGCAGCGAGGTGTGAAGAGTCTTCACAGGCTTAAATACACAGATAAGAAGAGGGAGTGACCCCTCCATGTGATCTCATCTATACATGGCTTTATGCATCATCACACATATAGTTTGAACTTTAAACACACAATTCAGGCCCCGTCCAGACGAAGACGTCAGGATGAAAACGCATCCGTCTTCCCTGGATTCGGTTCAAGAAAATCCTGTAAACGCACTGCCCGTAAACGCACTTTTTGAAACCTGGTCCCAGGGTGAATAAAAAAAAAAGCCGGCTCACGTTTGGCTTCGCGTGTACGGCGAAACCGCATAAGTGCGTATCGATGATGTCATCCCCACACACCTCGGCCTCACGGCTCCGCCTTCAACCCAGCTGACGGCGCTAACAGCGAGCGGCTAACAGAATCAGGGCTACCGCTGTCTGAACACGTGTCTAGATCAGGTCAGATCTGCACGCGTGCTTCCGCTTGCTGAGCCTCGTGAGACCGTCCTGATCTCGCCGGCTCCTCGTTGCATCACACCTAAACCCGCCTCAAAACCAACGCCGTTTGGCGAACGGCTCCAAATTTTCTCTGCCTCAAGACGCCAGACTGATCTGAGAGCAGAAAACTGGAGCTCGCCAGATCAGGACGGTCTCACGAGGCTAACACTGACTCAGTTTACAAGCAGCCAATAACCCGGTCGCGCACGGCCATGTAAACACCGGCAAAAACCAGAATATGACCCCTGGTTTCCCCTTTTCTAACCCGAATATTTGACATGCCACGCAGCCGACACGCTCACCTTTGTTTTGCTCCTCTCGGCGATTCGCTCTCATCTCGGCCAATCAGGGCGGACTTCGTAACCTTTGAAAACAGCGCTAATGAACAACAAATGAGACGTGTAACTCCATTTTTTAACCATTTACTGCCTTTTACATAAAAAGATCATTCATCATAGAACATTTTAAGGAACTATAGATATTGTTTTTACACAATATATCTCTCTACACAGTACACATTGTAATCATATGATTGTATAATACACACAATACAAAATTATGGCATATAAAACATCTCCGACAATGTCTTAATATTTACATCTCAATATATTTATTTTCTGAAATCTTCACTTCAGAGTTAAAGGCTACAGAGGAAGGCACGACAAGGCTTTGGCACGCACGCACACACACACACACGCACGCACAGACAGGCAAGCACACACACACACAGACACGCACACACATGCGCGCACGCACACACACACACACACACAGAGAGAGAGAGACAGACACACACTTAACACTTTAACATTTCCTCCTTTAGTTCCTGATTGGACGTCGAGGCTGCGGCGCTTTATGACGACAACATGATTACAGTTAAAGTTATTAAACAGCTGATTCCTGGGCATTTTATTTGACTTTCTTTGCTTCTTACTATTTAAACGTACCTAAGGATGTTTGATGAAGTCAGTCCCTCCAGAAAATCAGAGTTTTTTTGTGATTGTTGCGGGCAAAAATCCTTGATTATGCGGCACGTTTTCTTAAAAAAACACGATGGAATATGCGGGATATTTATGCAGTTTTATGCGATGAAATTGCGGGAACTTGCAAA